>OY740766.1:147484716-148001067 GCA_963513935.1 Aphrophora alni
TCTTTGGATTTACGCGCCAATGCTCTACCAACTGAGCTATCCTATTCGCTTCCCAGCACAGGGCGTAGACTTCTCACTTGACTTTACGTTTAATTGCTGCAATTTTGTATTTCCAAATCATGTATATATCATGTGTTTATCAATAAATACATGCGTAAGAGCTGAAAAATGAGTAAAAATTAATTTCAATGTCGCATATGCGAGGTAATTAATTTGGAAACTCAAAGTTGCAGCAGTTAAACGTAAAGTCAAGTGAGAAGTCCTGTGTTGGGAAGCGACTAGGATAGCTCAGTTGGTAGAGCATTGGCGCGTAAAGCCAAAGATCCTGGGTTCGATTCCCAGTCTAGGTCGTATATTTTTCACTTGAAATATTATTGTATATTCGATAATCTTTATTTTATGTTATTGTATTCCTTTTGTTATAAGGCGATGATAACAGAAAGGTTTTTCGATTATTTTTTGTTTGTAATTATTCGGTGGTAATTATATCTGCTACTTATTATTTTTTTAACATTAAAAAACTTGTACTTAGAAAAACTTCATGCATGCTGAGGGGTGCTGTTATTTAATATTTTGGTAGTGTAAAATATTCCTGTGTGACAGTTTTAGGAAACAATTTAAATTTAATTTTACATTTGAAGTTTTGTTTTGCAGTACTGCTCGGTACACATCTTACGCGCTATTATATTTAGTACTTCAAAACGCATACTTTAAACTAAGAGTACTTCAGTCAGTCAATAATGATAACAACATCAAAACCATTACTCAAGGAATGATGACTGGCACTTTTTTAGCAGTGACTTTTATTACAAGCGATTTTGAAATACTGTCTTGACCTCCATATTGTGAACTTTGAATAATGCAATACATTTACTTATTTAACCAAATTAACCTGGAGAAGTGTTGAAATTTTCTTTATAATAATGTATTCTGGAAAATTAATGTTTCGTTAGGTGTCCCTTTCGTTCTTACAGCAACAAATCGTTTTAGTAAAAATGTGAAACTTCTGAAATAATTTTCAAGAAGGTTAAAAATGAGACCTTTTCTATAATCGTTGAATATAAAAGCAACTACAGTACAATGAAATATAACAAGAGCTCAAATAGTGTTCGCTAATTTAACAATACACTTAAAATTTTGAGTTTCTGTTAATACGAAGTCAGGTGGAGTTACATTAGATAGTATCTTAGGATAGTTAGGTAACAGTAAACAACACATGGTTGGTGTTTCTTAACCATATACGATGGAAGTAATGAATTTAACTGAAAAATTGTGATTTCAGACCACACTTCACAAAGTTAAAATTCAAAATTAAAATCCAGTGTACAAATATTTATCTGTAAACTAATATAAATATGGTAACTCTACAATAATATGGAGAACTTTTCAAAATAAACTCCAACATGGCGGCTTTGTTTAGTTAGAGTTACGTTTTCCATTTTACAATTTTGTTATCCATATTTGTTACGCCATCTTGAAACAAATTTTTAATATAATATACACCATAATTGACGGGATTTACTAATTTAAAGATCAGAAAAAATTATTTCAATTTACATTCTTATAGATTGTCCAGAAAATTTTTTTTTTTTTTTTAAATTCACTGTTAAGGTTTCAAGTTACGTTGTATATGAACAGTAAAAGTAATACAAAACAAAGTTTTGAAAATTTACAATAAATGTTAAATTGTTTATCTTTTTAAAATTACGTCAAAGGCAAGTGTAATATGATTTCACCGACTAATTTTAAATGTATTTACATTAGGATTTACCATTATTATTATTATTATAATTCAATGAAGAAGTCATATTCCAGGATAACTTGCATTTATGGAAGTTGTTTATAGTAATTCACATTCATCGACAAATAATACACAATTTTAATTAATTGTGTGATAAACCTATTTTTGTTAACATTTTTAAACGTGTTTGTTACCTTAATATATCCGTCAGGGTCTAATTATCAATTCCTCTTGTTAATTCATTGACGCGTTTCGGAAAGGCATCTCATCATTAGAAATCATAAATATGTTCGTCGATACTTCATATTAAAACAACACAAACCACAAACTCGAATCAAATCAAAAACGAATAAATTAACAAATGAATTTTTAAATGAAAACCGAAGCACTTAAAAATATAAGCAGGTTAAAAGATATCATGGGAAATAATATTAAAATTGGTCTAAGTGTTTGAACACTGCACGCACGACAGACAGACAGACTAACGTATAAATTCGTTACAAAAATCACATTTTTAACTCCTGGACGTAAAAACTGATATATCTAGCAAAACGACGATTTTTGACCCATAATATATTCATCGTTTGTACTAGATGTGGGGAAAGTAAAAATAACTTAAAATAGAAACCACATTATTAGAGTTTGGAATGAAAAAGAACAGGAGTTCCTCAAGAGTGATCTAACAAAGAGGAATCTAACCGTACACTATATGAAATAATTATATAGCTCCAGCTAGGAGAATAAAGCTAAAAAAAACAATCAAATATTGTGTGTAATTATTATTTAGCTTTCATTGTACGTGTTTACATTACATGATAGAGACGGAACAATTAAAATTGGCGAACAATTTAAGTTATTATGTTAAAATTTGCAATATATAATTGGAAAATTGTAAATTTTATGCTTTGTATTTGTTTCATTATATCCAATGCTTAATAATAAATCTATATTTTCTCTGACAATGGAGTATACCTGATATCAGTAGAAAGCCTACGTAACAGTGATGGTGTCTTCCTGTTTGCGGTCAGTCCTATTTGTTGCGGTCAAGTGTAGTTTTATGAGGGGACGATCAAGGTCCTGGGGGTGGAAGGGTTTCCAGTTTGCGGTCACGTCTTGAGATGTAGTTAATTTCTTCCCGTCCTTTGCATACCTAGCCACTAAATACATAACAGAATGATTTGACTTTAATCACAAAACATGTCTAGTTATATAGGTTAGGATAGATTAGGTTAGGTTAGGTTAGGTTAGGTTAGGTTATATATATGACCGCAAATTGGAAAAATATAATTAGGGTAGCCCAAGATATTTTTGGGGTGACCGCAAACTGAACGATTTTACCCTCGACCGCTAATAGGACTGACCACAAAAGTGACACAACCACAGTGATTATCTGATTAAATCATAAATCGAGTAGGCCTAGCCCAACATCGTTCCACAATGTAACGATATCATGATCCCAATTAAATAAAAAACATCAATCATGAAATCTAAAAATAAATAAATTAAAATAACTTGAATAAAATAATAAATATAGAACAATGTTAAACAAATGAGGAGAAACGGCAGATGCCGCCTGCTATTAAAAAATGTACGTGCTAGGTTACAATAGCACTAGGATTTCAAGAACCTTGAAGCCAACACGTGTGTACAATAACGGAATTCTTGGGGTAGCAGAGTTTTTTTACTAAAAAAAAGAGAAATCAAGGGAAAGCAGCATCATAACGGTATTTTAGAAAAACACAAAAAACGCAAGGAGAAAGTAGGTCGGCCAATCGGAGACGTTTTCAAGCTTGAAAACACAACGGCAAAATTCAAAAACAACCAGTAGGAATCGCGAAAGTTCATATGTAGAGAAAGTTGGTAAAAATCCACAAATCAGCGAACAGGGCGCGAAAACCAGTGTTTTGGAGAAGGAGTATTAAAAAATAGTTTGTTAGGGAGAGTCTTACAAGGGTCTTACAAGCTAGACTGCGCTGTGTACCAAAGAATTGTTTTTTTTTACAGCGAATAAGGGACAAGAAGTCTCTTTATATTGAAAAGTTTTGATAAGTTTAAATTAAAGTAGAATCAAAGTAAAGGAAGATTTAAATTAGAATAGGAAGTTAGATTTGGAGTTTGTGGAGTTTCTTAATAAAAAGACAGATCAGGAAAGGGAGTTTAAATTCACCAGAGGCAAAGGAGACAAGTCATCGTAGAAAAGGCGCTGTAATTTTGGAACGACTTCAGGGAAGGAGAGACCTATTTTGGAACGACATCAGGGAAGGTGAGACAGCGTTAATTACCAACGAATAAAGTGTTTAAGCAGTGTGGTGTTTTGTTTGTTTGTTAATAAAAAAGTAAATTAAAGTTATGTGTAGTGCATAGTGCAAACGACCGATCAGAAGGACCAGCAAAAAAAATTGATAAGTACAAAACAAATTGTTAATTTTATTAAATTCACTTAGATTTGATTTCACTTTCAATTGAGCCATTAAAAAAAAACCCAAGACCCGAGATAAAGAGATTTTGTTGCTTTAAATTAATTGTAAAAAACTGAGCTAGCTGAGATTAATAGAAATATGATAAATGTTAATAATGAATTAAAGTAATAAATAAAATTTGTAAAGAAATATAATAAATTAAAAAGAACTAATAATTTGAAGATACAGATTTTAGCAAGTGTTAAAATAAAGTAAATTTTGTAATTTTAAAATGTCTATGATAAATAAATTTAACTTTAAGGAATGAATGAAGAGTAAATGGTTTTTTTAGATAAGTAAGTATTGATTTCATGTATATGTTTATTGCTGTAGTAATTTATTCTTTTAAAAATTAAAAGAAAGAGTTTGTTTATCCAGGTAAAAGGTGTTTGTCTATGAGTTTAATAATTATAGATAGTTCCTTTAGTAGAAGTAGAGCAGTAAATAAATAATTGATAACAGCTTCATGTTATATTTGGCTCACCAACGTGTGGCTTATATATTTAAAGGTAAATTAAAAATTATATAACAACTAAATTGTTATAACAAGTTGTCATGAATTAATACGCATTTGTTTAACATGTCAACAACCAAAAAATCTTCAAAACAACTACGGTACTATAATATAGTAACGATGTTATTACTCAGGAAAGCGTCATAATTAATTGGGCTAGCAAACGATTGATTATTGAGTGGCTAATAATTATATTCTATTGAGGATGTGCATTTTTATCCTTCCCTCAACTCCCAGTATTTAGGAGATGGGTTACAAATATGGTGGTTAATAAAATTCTTAATTTTATAACAAAAACACAATAATTTAATTCTAATTTAATTTTAATCATAAAACACAATATCTTCCATAAAATTATGTTATAGATATCATTAATATTTTGTTTAAAAAGCCAATCCATAAAAACATAATTTCGCCCTTGTGTCGTACCACACGTGGGTACCCTAAGTTGCCTATCGCGGGGTCCTCAGGCGCAAGGTGTTTGGAGATAACCAACAGTGGGGAAGAAAACGCCCCCTCCACTCGAGGCGTTTGTCCTGCCGTCCTGCAGTGAGTACGATTGTGTTTTAGCCGTTTGATATCTTTTATTTAACTGTAGGCTCTGAAACTCAACATGGACAATGAAGTCCGAATAATGTAAGTGTAATTGTAATAAATAAGTGTAATAAAATAGCAAGCGGTTAGCATATAGAACCAACTTCTACTAAATGAGATGGTTACCATAGTAACGAATATAAACAGATTGAAAAATCAAAACGATAAACTAAAAATATCAGATTAGCTGTAAGTGTAAATAGGCCAAAGCTAAGAATTTAACAACTTAAAAAACTATTTATATGTATTAAATTGGAAATGTAACTGTTTTCGCAGTCCAGACTTGACCTCATGCGACTTCTTTCTGTAGAGTTATGTTAAAGATAATGTTTTTATTCCTTCATTACCATTGAGCCTCTTGGAATTAAGGCAGCGCATAACAAGAGCTATAGAGAGTGTTGACGTCGATAACCTAACAGAGTCTAGTCAGTACTTCACTATTGAATTGATCTCTGCCGTGTAACCCTTGGGGCTCATATAGAACACTGTACAAAAACTTTGAAATGTCCTCTTTGTAATGCTACTATTTATTTTTTTTCTGTTAATTTAAACCATTTTACTATGTTAATTAAATAGTGTCCATTTCTTTTTGAATAACCCTGTATATAACTATAATTTTCTGGGCATTATAAGAATGTAAACTGAAATAATTTTCCTTGATCTATAAATTGGTAAATCCCGTCAATTATACTATTTATTAAGTGAAAAATTATAAATTAGTTTCATGATGATAATAAATACGGACGACAAAATTGAAAAAAAAATTATGAAACCCGGCATGTAGGTAAATGAATGAAGTGATATAGTGAATTTCAAATAAATACCCAGTGTTTCAATCGCAAGCATTTACGAAAAGAATTTTTTTCAATTCTGGTCGTTTTAGTCGGGGAGTTGTTTCAGTCCAGTGTTTGATAACTATACAAAATAATAATAATCATTTAATATGAACTTTTTGACGTAGTTAAAAGTAAAATATTCGGGAAAACACTAAAACCGGACCACGCAAAAGCGATTAATCAAAAAGTGTTAAACTTGAATTTAAAACAAAAAACTTATCATGAAATTTTCTGACGTAAAATTACAACTTATGTATAATATCGACATCCTAAAGTAAACTGTTAAAAACGAAAAGGCCTAATCACACGTTTCTATGACGTTGAAAAATAGATCACGGAGGATTTAATAATTAAAACTATTTTAACAATGTACGACTTTCCCTTTTCTTTTTAAAGATTTTTCTTTGGGAGTAAATGAAGAAATAATAGTTTTATACCTTACAATTCCATGAAAGTATTTTCCTTTAAACTCAGGTCAAACAACTTGTTGAAGAATTGTTGCTTAGTCAGGTTTCAGTTTCTTTCAAGTTTTATTTAATTTCTATTCAAATTTTTTAAATTTATTTTAACAGTGGTGGAAAAGCGTGTAGATTAAGATAATTTAAATAGGGTTAAGATTTTCTCAAATACACGAACCGTGTACAGTCTAACTTGAAATTTTTAAAATATATATATGTTATTGAAATATTTGAGTTTTTTTTTAATGGAGAGTAAACGTTGGATGGGACAAGTTCAATACGAACGTAATTCCATAATTAGTACTAAATAAAAGCTATTGAATCTCAAAAAATATAATATTAAGTTTTTTAATAATACTGTTAATCGTTTCTAGGAAGAAGTGGACTATAATGTATTTTTAAACAAATTATTATGTATTCAGTAATACGGTTTTTAATACATTCTTTATTTTATCAAAGTTTTAAAAAAATGTTTACATTTTGGTACCTATTAATAAAGTGTTTCCAGATTCATCAAATCTCTGTGAACATGCACAACTGATTCTGTAACCATATCTTAACTTGACATAATTTTCCCACTAACTTGCAATGCATTTCAATGGTGTAAAAAAAATCGTTTATCCATTTCTATTAAACAGCTAAAAACTTTAAATGGGGGATTGATTGATGATTGCAAATAATTATATTATTTATGTATATTAATCATTTGTTGATATCACTTATTTGTGGATATTAACTATTTTGTTGGTATCACTTATTTGTGGATATTAACTATTTGTTGATATTAACTATTTTTTGATATCACTTATTTGTGGATATTAACTACTTGTTGATATCACTTATTTGTGGATATGAACTACTTGTTGATATCACTTATTTGTGGATATTAACTATTTTTGATATCACTTATTTGTGGATATTAACTATTATTTATTGATATCACTTATTTGTGGATATTAACTATTATTTATTGATATCACTTATTTGTGGATATTAACTATTTGTTGATATTAACTATTATTTGTTGATATCACTTATTTGTGGATATTAACTATTTGTTGATATTACTTATTTATTTGTGAATATTACGTATTTGTGGATATTAATTATGCGTGTATGTTATTTATTTGTGGTTATTCATTATTTATGGATATTACTTATTTGTGCATATTACTTAGTTTAATAAAGTTTTAATATTTTACAAATACAATTTTCTGGTTTGTTTTCAGGTAGGCTAATCCCAATACATATGGATACATATTTGAATACATATGGTACCCCATTTGACCAATATTTTATTACCGCCTTATGCAATAGGTAAATGGAGTGAAATTAAAAATAGGAGAGTCTTCCTAAAATCAATTTGAGACTACTACGATTATAAAATATAATTTTCCTGTTACAATATTGGAACTACTATTCATATTAGGTGATCATTTAAAATACGAAGGTAGAAGCATTTTTGATCTCTACAACTTATTTTGAGAGTTTGTTCAAATTTAGGTAACAAAATATTTCCAAATTATATATTTAAAGTTTAACCTAGAAAGATATAGATTACCAGAACAAAGGTTAAATATCAAGACGTCATATCAAGATTAACTTATTAATACCACAAAAGAAACGAAAGATGAGAGAAATATATGTCCGAATTTCAGATAAGAAGGACGTGACTCTATTAAGCTGTCAGTTGCAGAGATAGAAAGTAAAAAAAATAAGTGAAGCTCCTGTGAACGAGGTGGAGGCTCGGAGTCTATGTGTTCTTCTGATTTTATATCGATGAGTTTTACATGAGTGTATATTGTTACTTCTTGAACAATAACAAATGTCATAGTTTAGAAATAACCTAAACATTTTTATTTTAATGATTAATGACATCTTCATATTTAAAGATGCAAAAATGGCAGCAAAACCATTCCACTAACTTTCACACTCACACACACACAAACACAAACACTTACCCCCCCCCATACCAAAAATAATATTCGTCACCAAATCCTAAAAAGTGTCTCTTCTCTAATTCTATTTCTATGTGAGAAAAAAAATACTTTTTTTCATTAGTCTAATGAGTTTTTCGAAGTTTTTATTACGTGATATAAATAAGTATAAGAGGCTTTCATCCTTTTCAACATTTTAAAATTTTGTTCCTTGCCCATTGTTCACGATCCGTAATTTTCTTATTCTCGCATTAATCTTCACTTTTAACCAACATTTTAAGAAGATTCCTACTTGTTATCTATTTGGAACTTTATTTATTCTACGATTTAAAACGTCCGACATCCCAGGATTGTGTTGTAATTTTGGTCTTAGTAAGGGTGTGAAACTAAAAGTAATAAGGTTTTTAACTAAATTTATAATTGTCGTCTACAGATTTTTAAAAGCCAAAACATAAGATCCCTTATTTGCCCAAAATTTATTTGTAAGATTGGTTTAATGATTTTATATCTAACATATTATATTGTAACGTTCCATGTCAAACTGTTTCCAATACCGATATTAGTGTTAGTCAGACAATACATTTTAGCCGTTCCAATTCCAAAAATCGAAGACCAGAGCTAGATTCTGGCATAAACCAAAAACTATTATTTGCAAAATAAATCAACTTTAAAAAAATAAACAAACTTTCTCTTTCACCCAATCCCAATTAATATCAACAAAAACTATTCATCATCATAAATATCAGTTTGGTAGTTGTCAAATATTTATATATTTAAATAGTTCCTAAACTTAATTTGTTCCGCATAAATTGAATGTCGGCGGTCAAGTTACATTTTGGTTTATGTCAAATTATTCCTAAACTGTAAAACGGTTTTATTTTGCGATTTTCCAGACGGGTTTGGGCCATGAATCGTCACATTTTACTAAATTTGTTGCATATCGGTAGAGTCGATTTGATCAATTACATTACCATGACTTATTTGTTTATAGAAAACCTAGTGTTGTTTGGGTCTTTAGAGGTTTTTATACTCGATCAAAATCATTACAGCCAATTTCCATAAAATAATAGTAATCCAGTTTTTGTGTGTTTTTTGTGGGAACTACAGATAATTTTGGAATTAAAAAATATGAATTAACGTTTCGAGATGTGTCCAAAATAAACTCATAAATTTTATTTAATATTTTCGACGCATTTGTTAGAGTTTAGATACGCATTTGTTAGAGTTTATAGACGCATTTGTTAGAGTTTATAGACGCATTTGTTAGAGTTTATAGACGCATTTGTTAGAGTTTAGAGACACTTTTGTTAAAGTTTAGAGACGCATTTGTTAGAGTTTATAGACGTATTGGTTAGAGTTTAGAGACACATTTGTTAGACTTTAGAGACGCATTTGTTATAGTTTGGAGACACATTTGTTAGAGTTTAGAGACGAATTTGTTAGACTTTAGAGACGCATTTGTTAGAGTTTAGAGACACATTTGTTAGAGTTTAGAGAAGCAATTGTTAGAGTTTAGAGTAGCAATTGTTAGAGTTTAGAGTAGCAATTGTTAGAGTTTAGAGAAGCAATTGTTAGAGTTTATATACGCAATTTTTAGAGTTTATATACGCAATTGTTAGAGTTTATAGTTAATACATTTGACGCTGTATTGTAGAGAACTGAACAGACAACATACAGACGTCATTCCAAAAACAACTTTTATGGAACTCAGAAGACCTTAAAATGGATATTACCGTAAAAAAACTGATATATTGTTTTTTTTTATCCACAATGTAACTTAGTATATTAAGTACATGTGAGAAATATAGCTAATAGTTCCTCATATATCTGGGCCTATAAAGAATGATTTAATAATACTGGATAAATTAATTGATATGACAACCATCGACTATTAAAATAGAATAAAAGACTCTGTTTGCAAAGCCATATACGTAAAACCATTATGTGATATTGTAATTTGTATTAAATTTATCTTACCGAAATTATCTTGTTTTCAATAGAGAAACATTGCGGATGGCCGGTGATGTAACATAACTCTGGCATTAAGGCTGTATACAGTTGCGGCTATTTGTGTGGTATAGTTTGCATTCGCTCTAATACACTTACTATGTACATCCTAGTTCAATCCATTTGCGTTGTATAGCATTACGTATAATATCTGCTCTATTGACAGCTCAAAGCCGGGTTTACTCTAGTAAATTAATATCACTAGCCCTATGCGGTCATTTATGTTTAATGCTGCGATACAAATGTTCCTTCAACTTTACCATCACAGATCCTACTGTGATTAATATATATTTTGAATTAAATAAGTTGTATAAAGATAAACAATAAATTATAAAATCTAAAAATTATATATATAAATCACAAAAAAAAATGTATATATATTATTGTCGATGGATTCAATATGGACATCATATTTTATCTATGGATTGCACCAAAATTGTTATGAATATTATGATTTAAAATGGGCTTTACATGGAAAGAAAATATAGAATAGAAAATATTATTTATAGCAATTCCAATTTTACTAAGAATTTAAATATTTAAAAGCTAGTATTTTTAAGAATTTTTCTTCTTTTCCATTGAAACTATTTTTTATATATAAATTATTATTCTCGCGTTAATTACATGTGCATGGTGTACATACTGGGAAACTATTGCGTCTCATATCGAAATAATACGTATTTCTATTATTTTGAAGATGTGGCTCTGAATGATTACTTCATTTTAACTCCTGTATGTTTACATAGTGTGAGGTAAAAGCCTCTGTTTTAGAGCCCGAACTGTCTAATTGGCAAATGGCGTAGAACACAGACATCCAATTTGTATTAATTGTTTATTCCTAATTTTATTTCGATCAGCTGCAGCCTCGGTAAAATAAACGATACGCTCTGAAGAGTAAAATAATTAGACAAATAAACCAACAATTATAAAAGGAGTTGTTAATTTATACAGTTAGTGATTACTCGTTTAATTATTAAAATGTATTTAATAAATAATATCACATACATTTACATATAATTATTTTGGATGAAAAGAATCGATAAAATAAACAGCAATATGTATCACTTGGCGAGAAAATAAAGGATTTATTCTCAAACACACTAATGTTTTTTTTAGTAAAGAAAGGCCCTTGTTACAAACAAACAACCTTATTTTTGTACTGTTCCTAGTAACAAAGCAAAACATTGTTTTAAGTTTTATTTTTTAATTATTCCACCTATAATTGTCTACTATATATATTCAGTAATCCTTAAAGATTCCTCCAGTCAGAAATAAAAAGGTGGCTCATGGATGATATTTAAAAAGCTCTGTAAAATATATATGATACTCCGAAAACGACCAAGTAATAAAAACTACTATAATTATGTCCACTGAGAGTGAGATTTTTTTATAAAATATATTGATTGTTACAAAAATTAATTAAGTTACTTTTTAAACATAAAAAAATAATAAATTGATAGTAATCAATCAAATTGCTTTGTTTATCAGTCTCCAATCTATTGTTTTTTTGTTGTTTTTTTTTCCATTTCACTTTGACAGTGTGTTGCCATTTTCAGATATACAATTAATCCTTAAGCCGCCGGTCACTTTTCATATTCAACAAATCAAAATATATAAGCACTCAACACAGACATACACAATCAATTTATACAATTATTAGTGAATGTTTTATAAATGAAACTAGCTGATGGCTCCAGTTTCACCTAGTTCAGATTTTTTAGCACAACTTTAAATGGTGATGCTATGGAACTAAATTATGTTCAAATACAGCAACACAATAATTTTGATCAAAATCAACCCATAAATAACAAATATGTGGTACATGTTTTAGGGGTAAAAACACCTTTGGAGTGGAACATTTTCAAAACCCTTTCTTAGTACGCGTCTATAGATTTATCTCAAACCATGTTAAAAAATTCATAGCTCTAGGCTTCTTGGATCCAGAGATATGCTTTAGGTAAAAAACACCCTTAGAGTGGAACATTTTTAAACCCTTTCTTAGTACGCTTATAAGACCTACCCCAAACCATGTTAAAAAATTCATAGGTCTAAGCTTCTTGGATCCAGAGATATACTTTAGGTAAAAAACACCCTTAAAGTGGAACATTTTTAAACCCTTTCTTAGTACGCGTCTAAAGACCTACCCCAAACCATGTTAAAAATTCATAGGTTTAAGCTTCTGATCCGGATCCAGAGATTTCATGATCAGTCAGTGGGTTTTGACTTTATATATATATATATTATATTATAAATTTTGACTTTTATATATATATATATATATATTATATTATAATGATATTATAATATCATTACAATATTTTTAAATGTCTGGGCAATATTTCTAAAAATTAATTTTAAGTCAACCCATAACGATTTTAGATTTATTTGTTCTTGTACTACAATTAAGTAATCAAGAGTTGAATATCCAGTTCAAACTTTGTTAAACGGTTTTGTATATATATATATATATATATATATATATATATATATATATATATATATATATATATAATATATATATTATTATTATTATTATTATTATTATTATTATTATTATTTATATTATATTATATTATATATATATATATATATATATATATATATATATATATATATATAAAGTCAAAACCCACTGACTGATCATGAAATCTCTGGATCCGGATCAGAAGTTTAAACCTATGAATTTTTTAAACACATTTAAACATAATCAGATTAGATGAAAACTATCGACAATATTAACAAGAATATCTGTACGGTTAAGTCTCATCCACTTGCATAAGACATGCCATACTGTGGTATCTGAAGTTCCTTACTAGCTTTGCGAGTTGATGTTTTAGGACTACGTGCCTACTTAGCTTCAATTCTCTCCACAGCGTCCTCCGTGGTCTGTGAACGGCCCGAACTTTTCTTGGTACACAAACACCCAGTTGTCTCAAACTGTCTCACTGAACGAGCTATGCAATTCCGATGTCCTAGGAGGATACTTTCTGAATTTCGTTCGAAAGTTCCGTTGAACATTAACAACAGCATGAGTTCGAGTTCGAACACTTTTCCTTTTAATAAATAAACAAACAAAAAATATGATTCTTCATTTCTAGGGAATCACCAAATTCATTTTTATAAATTAGAGTTCTAGAACTTTAAAATATTAATATTTTTAAACATTTTAAATATCTAAAACTTTAGCACTAGTTAATATAATATAGTATGCATCAACACATGTGTACATACTAACTTCAATCATTGAATTTATATCTATGAAGAAGTCGCATAGCATACGATAATGTGAGGCTCAATATGTGGGTTTAATATTTAGTGTTGTGGGTTTAGGTACAGAATGCGCTAGTGTGGGAAGAGTCGGAGCATGAAATGCATGCTACCCTTCAAGTTATCAGAAATGGGCCATTAGATTGTAGCATAAGAGCATCTAATCTCTGAGCGTCATAGCATACAGTTGGCCAAACGTTAGCTGGCACTTGGGCTTGGCGAGCTGAGGCGACGGACTTGGGGCGAGGGGAGGATGGAAGTGCAGGTATAAATACTTTCGGAATACATTGACTCTCGCCGCTTTGTATAATGCCGAAATTGGTTTGTAATCTATGTCAGATCTTTTAAGCTGCACACAATAAATATACAAATTTCAATTATAGGAGCCAGAAAATTACGGTGTGTACACTTCAGCCCAACTCTCGCCCCGTGAAACCGGTTGTTGACAGTAGCTGATGTTTTCAGAAAGATGAATACAGGTTTTCTACCTAGCAGCCAAGTGCCAGCTTATGTTTGGCCGACAATACCATGGATATGGATAATCTATTTACTATATAAAATAAATGCATCAATAAATCTTGTTTTAATTTGTCTTCCCTTCTATGAATTACTGTTTTTTTTTTTTTTTTAATGAGATGTTTTTGCTTCAGCCTGCTGGTAATAATATGCATTGATTGTTTTTACTAAACAACTTATTTATACAAAAAATATAATAACACCTAAAGCAAGATTTCTATTATTTTACATCTGCTAACAGAAGGTTTTAATAATGTTTGCTTTAGATAAAACATTTCGGTCAAAGTCTAAACACGCAAATTGCTCTTACATAAAGCTTAGTTGATGACACTACTTAAACTGGATGGAAATCATTTTGATATTGGGGTCACTCTGTAGAATGAATTATTAGTATTCATTTGTGCTCAAGCTCATAATAAAATGTTCTGCACGTGATTTGGATCACAAGAACGGTTGTGATTTCATCATGAGAATATTCCACGTCTGGGCAATATTTTTAAAAAGTAATTTTAAGTCAACCCATAACGATTTTAGATTTATTTGTTCTCGTACTACAATTAAGTAATCAAGAGTTGAATATCCAGTTCAAACTTTGTTAAACGGTTTTGTTTCAAACCATTCTCTTTTTTCTTCGAATTATAATTTTTATTAAGAGTTCTTATTTCCATTTAATTATGTTGGTTAAAAAGCTCATGGCGATAATTATCTTGTAATAAAAAAGTAAGAAAAGAACTTAAAATAAAGACCATTAGCTTTCTGATAATGTCAGGGTTAGAAGTAAACAAAAGTTTCTCTCAGCAGACCTAATAGGAAAGATGAAAGATAAGGTGCTAACTCAAAACTACATAAAAATCTGTAGATCCAGCTAATAGGAAAGATGAAAGAGAAGGTGCTAACTCAAAACTACATAAAAAGCTGTGGATCCAGCTAATAGGAAAGATGAAAGAGATGGTGCTAACTCAAAACTAAATAAAAATCTGTAGTTCCAGCTAATAGGAAAGATGGAAGAGAAGGTACTAGCTCAAAACTACTTTAAAATCTGTAGATCCAGCTAATAGGAAAGATGAAAGAGAAGGTGCTAACTCAAAACTACATAAAAATCTGTGGATCCAGCTATAGGAAAGATGAAAGAGAAGGTGCTAACTCAAAACTACATAAAAATCTGTAGATACAGCTAATAGGAAAGATGAAAGAGAAGGTGCTATCTCAAAACTACATAAAAATCTGTAGTTCCAGCTTATAGGAAAGATGAAAGAGAAGGTGCTAACTCAAAACTACATAAAAATCTGTGGATCCAGCTATAGGAAAGATGAAAGAGAAGGTGCTAACTCAAAACTACATAAAAATCTGTAGTTCCAGCTAATAGGAAAGATGAAAGAGAAGGTGCTAACTCAAAACTACATAAAAATCTGTGGATCCAGCTATAGGAAAGATGAAAGAGAAGGTGCTAACTCAAAACTACATAAAAATCTGTAGTTCCAGCTAATAGGAAAGATGAAAGAGAAGGTGCTAACTCAAAACTACATAAAAATCTGTGGATCCAGCTATAGGAAAGATGAAAGAGAAGGTGCTAACTCAAAACTACATAAAAATCTGTAGTTCCAGCTAATAGGAAAGATGAAAGAGAAGGTGCTAACTCAAAACTACATAAAAATCTGTGGATCCAGCTATAGGAAAGATGAAAGAGAAGGTGCTAACTCAAAACTACATAAAAATCTGTAGTTCCAGCTAATAGGAAAGATGAAAGAGAAGGTGCTAACTCAAAACTACATAAAAATCTGTGGATCCAGCTATAGGAAAGATGAAAGAGAAGGTGCTAACTCAAAACTACATAAAAATCTGTAGTTCCAGCTAATAGGAAAGATGAAAGAGAAGATGCTAACTCAAAACTACATAAAAATCTGTGGATCCAGCTATAGGAAAGATGAAAGAGAAGGTGCTAACTCAAAACTACATAAAAATCTGTAGATACAGCTAATAGGAAAGATGAAAGAGAAGGTGCTATCTCAAAACTACATAAAAATCTGTAGTTCCAGCTTATAGGAAAGATGAAAGAGAAGGTGCTAACTCAAAACTACATAAAAATCTGTAGATACAGCTAATAGGAAAGATGAAAGAGAAGGTGCTAACTCAAAACTACATAAAAATCTGTAGATCCAGCTAATAGGAAAGATGAAAGAGAAGGTGCTATCTCAAAACTACATAAAAATCTGTAGTTCCAGCTTATAGGAAAGATGAAAGAGAAGGTGCTAACTGAAAACTACTTTAAAATCTGTATATCCAGCTAATAGGAAAGATGAAAGAGAAGATGCTATCTCAAAACTACATAAAAATCTGTGGATCCAGCTAATAGGAAAGATGGAAGAGAAGGTGCTAACTCAAAACTAAATAAAAATATGTAATTCCAGCTAATAGGAAAGAATGAAGAGAAGGTGCTAACTCAAAACTACATAAAAAACTGTAGATTCAGTTATGATCCATTGAGTATAAAAAGTATAAATTATAATGCAACAAGAAGATCTTATTATCATACTGTATAAATTAATATAAGTAATGACAAGCATCAACAGTGAAAAACCGAATATACGACTTTAGACTCTGGTAGCAAAGCCATGTATGTAAACCCACTATGTGAAGTTATAATTTGTGTTAAATGTATGGTACCGAAATAATCTTGTTTTCAATAGATAAATGGCCGCCGTTATGGTCTTGCTGTAACATAACTCTGGCATTAAGGGGTATATAGTTGCGGTTTTGGGTGTGATATGGTTTGCTTCGCTCTAATACACATACTATGAACATTCTAGTTCAATCCATTTGCTTTATATAGCATTGCATATATACGTTCTATTGACAGCCTAATGCCAGATTTACTTTTAGTAAACTAATATCAGTCCCCAAAGACGATCGTTTATGTTTATCTAAAATATTATATAAAAATCTAATGGTATCTGTCTGTCTGTGTGTGTTACTCAATCACGTAAAAACTACTGGACCCATTGAGCTGAAATTGTACATTGACATTCTAACACTCAATACAAATATACATCAACCCCGTACGAAGGACGGGTACTCTACTAGTAAATTATAATTATATTTATGTTGTAACTAGAACTTTATTTCTGTAATTAAGTTATATTTCAAATTTATGGCTCAAATTTAAACAAGGCCAGTTGTTTTTAAATCTCACCAAGATGTTGAAAACTAACATTTTATTTAATTGTAAACTGACTAGGCTTACAGTAGTGGAATAAGTTAGTCTTAATGTGACCACTTAATTAAAATTATAATGAGCTTGTATCCGGCCGTTTTTTTTTCAAATTTCAAATGGTTTTACTATGACTTAGATACAATATTATTGTCCTAGTTCAATGACTGTAACCATGCAAAACTTTTAAACTCTACAATGTACAACCATTTGCAACTTATAACTACATTTTTTTCCACTGTCCCAACCTGGCCCTCTTCTAAGATTATCCACAAATGGTTTATTAAATTTATTCATGATGCCTTAATTCCTTGATTATTGTATCCCTTCCCTTCTTCCTACTTGGTACAGCAATAAATTACCTTTTTCTTACAATAAAATTATTTAAGCTTTATAGTTTTTACTATTAGGAATAACCTAAATATTTTATAAGAAAAGCAGCTAAAAAATATGATGTAATAGTTGATTCAGGTCACGTTTCTGAAATCAAGAATAATCTCTAATGGTTCTTGCAGCCCATATCACGTAAAGTAGATTATATTTTATATTGATGTTGATTGTAAATGATTACTTCATGGAAGAAAGATGTTGTAACAGTCAACTTGGGACGAATTCTAATGTTAAATAATGTCAACTTGCTCCTACTATTGAAGATTTTAATGCATAACTAGACATATCCATATTAACAAAATGGCTTCTGTTTAGAATTCATTTATGTAATATAAAATTTAAATAAAAATGGATAATATATTATATTAAAAAGAATTTTATCAAAAGTACAATAAAGTGTTATTACAAATTTTTTTTAACAAATGTATCAGCTGGAACTCTAGTTAGAGGTGAGGTTGTAAAAACCGAAATTAAAGTATCGTATATTTTATAATATATTATATAACATAACTTGTAATGTAATAGTGATTTAGGCTACTTTAAAGAAGTTATTAGGAAGAATCATTTTAAGATTCAACAAACATGTGTATTAGGACTTGCCTAGTAACTAAGCGCCCTGCCTTCAAAGGTCCCGTTAGTTTTTTTCTTTTTAAAGAAAAAAGTAGAGTAACTTCTAACAATTTGGGCCAAAGTAACGGTTTTTAAACGTATATTTTCAAAGAGGTTCGTTTGAATAATATGAGCTAACAAATTCTGACTCTGATTAGTGAAATTTTAGAAACTCAATAAGAGGGGTTACTTTTACACAAACAATATGAGATTGTAAAAAACAGTTCCTTTTAAGCATTCACTTGACTGAACAACACCTAATTTAGCCAGTCACTACGTCGGTCTGAATTACTTTGTTTTTGTTTTTTTATACAAGACCAATTTTGTTAATGAGTGTATAGTGCAATTGTTTTTAATATATAAAAGTCATATCAAATAAACTTTTTTAGATTGAAGTTTAAAGAGCTGCATAATTATTAGTGCCGTCCGGATAAAGTCTCAGACATTAATTGGAATTTGTGGAAAAATTAGGATTGTCAAATAAAGAGATATTTTTGTAATTTTTTGCATTTCGTTGAACTATACTTGCGAAATTAACCGTCGGAACTTTTGTTATCCCGTAGGATATTTTATATAGTGAATAAAGTGATTGTAAGTGCAAGTTTATTTAGTGGTATGGATTATCTTCTGTGATCTATAATTCTTCTAGTAACTCCACATCTATTAAGTGCGCCTTCTGTGTGACCATCCCGGAGTATTTCATACCAAATTCATCACTACAGCTTCGTATTACAATCTACACCCGATTTCTCTACGATCATCTTGTGACCGTCTCCACTTCTTTTGACCCGCTGGAAGCTCCGGCTGGCTGGAGACCGCGTACACTTAGCCGAATCTTGTCAGGATGGGCCAAGGAGTCGGGTTAGGACGCTAATGAACGCACGCAACCAGTGAAATTAAATATTATATTTAATATATGCCGAATTAAAGAATACAGAATTTGATTATAATTTAAGAGAAAGACATAACGGTAAGACTAAGCCTTAAAAGTGGCCGAAAAGCATACCGATGAATTTAATAGCACGTGGCCGAAAAATGGACTGACCTCGTCCCGTGGCGGTCTTCCGTCTAGCGGCTCTCGGACAAGACTCGCGCCAGACTCTCGGAAAAAGACTAACTGTAGGCTCGCTAGCTCAAGGCCTCCACTCCTCGTCTCTCCCCTCCCCTTCTTCTACGTCATATTGCACTGCTCATCAAAATCGCAAGTGCAATTCATATTTTAATAATTAAAATCCCTTTTCAATATATTCTAATTTATTATTATTAGGATTTTGGTTTGGTGGGCTCCTTGGCTGGGCCACATCACCCCCCTCCATACAATTCGAGCCGCACCACTCGGCTCGCTGTAAAGTGGTGGCTAATGTGACACTCCACTCATAAGAAAAAATAAATTTTAAAAAATCGCCAAAAATATACTACAAGATTTCTTTAAATTTTGAAAGAAGAAAGAGAAAATACGAACGTGAGGTCAATTCATTGCTGCCAAATGCTTTCAAAGTCCCCATGCGCCTTAATTAAAATTTTGAAATCAGTTAGCAATCTGCAAATAGGTGAAGACAATATAGTCTCCTAGCTACTATTGCCCCTTCTTATTATAAAAATTGATTGGTGTAAAACGAAATGAGTGTCCATTTAGGCGTCTTTTAAAATTTTTGACAATGTATTTACCCCCCTTGAATCAAAAAACGAAAACCAAAATAAAATTTTGTTGTGTTTTACCACCTTGGGTGCGCATCTGCGGTCTTAAAGAGAGAAGTGTTCTTCTGTTACTTTCCTTTGATTGCTTTGCTTACAATCATTAAAATTTCAATATTTTATTCAGACTTAAATGATGTATTCAAAATGTATCTGTTATAGGATTAAAAATCACCATGGCTTCATTGTGGGGATGCTCGGTTTCTGCATGGGTAACCTTACAGCACTTTGCTGTTACTCTAAATTGATGTTTGGTTTGTTAACAATTGAAGGGCACCCTTTGGGTCCCTTCCGTGCCTTGTCCTTTTGGACAAAGGCACTAGGCCTCTATAACAACTGTTGCTGGCATGATGGTGACATCTTTACATTTATTCCCCCACTACAGACCCGCCCCCGAAATCTACCATGGTGTTATCCTAAGAGAGAAAAAGAGAAAAAAAAATAAATAAAATTCTACTGTGAAATAGTAACTTAATTATAACAGAAGCACACTTTCTCATGACCCCAGATGCGTTCACAACATTTTGGTTGCGAACATAAAAATAAATATTTATAATATTATACTTCCCCCTTGTTTTTCTAACTGAATTCTCATTTCGTGTCCCATGATCCTGTTATTAAAATTTTTTCTTAAGTAAAATCATAATTCCTCTTTACAGATTGTTAACTATCTTTTATTTATTTATTTATTTATTATTATTATTTATTTATTTTTTTAATTTGCAACTATCACTTGCTTAAAAAAAAATTCTTATAAAACATAATTTCCATTCACGCGCGTCCCATAATTAATTATTGTACACCGTTATGTCTTTTCTTTTACAATATAAAATTACATTTGCTTTAGTATATTAAAAAAAAATTGTTTTAAAGTTTTAAAGTTGAATGGTCATTTCCAAAAATAAATTAGTAAAAAAAAAATTTGAATTAGTTATACATAATTTAAAAAAAAAGGATTACAATAAAACAGATAAGAACACAATTATTCGCGTTTTTTTTTTTTCCAAGTGGTGTATAGGTGTTGAGGCGCTGGTGTTGAGTGTTGATGATGCTGGTTGTTGAGTGTTGATGCTGCTGGTTGTTGAGTGTTGATGCTGCTGGTTGTTGAGTGTTGATGCTGCTGGTTGTTGAGTGTTGATTTTGAAAGTTCCAGCGTTACCTGTAAAAAATGTAAGACCTAGTTAATTTTTGCTTTAAAGTAAGTTAATACTTACCATTCGTTCCGATGTTGGAATAGACCATTAACTTGTTTATGATAGAAGTGTAAAATTAAACTGATTTTGAGAGAAAAAAAATTATTTATGCCCTTGATGTCGGTGATGCAGTACTTTGAAGGTCACTGACTGGTTCTCCAGTGCCGACATGTCCCCCTTCCATTTCTAAACACACAAAAAGAGTGTTAATTTCAATTATTAAAAAAAAATTATTATTATTATTTTTTCTATATACTATAGTCTTATGCTATTTTAAATTTCTACAATGTCCCGTTTAAAAAAAAATTAATAGTAATGTACACCGTATTTTTCCGGCAGCCTAATAAAGCTAAATTAAATTATCCATTCATACAAATTATCATTAATGCAAATCTACAATCACTCATATTCTCCTATCTTTTTTAATTAGCTATAACTATATCCATTTATTAACTACAACAAAAATTATATTACTTCTTTCAAGAAAAAACTATCTATGGCTTTACATCAATTTTACTCAAAATCATTAAACTATAGTATCTCATGTTAAAATTTTTCCTTTTTAGGCCTTTCACAAAATGCATAACTTCGTTGTATTAACCTCAAAACTTTATTTATTTATAAAAATCATCATATATTTCGTCGTAAAAAAAAAATTATTATTATTTGCAGAACTCTTTGTTTCTGCCGTAGAATCGTCGTTATTTATTTTTCTTTATAAATACTCGTAGAACATTATTTATCATATATATCTCGTAGATTATCACCGTAGCATATTATTTCATCGAAGCATTTCATAAGTAACCATAAAAAAAAATCATCATTATAACCTCTTAATTAATACAACTAATTACTCCTTTCCTATAAAAAAACCTATAAAGCCTTATTCTTCAACTTTGATACTATTGCCTCATTCATTATTTATAAATTGATCAATATAGACTAATCTTTACCACGTATTTTTTCCCTTCTTTTATTTAACAAAGCAATTATGTTTTTAAACTTACAAATTATCAATCATGCAATCTACAATCACTCATATTCTCATATCATCTCGTAACGCATAAACTTTTGTCCGTGGCCGTACATAATACCTAAATCATCACGAAAATAACCCAAAAATCGCTGCCTGGAAGTATGAAAAAAAATAGAAAAAGTATTTTAGAGTCGGCTTAGGCGCCTAGGAAAACAAAAGATGCGTCGCATGGCATTGCCTTTGGGCCATAATAGCGACTAATTCAAGTCTTCCGCGTGTATTGGTTACGAGGTGATAGGAATTGTCTCACACAACAAACACTCACATCTCACATCTCACACTCATACTATCTTATTCTAACTTATTTAATACATATCCTCAGAGACGTTTTACTTTTTTTAAAAAAATCTCCGTCAGAATCGTTCACTGTTCTGATTTCTAGAGGATATGTATACAAAAAAAAATTAATATTTATTAGGTAATTTGAGAATATTGTTTTTTATTTTTTCTTCAAAAAAAAAAATTATCTAGGTGAACTATATCCCAAAAAAACGGATCACATCTGAGCCGTTCATGTCCAAAACGCCATGCTAAATGAAGGTATGAACTTAGCAAGGACAATACCTGAGTCTCATTGCAATGCGGCCCACAGAACATGTTCAACCCAGACTTAACCCCTCCTCAGCACAGGTTCACCTATCAAAATTTTATAATATATTTTGTATTAAATAAAAAGGTTGTCATCATTATTTGTGATCATTCTGTACTCTAACCGATTAATTATGAAAGTCCAATCCCAATTTTATTAAAGTGCAAGGTTTAGTGAATGAAATACTGTAAATGCCGGACCTTGTATGGAAGCTAGATGTTGATGTAGGCCTAGTCAATAACAACAAACAAGCTGTCAGCTTCAGGCTGTGTCAGCTGAAATTCTTATCGCTTCAGGCTTCCACTGCTACGTCTGCATTGACTATCACTAGGTTTTAAATGTTTATATTGTACTTTGCTTCAATTAATATTTATTATTCTACATTAAGTTTTATAATGATAAAAATTTATTTAATTTTGTCCTACCTGGTTGTTATTGACATTGTTACTCTATTACATAATAAGATCTCCATTTTTCATGGCTTAATTTATGATATGTCGCTTAAATTTTCATTTATACAGGGCTTCCTGTAAGTCTAGTTCCGTTTACAAGTCATTATATGAAAATTTAAAAATCATTAGTATTTTATTTCATTTTATTATTACGCCTCTGTCAGCTATTATTATTATTAGTCTATATATTTTTTTTTTAATGCTACGCGTGATCAAACTTTGTATTCGGATACGCGTAAGCAGTTTTGTTCACCGCGAGTTCATCAACACCGTTTCCATACGTTGCAAAATATATTTTGTTTGCAAAATATTTCCGTCGATAAGTACTTTGGACTTTGTGCCATATGCTGCAAAGTTAGTCAAGTATTGCCGACGCGTTGTAACTCAATCTCACAGCTGTGGAATGTTTGCCTTATTTCGAAGTCAACCGAGTTCATCTTTGATGTACAGTTTTTTCCATTGTACGATTATTATATATATATAAAAAAAATTCCGTTTTTACTGCCAATATTCCTATTTACCTTTATTAAATTATATATATATGCGATAGAAAGAAAAAAAAAGTTCGATTACAGGCATATCCATTGATATGCCACACTTACCGATGTCATGTACAGGATGTCCCGTTATTTTATGAATAATACTATTTACGAATTAAATTAAGTTTGTTTTTAAAGAAAAACAGAACAGAACCAAAATCTGTGGTTTGTGCCTATGTTAATACATAGTCTTTTAATTTTGTGGGAAATTTCGGTACCCCTTTTTGGTTGAAAATCGACCACGTGCTTTATTTTAATATATTTAATTTAAAATATTCGGTCAAGTCTTACGCTCTAAAACCCTAATTGGTTGCACATTCTTATCTTATTACTAATATCTTAGTTTTTCAACATAGTTTTAAAAAAAATTATTACTTTAATTCATACCTTTTTTCTCTTAATCAATATTTAAAATTACATTTTATCACTTAATTGTGTTATTTACCCCATCCAAATCGCATTTCATTTTTTAAAAAACCTATCTTATCATTCTACCGAAAATTTATTACTTAAGTTATTATTAGTCATTAATCTTCCTTTTATTCAAAAATTCTCAAATTACTTATTTTTCTTGCTGGGACAACACATAAAATTTCTTCCACAAATCTAATAAAACATTAAAAACTTCATTATGAAATTACAAACGCTTCAAATCACAATATTACTTATTCTTCTTTAAAATACATTAAAAAAATCATCTTATTACCTTCAATAAACTTCAACAATCATATTGCCTCATAGTATCTTATTTCAAAACTCATCTCATTAAAGGCTCTCTATAACTTAATAACTTGTTGCATTAACTCCTTAATCAAAAAACTTCCTTAATTATTTATATGTAGCCCCTTAGGTCACTAACATATTTCGTCGCATTAAAAAAATATTTCCTCGTAGAAATCATTAAAAACCTCATTTAAACCTCAATAATTCGTCGCATATCATCATCATTTCATCGTAGATCATAAAAAAAAATTCTTCTTAACTTAAAAACTAACTCTTAATGCAATCAAATTACCTTTTTCACAGAAAAAACCTCCTTATAGACTTATTTCTCTCTTTGATACCACTTTTCAATATTCTTGTAAACTTTATATCTCCTTCATTAATCTTAAAAATTCTCATTCCATTATTTTTCTTTGAAAAATCTCCTCATATTACCTAAAAAAAATCTTAACTATTTCATCAAAACCTGCTTTTAATTATTGTCCCAGCAAATCACCTTATTTTCGCTAAACATATTCAATCTTTTTAATCAAATTATTTATCTAAAACATTTTATCTTCAAACTTCCTTATTATTCTTTATTTAACTCAATTTACAATTATTCACCCTCAAACTTATAAAACCTACTTCAAATTACTTTTCATTATATTACTTATTCTTTATATTAAAAAACTCAAAACAAAAACTTTAATATTTTAACTTTATTACCCATTTAGTGAAATTATTTTATATCCATTACTCCAATCTATTATTATTTTATCATTTAAAACAAAAACTTTTAATATTTTTAGACTTCTAGCAATCTTAAACAATCAAAATATCTAACTCTCTTTACAATCTTGCCTTTTTTTTCAAAGTTCCTTTGTCCTTTCCAAATTACATCTTATTTACACAAATTATGACTTTTACCCTTAACTATATAAATTTATTCTACCAAATTGTTACTTAAATTATTGCCTAATGAGTTTTTGAGTTTTCCAAACTTCGGGGATTTGTCCTGAATCATGGAAAATTTTCCTTTTTTTCAGAAAAAATTTCCTTGATACGCCTTTCCCCTTATGAACGATTTCTAATCCTTCATACGTTTGGAAAAAACAAATTTTGTAAATTTAAACTTTAAAAAAATTAGCCTTAAAAACTTAGACTTAAAAAAAAATTGTACATAGGAGACGAGGTCAGTGAAATATATTTACTTAAAAAAAATAAAGGAATTTAAATTTTATCTCTTTTTCTAAAATACATAATTTAGAGCGTTAAATTTAGTTAAAATTCAAATAAAAATTTGTAATTTCTTACCTGTGTTGCGCTCGATGTCCTCTCCAAAAACAGAGACGGTCGGATCCCACTTCTGACACCAGTTGTGGTCGCGATTTTTCCAATCCCACTTCTGACACCAGTTGTGACCGTCTCCACTTCTTTTGACCCGCTGGAAGCTCCGGCTGGCTGGAGACCGCGTACACTTAGCCAAATCTTGTCAGGATGGGCCAAGGAGTCGGGTTAGGACGCTAATGAACGCACGCAACCAGTGAAATTAAATATTATATTTAATATATGCCGAATTAAAGAATACAGAATTTGATTATAATTTAAGAGAAAGACATAACGGTAAGACTAAGCCTTAAAAGTGGCCGAAAAGCATACCGATGAATTTAATAGCACGTGGCCGAAAAATGGACTGACCTCGTCCCGTGGCGGTCTTCCGTCTAGCGGCTCTCGGACAAGACTCGCGCCAGACTCTCGGAAAAAGACTAACTGTAGGCTCGCTAGCTCAAGGCCTCCACTCCTCGTCTCTCCCCTCCCCTTCTTCTACGTCATATTGCACTGCTCATCAAAATCGCAAGTGCAATTCATATTTTAATAATTAAAATCCCTTTTCAATATATTCTAATTTATTATTATTAGGATTTTGGTTTGGTGGGCTCCTTGGCTGGGCCACAATCTTGTGTATGAACTGGTAATTAATTTTTGTAACTTATAACTCAGATTTTTTAATAATAAAAAAGGAAAAAGATAAAGAGAAATTCATTATAAACGCTTGGTTTTCGCATAAATTTTAATTTGTTTCTAAAAATATATTATTTTTATATTTAATAATCTTGAATATCAAAGAACCACTCGGATAATATTTCAGTAATAATAGCAATGTTCGTTAAAATAATGACCATTTGTAATTAATAAATTTAAGTTAACATTATTAGGTAATTAAAGAAAAGCATTGTTCTTAGAGTGAATTGTTTAATTTTTTTTTTTTTTTTTTTTTTTTTTTTTTTTTTTTTTTTTTGTTACATTTAATTTTGTAGATACCAAATATAAGATGAGTTAAAGGCATGTTTTTCTGTATAGTTATATATTAAAATTATAAATTACATGCAAATTTCGTATATCTTTTTTTTTTTCATGAGTTAAAGTTAAATGAAATAGAACAACACCTCTTGATTTATTTTACATACAATGTGATTGATTAAATTATTTATAACACATTGTAGATCCATTAGAAAAATATTAGTTAGCCGGTTTCCTTTAATAAACTGGAGAGGGATAGAAATAAAACATCTAAGAAAATAACTTATTATTTTTTAGAGTGAATTGTTTATTTATTTATTTTTTTTTTTATTTATTTATTTATTTTTTTTTTTTTTGTTATATTTAATTTTGTAGATACCAAATATAAGATGAATTAAAGGCATTTTTTTCTGTATAGTTATATATTAAAATTATAAATTACATGCAAATTTTGTATATCTTTTTTTCATGAGTTAAAGTTAAATGAAATAGAACAACACCTCTTGATTTATTTTACATACAATGTGATTGCTTGATTTATTTATTACACATTGTAGATCCATTAGAAAAATATTAGTTAGCCGGTTTCCTTTAATAAACTGGAGAGGGATTGAAATAAAGCATCTAAGAAAATAACTTATTATTTTTAATGGTATCAATATCTTAGCTATGTTATGCCAGTTGGTTACGTCTGTAGTTCCACAAAATGGTAATTAATCTCAATGTCATGAAGTAAATTATTTCCAATAAACTGACAATACTGAATCCAAGACTGAAACTCATTACTCCCCCAAAGTTGGCTGAAAAAGTTAACATCAATTGGTAACAGAAAAATAACTTAAAAGGTATGTACTCTATTTGAAGAACTCAAATTTTAATAACTTCTCTGTAGGCCTATATCTTAATAGTGAAACTGCAATCAACCCCTGTTTTGATTTAACATTTTAATCATTTAAATGTAATTTAATTTTGAAAGACATGTTTGGTTAAATTTTAAAACGTTAGAAAATTTATGATTTATAATTTTTTTAACATCCTATATTTGTTACTAATGTACAATTCTGAGACAAATTCTCCACCTACCCCCCTCTATTTTTGTTGGTTCCTGAATTTTTTTTTGTAATTTATAGTATTCTTGTGTTTTGGTTTTCTTCTTATGGACAAAATTTCTAGGATAAAGTACATAAGTATAAATATATAAATTAACAAATGTTCGGAAAAACAAAATTGATAAACATTTAATGAGATTCCGATTCTGGTTTGAACAGTTCAGATCTCCAAATGAATGATTATCTAATTTTAAAGATGGATGGCTTTTAACTGATTTTTATCACCATCGGCAGAACTAGTTATCAAATTTTCACTATATTTGATTTGGGAAACTCATCTCAATAAACAGTAAATATTTATAAATAATATTTACCAATGATTTCTGAAGCACCAAATAGTGTAGTCTGAAGAAAAGCAGTTACTCGCCTTTTCAAGAACATTACTTCGATTCTACTCTGAACAAATCTATACAAAATATCAATTCATACATTTAAAATTTAGTTTGAAAAAAGTTATATTTATTTCTTCACATAACAAAAACTAATAACGAAATATATTTTGTATCATTATACCTTGATTTATTTTGTTTTAACTTATGTCCCAATGAAATTTTATTAAAACCATATTCAATCTCTGAACAGGCTGGCAAGCAATTGCATATACTTCCGGTTGAACTTTCAACTGTGAACAAAATATATATATTACTATCAAACATTATGCTTAATAATTCATTTGATTTATTTCATGATTCATGAAGCTTATCTTACTTCTAACAATCTAACAATATCATTACAAAACAAAGAAACACTGTAAGTAACCAAACAAAATTGGATAACAGAGTAGAAAGTGGACTTTAAATTATTAAATTCCCTGCTTGCAAAATTAACAAACAGCTATCTTATATGAAAACATGCAATAGCAAAGAAATTATTAACAGTTTTGTTTCCTTCAGGTAAATTTCGTTTCAAACTCTAAATACCCAAAATTCCACTCACAAGGTGTTACTGTTTTGAGCTAACATATCTTCAACTTCATCTACACTTACAAAGGAGTTAATTACTTGGAGAGTATTCTCTTTAATGACTTCTCAATTAGGTGCCTTCATGTTCTCCATAGTTCATTAGTACTAGCTATATTATATTGTTCAGTTTAATATATTATAATTAAACTTCCATTTGAAAAAGAATATGAATAGTTTCTTCTTGAATAAGAAGACATTTATTAATGTTTTACCTATAAATTGGTTAAAGGTAATTTATTAAGATTGATATTTTTGTTTGTCACATACCTGATGAGTTATAAATACAGCTCTCAAGGTCTCTACCACAAATAGGAGTTAATTCTTCACCTTTAATAGAAAACATAGAAGTAAAATGTCAATTAAAAATTACATTATTTCAAGTTTCAAGTCTTTGGTGAGTCAATTTCATATATTTGAAACATATAATGAAGCTTGATATAATTTGATGTATTACCTCTTTCTCTCTGTTGTGTGACTTCATTGTCGTTTTATCTTTCTTCTACGGTTTTGGGACCATAATCCTACTTTCGAGGGTCACCTAATTAGAGGTTGTTACTTGCACATTAAAAACATATAAAACACCTATTAAAAGACAAAACACTTATATAATTTATTTTAATTAAGCACATACAGTAAGTCATATTTTCAGTTCACACCATCACATGATTTGCAAGGCGTTGATAGCAGCTTGATCATCTGGTCTTCTACACTGCTCTATCTTGATAAAACTTCAAGGGCTGTGTCGTACAGATCATTGGATTGGAACAATAATTATTAATCATTCAATAAGTTGCCTGGATTGAAATATATAAAGAATTTAAAAATCATCCAGGCAAATTATTATTCCAGTCTAACGATCTGTACAACACAGCCTTTGGAGTTTTATCAAGATTGGGTACCTAGTGAACATGGCTTAGCTGCTATCAGTGTCTTGGAAACCACACAATTGTGCGCATTGAAAATATGACTTACTACTAGTATTTCAATTTAAATAAATTGTACAAATGTTTTGTGACCTTTAATATGTGTTTATTGTTTAACTAGGCATTAGCTAAATCTAAATTTTAGACTCGTAGACCTAAATCTCAGAAACAACCCACAATGGCCTGGTGTATCCAGACTTTATTACAAATCATTACATATTGCAAACTAAATCAGCTGATAAAGTTTTATAATAACCAAATAAAACACAGATCTATAGTAATTAATTGTCAAACAGTTTTTTTGAGGTTATGTAAACAATAACAATGGTTGTACTCTAAGCCTGCTTTCTTGTCGGACAATGAGAAAGATAAAATGACAATGAAGTCACACGATGAGCAGAAAGACGGAATACATCAAATTATACCAAACTTCATTATATGTTTCAAATATTTTATTATTATTATTATTATATAATAGTCTTTTTCATTATGGTTTAAAATAGAGTAATTCTGAATTACTCAATTATTAGACTTACACAATAAATCATCTTGATGTATCACAATTCTAATGCTTGTTTCTTGTGATATAATAATTTAGTCTTCATTCACAATTACACACTGATTAAGTGTTGTTTTACAGTGGTCAAAAGCATAGAGCAAATCAGATTCCATTAACTGTTTTAAGGCATCTATTGTTTACATCTTTAATGAACCAACTAACTTAAAATGTATTTCAAATTTCTCTTTAAAGAACAAAAAGTTATATAGTACCAAGTCTGGTCAATATGAAGGATGTTCCAGTATTTATCGGCTAAAAATTGCTTCACAGAAAGTGAATAGGCACTTTTTCCTGTATTCTCCTGAAGAAAGAGACCACTCTACAGTTCTGGCTTTCTCTCAGTTTTGTCAAAAGTTTTTAATAATAATACTGGCTCACTGTTGTGCTTTCTAGAACTCATTCTTCTAAAATTATCCTCTTGACATAAAAAACACCACTGATCATGGTATTGAATTTGGTCATTGTTTTAACGGAACTTTTCCCAATCTTGATGATGACAGTGTTTTTCAGATAACTGCCGTTTCATTCAAGATCCATAATTTTTTTTTAAAGGATTGGATTAGCAAGATCCTTTAGCATATCAACACAAATTCTCTAAAGGTTTTTTTGTCTGCTACAAAAGTCTATATATAAGATATTTTGCAAAATTGGATTTTTGTTCTTGTGTTGTTCATTTTGGAACATGGTCTTTGAAACGGATTTTGAAAGAACGTCCGGTATATAAAAAAAACCCCCGTTTCCAAAAGCATGTTCCTGAACAAACATCACAAGAAAAAAATGGAATCTATAAGACTTTTAAACTAGATAAAACATACTCAATTTTAAATTCTCATTATATTGCACAAATTTTGTTGTGGAGCATTCTTAGCTATTTGGATTATTTCAATTCTTATTCTACTTAAACCTATAAAAAAAAATCATATCACTAGTTCTAAGATGGTTAAGGTGTCCTGTTATTAGTGAAATGTGTACTTTAGCATTCCTTGCACAGTATGGTTTATTTTTGTGCTGTTTCCCCCATTTTTTATTTTTACATTAGTATCAGGAAGTTAATGGAAGCTATCAGGAAGTTAATAGAAACAGTACCTAATATTATATGCAATTTATTTTTCAGCAATGATTTGTGACCATTACTTTTCATCATGGGAGACCAATTTCTGTATTAGTATGAAGTTTAAGAGTATTAAAAATAAATGTTTAATTTTATGTATGGTTCTTTGTATTATTTGTTTGTATAATATTGTTTTAATGTTATTTATTATTCTCTTGTGCTTTGTTTTGTTTTTGAAATTTTGAAATCAATAGTTGAAATGAATAGATAGTTGAATTTTAATCAAATTATTGTACAGTTTATTTTGGGATACCAGGATAATTATTCATACTTACGTGGATGATAGAATGCTACACAACCACAAATAGCTAACGTTGCATTAGCTTCACACTCTTTATCACAATTTCCTTGTGTATAAAAATTATAGAAGTAAAGATTACGTTCATGTCCATAGTAGCAGTGACGTTCATTCGGCGGCCATCCCTGAAGATTACTTGTAGTTTTCGATATGCGTGGTACAATTTTGATTACTATACTCTCTCCCACATCAATGTAAGTATTAGGTGTTAATTTTGATGGTAGTTCAAAAGGGAAATGAATGTAAACCTGTACAACAAAAATATGATACATTTTATAGAAAAACAGTGTACTTTTTTTAATACTAAATTTGTATATCTATCATTTATTTTTCTATAGGTTGTTAATTATAGTTATAATTTCAAATTTAAATAATTCAATTTGTGAAGGATTTCTATATTTTGAGAAAATTTAAACAATCTAAACGTCGAATTTTAAAATTTAAAGTTAGCATATATATGAGTACTTTTCAGTTATAAACACACTTATTACACTATCAACAAATTGATTGATTTATCTTGTTGTTTCTTTTTAGGCGTGCTATAAAATTTTGTTTCTTTGTAGCTTTTTTTTATAAATAATAAAAGTATAGCTTTTTCTCTATATTTAATATTTTACAAATATTGTTTTTAACCACATTTGTCTTATAGAATTACAAAAAAAAACTATTTATCTATAAAATACATGTGTAGTTGTGTTATATAAAATTATAACCATTTAACATCTTACTTTGGTGTTGAGACCATATTAAATTTATTCCTGGAAACTTTTTAGTAGTATAATAATAGAATAGACAAATCTGATCTTACAGTTTAAAAAATATTCATATTGTAAAATCAGTGTCATTTTTTTCAGACACATCCACATTCACAGCTATATACAACTATGAAATATTTAACTTGCTCAGCCTAATATCTTATTTCTACTTCATTAATACCTAAACATCCCTTCTAAACACTATTTGTAAAAACAAATTATTTATTAGGGAGCTTGTTAATTTTTTGATTCAAAAAGTTGGTAAAAATAATCAAAAAAACTCCTCCCAACTGTTTTAAAAATAGCTCAATTGTAACTCTTCTCAGGTTTTAGCTTAATTTTATAACGAACAACCTTCCATTATACTCCAATAAGTGTTGGAAATAAGTTAATCTAAAAAAAAAATGATAAAAAACTAGTTTTTGAACTAAATTATATTTTGTTTTTTAATGTGTTGTTCCAAAAACAAAATGTGTTACTATTTGTCTAATCCAACTGGCCTATATTTCAGAAGAACATATTCAATAAATGTTGATATTATAGCGTCATAAAATCCCTCCCTTCAACAACTGAATATACTGTCCTTTAGCCCGCAAAGATTTTCAAAATCATAAACCTTAGTATCAAATCAGCAAGCCTGATCTAAAGTTTTCTATTTGCTCATATATGTACATTTAAAAACAAGCAAAATAAAATAACTAATAATAACAATATTTTAAATTCGTTATTTAAAATATTTTTCTGTTTAAATATTTCTATCGATAATGAAGCAGAACTATTGTTATTATTAGTTATTTTATTTTCTCTTGTTTTTAAATTACTCCAAATGAACAATTCATTCATTAATAAAAGTTTTTTTCTCCTTTTTAAATACAATTAAAATTATTACAGATTATTTTTTCTCTAGAAATTGAACATGTGCTCTGAGAATTGTCTGGTAAAGAATAGTTTTGTTTTTATGTGTGGCATTGCAAAGACAAGTTTTTTTATCCACGAACCATCATAACAAAATGCTGATCACAACAATATTAATGAAAGAATAAAGCTTATGGCAATTTGTATTGAAATTATTCACTTCATACAAATTTCTTTTTAATCTACCAAACCTGCTCAATCACCAGGGACGAAACTGTAATTGTGGTTGATTTTTTTTTTCTTAACAATTATAAAGCCAGGCAAGTCAACAAGTGTAGTGTATAAAGGAATATCAAACACAAAAATATGTGATTTAAAGGGCCAAGCCACTGACATGAGTGTATCTGATAAGTTTTCATGGTTTGTTATTATTGGGCAAATATTGTCCTTTGGTTATTCCTGGTGCAGTAAAAGTCAGCATGCTAGACTTCAGTAACGTCATTTTACCAAATATTCTGGATTTTCTACATTTTGAAAGGCTGAAATAACCCAGTTAGAGCTAATGATCAAGATCTAATCACCAATACAAACCATTTAAATTGAACTTCACTTATGAGACCAAATGAGCGTAGTCTTCCAAGTAAGTTACAGCATAAAATTAATTAGACATTTGGCACTGCATATTATTTTAAAACTAAATTACCTTAAACCCTCTACTTCCTGCAGTGCAGAGATCATCAAAATCTGTAGAATTAAAATTGAGGAGAAATATTGCAGTATTAGGACGTTGTATACCACGTACTCGCCAAGGAAGTGATGTCAACATATCATCTTGAACTATGTAACCGCTGTCTAGTATCCAAGCATTAGACAAATTTCCCAATATGTAATCTGAGTCATTAAATGCATAATTGCTGCAAACAAATAATACATTTTAAATAGAAATTATTAAAACATGAACAGTCTAATTAAATTACATTTCAAATAGAAAAAAAAATGTACTTCTCGTTCTTAATAAATTACATAAATTATTCTAAAATCATTTCTTATACACATTACTTAATAACACTGTATTGGTGCTACAAATGAAAACTTTACTTATATATTTTTATTGGATTGTTTGGTTCTTAACATATTCAGTAAAATTCACCTTTATACAGTCTGTAACAATCCTTTTAGTTGAAAAGCTACTAACGTAGTTTTATCTGCCATACAAAATGGTACTAAAAGACAAGTAAACCACTTCAACAGCTCTCTCAATAATGTCCATCCATTAATTAAATGGATGCTGAGACAAAAACAATAATGAGTTAAACTACTTAGATATCACTATTATGAATAATAATATAAACACAAATTTAAGATTTACAGAATACTTATTCAAACAGACCAGACCATCATTGAACTTCAAATCACCCCGTTAATCATAAATTAGCAGCTTACAATAGTTTGGTGTATAGAGCACTAAAAATATCTATGAAGCAAACTGAATTTATCAACTACATAAATTGAATTAAGCATATCGCTGTTATCAATGGATCCAATCCTTCTACTGACAAATGCATCCAAAATCAAAAGAAGAAAAAACTCAAATTAAACGCACAACTTGCACTATCTGAGCCAATAAAATCAAAAATATATAACTGTAAAATACAATAGTCAACTTGAACACCCAATAAATACATTTTCTACAAATAAAGATACTCTAGCATACCGTACTAATAACAAAATCCAAAATATGATAAACAGAAATAAGTCCAGAGCCTTTACAAATGATTTTGAAAAAGGTGGAATATAACAACACTCATGTAATGATTACAATAAATCATACATAGGAGAGACTTGAAGAAATTTAAGTCATTACTACTGGTATGAAACTTTTCTTGGAATTAGAAACATTTCAAGCATACTTAAATAGCTTTCTTCTTTGACATCCTAAATATGTATATTTTTTTATTCTGACTATTTACTTTATAATGTCAACTTAGATTAAAATGAACAAATCATTACGTTCCTTAAGACAATTATTAGAAATTAAAAAACAAATTTAACAGTCATTTCATCCCATTTCACTATAACATACCAATTTTCTGAGTACTATTAGTGTAAAACTCAAGAAGATGATTTTTTTGTTTAATCTTCGAATATATCTTTTAGTAGTATACTCGAAACAACAAAAATAACTACACCATTACATTTGAAATTTTCAAAAAATAATAAATTTTATGAAAATTTCAGAACACTCTGTAAAACTAAATTATTTCTATTTTCTGAGGAGCTTAGTCCAAAAGCTTTCAAATGAAAGATCAAACTTTTTTTTTCTTAGAAGCCGATAAACCCAGCCAGTTCCATACTTTATTTACATCCTATATACGTAGTATCGTGAAACAATGACAAGTAAGAATTATACAATATCAAAATAAATGTGGTTAATGCACAACATTTTACATAAACAGGATTGTCATATGTTTTCCGCCCATCTCAGGAAACATATACCGAAAAATACACAAACCTAGTGTCGATTAACTACATTTTGTTGATGAAAGCAACCTGCCTACATATAGATAAAAGAAAATTAATTATGTAAAAAGTCATAACTTTAAGGGTAATTAAGGAATGTACCTAATTATTATAAAGTATGTCTACTCAACATTTACTGAATGACCAAATTCCATTTCAATTCAAATTATAACCAGATTTTCAATGTAATAACCAATACAGGTTACCTATGCTTATATCTGAAATGACAAGTGTCCACTGTTTGTTTTTTTTTTTTTTTTTTTTTTGCTTTGAGGTTAAATATATATTTTTTAATGTGTATGTATAAAACATCATACAACTTTATTTTTTACATAAAATTATACCAGTATCATAGCCTAACCTCAATACAGTGGATTGTTTTTGTTTTGTAATGTATATATTCACACCATCTTCTGACAAATGTATATAATATACACATTCAGGCATAGAAATGTGTTGGATTGTCTTATTGCCTTAATAACTTACATATTGCTGGTAAAGTCACTACTTATCAGCTGATTCAATGGTAGCATGTTAAAAGAATAACATATTCCATTATGTGTAAGAACAGGCTGCATGTAGTGGCAAGGAGGGTCCAGCGTCTTCCCTAGCCAATACAACTGTTCAACATCTTTCTTACAAAATTTGTGTTGTATCTGTAATTTCAAATATATTTTAACACAATATTAAAGACAAGAAAATATGAAATATTTGGCTACATATTCTGGTTTTAGAATAAATTTTCCCATGTTAAAAAGTTTGTTTTATTTTGTAAGTTGTATCTAATTCAAATATACATGTATGAAGCTAAGTACAATTGGTTTTTATGTGGTACAAATGTTATACAAATGATTCACCAACAGAATATTACATTATAACCAATAACAGATTATACTTGTCTCCAACATTTAAAAAAAATAGGCTTAAAATGTATGGTAATTGTAAAGCCTACTTTAAAATTATGATGAAGCCACATACAACTACTGTCAATGCATGGTAGACAGTGCCGTGAACACACTTTTTGATTGCAAAACATGGCAGGCTGAAAAGGAAAATCTTTCTTAAGAACTAGGAGTGCTCATATCACCTGAAAATATGCTAAAGAATTCAGTGGATAAATGGAAAACAATAGCAAATTATTTTCAAGAAATCCTGATGAAAAATCAGATGGTCGAAGAAGATATTGTATGTGAGATATGGACCTTGCTCTCGATGGACTAATGCCAGAAAGCGGTCCCATGAAATGTCTTGAAACATTTTTGGATCATACATGAGAGCTAAGTTTAGGTGGGCAATCCATTTAAACCAGGAAGCACATAGCATTTTTAGAGCTTAGCTGATGTACATGAAAGTTGTGATATGCACAATTCCGTGGTTCGTAAAATGTGTGTCACAACTGTATTAAATAAACCCTACGCCTTACTCTATAATATGTATACTGAGCAAGACCCCTTGATCTACTAATACAATTTAACATTTCCTAAAAGTCCAATGAGAGCAACCTTTGGGCATTACATGATAGTGCTCATCAATTTGTTTAAATCAGACAGTTTGCTTTTCAATCTAATACACGGGTACTTACCACTGTTACCTCATTTTTAAGATAGTTTTTGTATTCGGACAGCTTTTTCTAAGCAAAAGCGACTTATCTTGATGCTTCTATTTTACATTAAGTTTATATAATAGATTGTAAAAGTAGATTTCAATGCACAAACACTATTGTACAGTGAAATAAAAAACTAGAACATGGTTTATTGTGCTGCAGCAGAAATACTGTAGCTGAGTAGCAAAGTAACAGACTTTTGAATCACCCCAAGTGTGCTCACAAATAGCATAAAAGATTAAAGTGGCCATAACAGAATAACACAATCAACCAATAGATCAACCAAAAGCTGCTGATTCACCTCAATTAAATAACCCGGGCATACATTTCTATAATTGACTAGATTTCCAATAATTATTATAAAACAAGGAATCCGAATCAGCAAAAACTGGATTAATAGGATCTGAAATAACAGAGGATTACTGTAATATAACAACCTAAACAATGTGTTTTCAACATAGTTTACAACTTCCATAATGAATAATTTTACACTTTTGTTTGTCCTCTACTCCAAAACACCTAATAAAATATATTGCCACATTTGGCATAATATGTGAAGAGCTTAACAACTGCAACCATCATACAAGAGTAAGTGAGATTGTGACAACCCTATGGTAACTCATTTCATCAACTCTGACTCAAATCCCTAACCAAAACTTTCCAGAGATCAAGTCATGTTTTGGTGATCAGTTAAAGTATAATGATCACTTGTAAAGTATAATACAACCTATTACAAAAAAGTATTACCACAAACTTTTATCAAATACCTTGAATATTGATTGTAAATATTCTGAATCCAGAGTTGAAAAGAAGCCCTTTTCTTCTATAAACTCACATAAATAAGTTGCATATTCAAGCTCAGTTTTTCTGAAAAATTAAAATAACTTTTTTTAAAAAAGAATAAAATGTTAGTTATGTCTTACAACAGAATTATAATAAACATTAACTTCGACTGTAACACAAATTTGGTCACTTGTATTCAGTTAATCACAGTTTCAAGACATACTGCAGATCTCCACACTGAACTGAAATAATGCAATATATGGGTCCAGCTGCTCAATAAGTATAATTATAATATATTCTTAGATTTACAAAATTAATTTTGATTAAAAGTAAAATATAAAATTTTATTTAATAAAATAATGAGATTTATCATTTTGATTTATTTGATGATATTATTTGTTATTTTAAAATTAACTAGAATTTCTATTTATACCTGAACACAGGCAAATATTATAAAATTTAAAATCACAGATTATATTTCATTTATACATTTCTCTATTAGTTTCTTTTTTAAAGAGACTAGTGAGTAATTTTAACTACAAGTATGAGTTCAGTGCCATACAGTTGTACTTCGGAAAGAATGACTCAAATTTAAGATTTTACTCAAAAATAATATTTGTTCTCAATTCTTATTTTAATCCATAGGAAGTAATTTCTAATAACTACGAGTACTTACTCCTTGATGTTTAATTGATTTTTAGATTTGTTTATCAAGTCAGAATAGTTAAATAAAGTTTCTCTTATCTGACTTATAGGACAGATTGTAATAGCAGGGAATGGTATATCTGTGATAGAAGTAGGTTTGTTTTCCATAGTCATCAGTATTGTTGAATTGAAAAAATTCTCCAACTGAGCTTTCATCACAATTGATGCATCTACAATTGTGAGTAATATCACAGCTCCAATAACAATTCTAAGCAGAAACAATGTAGGTCAACATACTGTATTTACTCTACAATAAAGTAAACAGAACAACATGTACTCTATTCAATATAATATAAACAATAAATTTAATAATTCAGGGATTCAAACAAATTATTATATGAGTCTCTCAGTTGCAAAACTAGTTATGTCAATTTTGCAAAAATTTCAGAAATGGCAAAAAAACTGTAAACTAAAAAGTAACGTGAGAAGAAATTTATTTTACCATTGTTGTTATCAGTAATTATGTTGTAAAGTATGTCCAATACTCTGAAAAAGATTCTTTAACAATTAGGGGGGGGGGGTTTAAGGGAGAGGGTTATTAGGGATAAAACTAATTTTGCTACATTACAAAATTGGACATAACGAGTTTTGCTGCAAGTATTGGTTTTCAAATATGTTTTAACCAGGTTTACAACCACTTTAAATCACAGGATTTCTGTCTTTGGATGTAGGTCAACGAACTCTATAAAATGACGGTCTTATCTCAATTTCGAAAAAAAACGGACATAACGAGTTTTGCAACTGGGCGACTCATATACCAAATAAAAATGTGAATATCAAGTGAAATTTTTTTAATTAAAACTCTAAAGAATATAAAAATACCAAATAAAAATTTTAATATACAGTATTATGAAACAATTTTATGATTCCCAGATACTGACATTGAGAAGAAAAAAGCAGTAGCATTAAGATGATTTGAGACAAAAAAATATATTAGAAGGATTTACATCCCATTTAAAAAACAACACATGGAGAATAAAATATAACCAATAAATTGATATTAAATAATTATTTCACTTACTGTCCTACAGTATTCTGATTTAACATTGTATTATTATATGACGGCCATTTCGGCTATTCAGCCATTTTCAAGTTTTATAAAATGTTTGACAGGATAGTCCTTTGTCAATTATAAAATACAAACACTTATTAATGCATATCAACAATAACGTAAACACAAGAAACATATACAAAACATACATGAATAGACTTATTTGTTTTACAGTCAATTTATTATGTTCAATCCACCTGTACCAACATTCCGATATGTACTCTAGATTAATGTAATAAATAATACTCCAGTTTTATTTCATAACTTTTTCATATTATATTATTTTTATTCATTTGTAATTATAACAATTCTAGCAATAGATTTTTAAAAAAATCATATTTATAGATTATATTTATAGTTTTAAAAATAAATGTTTTGACATTTTCTACCATAAATGTAGCCAAATAATTTTTTTTTAATCTTTAACAAATTAATATTTTTCCTTGAAAACAGAAATTGGATGTGACGAGCAAATTAGCTGTAACAGAGGCGCATGCTAAGGGTTAATAATATATATATTTATATTATAAGGCATTATACGTTTAAACATACTTGTCAATCAATGGTGTATTGGACTCAATATATCGGAATCCATGTAGAGTTGTTGAACTGAAATATTTGTACATACAATCTTTCAGAATAGAATAACATGGCATGCTAAGTAGATCATTCTCCCTATTGGTAGTATGTGATGCTTTTGTGTTATGTTTTGACTTCCTCCATGCCAATCTGTGATCTTTTGGTATCTAAAAAGACACAAACACATGTAGAAAGTAATAGTTTTTATTTCTCGTATATTTATTGTCAGTACATATTTAGTTGTGATTATTTATTATTTTAAAATTATTTACTAATACAATAAAATTAATTCCAAGATTTAACGGATACAGGTCACAATACTGTTTCTATTAGGAAACTGAATGCATCATGTTCCTGTCATATTTGTTTAACTCCATATTTTTTTATATTTTTCTAATCTATAACAAGATATGGATTCATTTTTGGGGGCTCTGCGAGCCTAGTTAATGAAATACTCCTGTTACAAAAAAGGTTTTTGTAAGTTTTATCAAAATCTCACCATGATGATTCACTGTAAACCTTTATTTATGGGGAACAAAATACCAACTATTTATAACCTGTATATATATATGTGTGTGTATATATATATATATATATATATATATATATATATATATATATATATGATCTTATAGACATGTTTAGTGACTTTAACAGTTTTAGTTATGTGGGTGATGTTTTATCTTATAATACTAGGAAGTTTTCCAAGATTAAGATACCATCTTGTAGGTCTGATAAAACCATGATAGTCATATTGTGATCGGCATTAGGATTTTTAATAGACTCCCAAATTATATTGAAGGCTACTATATTGAAGGTTATTATGTTGAAGTCTACTAGCACTAGTAGACTTAGACAAAAGGTAATATATTTTCCTAATAACTAATCCTTTGTACTGTTTGGGTGAATTTTTCTCTAGAGTATGTCAAAAAAGATATTAATATATAAAATAGTGTAGATGGATGATTGAATGGTTTACATGTAGTTTTTTTTGTTTCTCTATTTTTAATTATTCTAATCAATTCCTTGTTGTTACTGTATTAAAATACAGTAATTTACCTATATTTCAACATAGAATTGTTGAAATATTATATTTTGTCTTGCAGCTGAATGTTTTTATTTTTTATTTAAATTATTTGTAATGTATATTGACTGTAATTGGTGACTTTGTCTTTGTATTTATTAATACTGAACAACAATAACAATATTTTATTTTATCTTATTGACAGGAAAATACTTCCTTGCACTCCCAGCATCTCTCTTGCATCCACAACAACAGCATCCTCATATCTCTTCCCTGAACAGCCTTCTATTTTCCATAATAACTCTTTTTGGTATTCTTATGTTGTCATGATATAGCCATCTCATTGCAACCAAACAGTTTTATTAACCTTTTTACTGTTGTCCCTCTGAAGTTTCAGCGTTAAAAATCCAGTTATCCAGATTTCACTACCATAGTATTAGAAATGTTAGGTTAAGTTAGGTTGTGTGTTTGCACATTTTTGTTTGCCAGTGTATGACATAAAAATGAATATGAGCAAAAAATAAACTTTGTTAATCATAGTTATCCTTATCTCTACCTCCTCATTCCCATCCCCAGATACTATCAAACGTGAAACAGCTTACTGCTTCTATACAGTCATTTTAATCTAACTTATCATTTGTAATACCAAAAATGGTAATTTTAACCTAAATAACCAAAAAATGGTTATATTGAGATTTGAATATTTAAAGTAACCCGGGAAACGATAAAGTTGAATAAGGGAGGAGGTTTCAGAAGTCAAAAGAATGACTCAATGTAAATGTTAAAACTAGGGTAATTAAATTTAAATATAGGTTTCCAAAATATTGATGTTATGTATAAAATATTAATCATAAGTTGTAATAAATATTTAGGTAGTAGTTGTATTGTGTTAGGCAATATAATTTGAACAGAGTCAGTGTTGCTAGGTGTGAGAATAATTCTCGCATACGTTGCATATTAAATAGGACGCTTGGTTTGGAAGCTGGACAAAGACACATGTGGTTTTAGTCAGTCTTGGGGAGAGAGTCTTAGAGAGGGGTCTGAGGTGGTAGGACGTATTTTCAGAGTAAAGAAACATTCTTAAAATGTAGCAAGTGTGGTTAAAGTAGAGTCCTTCATGGGACATTTGATACAGTGAGAGATAGTATGATCTAAAAGAAGTTGTAGAACTTTAACGGTAATGATTTAGCGAGTGCAGAGACAGTTATATCACGGTAAGACGTACAATGCGTTTAAAGAATAAATCGGACAATTATCTTAGTAAAGTGATATAAATTTTATATGCTGTGAATCTGAAAGGACAATTGATTGTTAACTGTATAAATAGAGTCTACAAGGTGATAACATTGCAACATGAAAGAAACTCAACATGTGGAGCCTAAGATCGACTGGAACGGTTATGCGGTAATCCTGAATCATAGACAATTATATAACACTTTTGTATAAAAGGAACTTTTTGTATGAACTTGCTAAATTTATTCAAATTAATAATCTTTGTTCAATAATTAGTATAACTAGAGAACTTAATCTTAAATTTAAATGCTAATAATCTTTATTAAGTGAGAATTTAAAAAACTCACCATAAAAATATTTTATTTCAAGTTGCAACTACAAATTTTAAAATCACAAACAAGGATTTAAGTCTCTTCAAGGCAGAATTTTAAAGTTAAAAAGATAAGGAAATATCAAATAGTAGTAGGATATGTATTATGAACATGTATGTATAACTTGTATAAATGTTAATACTTAATTCAATAAATTATGTTCAATTTCAGCTCAACAAAATAAGATTTTTTTATTTCACCAAGAACCACTGAAGTACACTTTTAAAAGGATTTGCGACCCTGAGAGATTTTAACAATAACAATTAACTTCTTTTTTTTTTTCAAAATTGGTAGGCTAACGCTACCTGGCGCCCATAAAAAGCTTGGCATAATTTTATAAATAATAACAAAACTTAAAATCATTTTTATATTTTTTTTAATAAAAATAAGTACTCTTCAAGTAAAACAAGTGCAAATATTATAATTATTACAATTGGCGATCCAACGATTGGGGCTGTATTCTTATATTAAAAAATATAAGAATATAAGTCGAAAAAACAGTGGTTTCTTGGTGGATTAGAAATTCTTATCAAAGAGGTAAGAATATTCATAGTCAACATAAAAATAAGAATGTTCTCTCTAAAAAATTTTTTTTAATAATAAGTAGATAAGTAATTTTAAAATAACCAATTCTAAATTTAAATTTAAAACTAAAGGTAAACATAATAATAGTTAAAATGGAGGGAGATGATAATAATAAGTTAATAACTGATTTAGATAGGCTTAGGATGGAATTTAAAGTTATGAAACAAGAATTTGAAAAGTATCTTACAAATGTAAATAAAAAATATAAATTTGAAAAGGTATTGGATATGGATAGAAGAGATGTGGAACATTGGCACATCGAATTAGACAGAGAAAATCTAGATAAACAATGGCATGTAAGGTTAGGAGTAAATTTAATAGATAGGGATGTTGAATTGCAAGCAGAAATTAAAAAAATGATGTGTGCTGGGATGACAGCGAGAAATGAAATTTATAGAAAATTAAAAGATAAATTGTTAAAAGAAGCACCCCCTTTTACTGTAGTGTCGGCATGTGCTATAGGAAATAATACAGAAAAAGTAAATTATGGGTATTATAGATGTAATAATACAAAGATTAATGAGGTTATAAAAGTCAATAATAAAGTAAATAATGAGGTAGATAATAATGAAAATTTAAAAGTTAAGAAAAATGGTGGGGTTAATGATTTTGATGGAAAAGATAAAGTTTTAAATGATTCAGTAAATAAAAATAGTAATTTGATAAATGAAAATCAAAAAGGTAATGATGGGGTTAACAATAGTCAGATTGATGAGAGTGATAAATATTTGAAAATGAGTAATATTATGGATAATAAGCAAATAAATAATAAGAAGAGAGCTAAGCAAATAACAGAATTATTTTCGGATGAAATAAAACAATGGGAATTAAGTTTAAGTAATGAAGAAAAACAGTCATTAACACAATTTATTAAGAAATTGGAACAAGAAAATCTAGAATGGGAAAAGAACAGATTAAAAAATGAGACAATAGTCAACCCTAATGTAAAACAAAATGAGCCTTTTGAAAATAATAATTTAGAACAGTTGATAAGTAATGTTGAAGTGAATAAGTCTTGTGGGGTTAAATGGAGCATAAGTAATTCAAAAAACAAAGTAAAAGTAAATAATCTAATAATAAAGGAATCAGCTGTTTATCTTAAAAAACGAGTTTACCATAAGACTGTAGATTTTGAAAAATACACGATGTTAGAATTTAGAAATGTTTTTAGAATACAAGAACAAGAAATTAAAAGTTTTTGTGAAAAAAGTAACTTTAAATATAATTTTGAAAATGAAAATGTAGAGATAGTAAAAGAAGGCTTTGCGGTAATATACAGAAATGGTGGGGTGAGAATGCCTAAACTAACAGATGTTGAAGTTGGGTCATTGTATTGTGAGTTGTTTATGAGGGAAAGAAATGTAGGAATGTCTGAGAGGGAGAAAAAGGGTCTATCAATACAAAGACATAGTGTCAACAAAGGGGAATTTGTTGTTGAGCAATGGTCTAATGTAGGAACAGATGTTGAAAAGTTATATAGGTTAGAAAAAGTATTTAACATTAAAAGTGTGTTAAAAAATTTAATCATGTACTTTAAAATCTTTCACCAATCGGGAAACCATCGTAAAAAAATAGATAATTTATAATTGTTGTAATAGATTGAAATTTGGAATGAATAAATAATAATGTAGAGACATTTTTATAATGACACACGGACTTGGTTTTGAAAAATAATATTACTGTAATAGAATAAGAGTTTTGTTAATAAATAAGTTTAAGTTTGATAATAAATAATTAAGAGTTATGAATATTAATAATTTGTGTGTACTAATAAATTTTGTAAGCTAAGACAGAATCAGAATAAATAATAATATAAGCCAAGCTAGTATGATTAAGAAATATAGTTTAAGGAACGTTCAGATATTTGTTAGAGTTAAGACGGAAAGTTTTATCAGTTGATAAACGTGAGTGTTTGTATTTCTACATATCAACATTTACATTACGTGCCTACGATAATCTATTGGTTTGAAAAGGAATCATACGACTAATATGGACAGAGTTAATATTGAATATTGAGAACGTCAATATTAAATATTCAATAAGATGACGAGAGATTGAATCTAGTTGGAGCTAAAAAGATTTCATAGTCGACTCTTATCAGTAGTAAACAGATAAAGAATTGCATCACCATATACAAAGGGGAAATTGTTTATGCCTAAATCAAGCCTAAGATTCTATTGCGTATAGCATAGAGACTAATACAGGGTGTTACGAAAATACTGTTCTGGAAAATAAAAAACTTTTGGTTTATAATTATAAATTAACTAGTGTTTTCAAATAAAAAACATTTAAATAAAGGATGATTGGTATTGATTAAAGTAAATAGAATAAAAGTTGATTACTTGAATAACTTTTATAGAATTAAAAGTAAATTTCTAAGTAAAGAACTTAGAATAAATTTTAAAAATAAAATTTTCTTTTTGAATCTGGATAATAATAAGTAGAAAGGAGTACATAAACAAAAAATCAACGATGATAGGAAGAAGATTGGTAAAATGAGACATTATTTCAACTTCGGATGATGCGATTTGAATGAAATTTTTTATGAATTTTAAATTTTCTTAGTATAAGTGCATTTAGGTAATTTAATGAAATAATGGGAGGATGGCAGGGTAACGGTAGTCGAAAACATGTTTTATTCTTAGGAATAAAGCATGTAGACAGCATTGAAGGTGTGTCATGGTTGAAAGGTGTGATTGGGGCTTTATTCTGAACTGAGTAGGAATTTTGCATTTCAACCTTCTCACATCTGAAAAATCATAATGCAGACTTCAATGTAAGTGTCTAAAGTTGTAATCAGAAGGATACAAAGTGTAATTAAGTCGACAAGAAGTGTCGCGGATATTGGAGATAATAGGAGAATATACAAGGGACTACTAAATAATTAAAATTTGGATAAAAAAGTAAATTTTGGAAAATGATGAGTTAAAATTTGTAAAAGTTTTGAAATTAAAATGTTTTAAGTAAAATTGAAAGTATTTTTTTGATAAGATGATGGAGATTTTGTAACAACGGTTAAGACAATAATAATTTGATATAATATTACATAGAATTTCCATGTAATGAAACTTTAGACAGATGATAGAAGAAAGATAAAGTGTAGTGTATACAGAACTGATCAATCTATATATACAAAATAAAACCGGACGAGTCAGAATTGGAGTACTTTAGTAAGAAAGATAGTAATTTTTTAAATGTATATAATAGATTAAGAGTAATAATGCTTGGCTTATATGTAAAAAGTATTTGATATTTGTTTACAAAAGTTAAGAATAATAAAATAAGTAATTATATGCAAAATATTGTTAGATTTAAATAATTTTGAGATTTGAAAAAGGTGACTTGTAAAGGAATTGAGTGGTTTTCAAGAGGCATTGCTAAGATGATAATAATATTGAAGTTTTTTGTTTTTAATAATGAAATGGTAATAAAATGAATAATGGAGTTAAAAATGAAAGTTTTTGTTTTTTAAAGAAGGAGATATAATTAATAAATAATATAATATGAAGGGATTTTGATGAATTTTAAGAATAAAAATTTGAGGATGAGATTTAAAATAAATGATAATGTAGTTTAAGACAATAAATGATTGTTAAGGAGTAATTTGATGAAAAAATTGATGATTTTAAAATGAAATGAGGTGTTGAGCTGGGAAATAATGTAATTGAGTTTTTTATAAAGTAATGAAGATTTTTTTTAGTATTAAGTAATAAAGATAATGTTTTTAACTTGAGAAGTTTAAATAAGAGTTTTTTTTGAGATTAATCGAAGAGATGATTTTACAAGAAGTATTAAGTAAAGTAGTATTTGAAATATGAGGTTGTTCTGTTAAAAAAGCTTTTGTAAAAAAGGTAGTTAGGTTGCATTAATGGTAATTTTAGTTTTTAAGAGGTTTTTTGAGTACTACGATGATATAAAGGAAGAATGCGACGATTTTAATGAAATAATGGGAGATTTAAGGAATTCTACGAAATACGACGATTATAATGATTTTTAAAGGAAGCTACGTTGAAATAAAGAGATTATTTATACAAATGATGTAGGTAACCTGCGTGGGCTACACATATAAATGATAAAGAGTTTTTTGGGGATTAATGCAACTTTGATTATTAAAATATGAAAGATTTAAGATGGAAGGAATTTTTAAGATAAGGTACTGAGAGATAATACAATTGTAAAGAGGTAATTTGGAAATAAATAGATGAGTTTATTAAGTTAATTTTTTTTGGTAATAATGATGTTATATTTTTCTTGAATACTAGTAGAGATAAAGAGTTTTTAGTAATTGTTAAAGTCAGTAGTTAACATTTTATCCCAGCAAGACAAAGGAGAATTGAGATTTTAAATAAGAATAAATAATTATTGGATTTAAACTAAAATAATATAAGATTAAAATTGAAAAGTTTAAAGTAAATTAAAATGATTTTGAGTAATAAGTAAATAATTTTGTAATGATGTTAAATAAAAATGAGAAGTTTTAATTTTGGATTGTATTGAAGTGAAAGAAATATTCAGATGAATAGTTAGAATCTTGGCAAAGAGATAGAGATATTTTTTTCTTTTTAGCAATCAGGAGTAGACACTCTGACGTCGCAAGATAAAAGTTGAGTGATGGACAGCTCAACGATAAGAAGTTGATGAAGGTTTTTTGATGATGAATAAGATTTGGGTATAAGTGGTTTGATTGATTATAATATGCAACTAGGTAGATTTAGTGAATCAATAGATTATAAGATGATTAATGTGAGTTAAGAGAGAATATTTCTTATTTTAAAGTTTTGTTTTCTTTAAAGGAATATGAATATTCTTAGTTTGCTGAAATTTTTTTTATTTTTGGAAATCTATAGGGACCGAATTTGAAAGTTTTTTTTTGAAGTTAAAATTTTTTTTGTTAAATAAAAGAGAAATCTGTGTTTCAATATTTATATATTGAGTCACAGATTTGATGGGGTATTTGTAATACCAAAAATGGTAATTTTAACCTAAATAACCAAAAAATGGTTATATTGAGATTTGAATATTTAAAGTAACCCGGGAAACGGTAAAGTTGAATAAGGGAGGAGGTTTCAGAAGTCAAAAGAATGACTCAATGTAAATGTTAAAACTAGGGTAATTAAATTTAAATATAGGTTTCCAAAATATTGATGTTATGTATAAAATATTAATCATAAGTTGTAATAAATATTTAGGTAGTAGTTGTATTGTGTTAGGCAATATAATTTGAACAGAGTCAGTGTTGCTAGGTGTGAGAATAATTCTCGCATACGTTGCATATTAAATAGGACGCTTGGTTTGGAAGCTGGACAAAGACACATGTGGTTTTAGTCAGTCTTGGGGAGAGAGTCTTAGAGAGGGGTCTGAGGTGGTAGGACGTATTTTCAGAGTAAAGAAACATTCTTAAAATGTAGCAAGTGTGGTTAAAGTAGAGTCCTTCATGGGACATTTGATACAGTGAGAGATAGTATGATCTAAAAGAAGTTGTAGAACTTTAACGGTAATGATTTAGCGAGTGCAGAGACAGTTATATCACGGTAAGACGTACAATGCGTTTAAAGAATAAATCGGACAATTATCTTAGTAAAGTGATATAAATTTTATATGCTGTGAATCTGAAAGGACAATTGATTGTTAACTGTATAAATAGAGTCTACAAGGTGATAACATTGCAACATGAAAGAAACTCAACATGTGGAGCCTAAGATCGACTGGAACGGTTATGCGGTAATCCTGAATCATAGACAATTATATAACACTTTTGTATAAAAGGAACTTTTTGTATGAACTTGCTAAATTTATTCAAATTAATAATCTTTGTTCAATAATTAGTATAACTAGAGAACTTAATCTTAAATTTAAATGCTAATAATCTTTATTAAGTGAGAATTTAAAAAACTCACCATAAAAATATTTTATTTCAAGTTGCAACTACAAATTTTAAAATCACAAACAAGGATTTAAGTCTCTTCAAGGCAGAATTTTAAAGTTAAAAAGATAAGGAAATATCAAATAGTAGTAGGATATGTATTATGAACATGTATGTATAACTTGTATAAATGTTAATACTTAATTCAATAAATTATGTTCAATTTCAGCTCAACAAAATAAGATTTTTTTATTTCACCAAGAACCACTGAAGTACACTTTTAAAAGGATTTGCGACCCTGAGAGATTTTAACAATAACAATTAACTTCTTTTTTTTTTCAAAATTGGTAGGCTAACGCTACCTGGCGCCCATAAAAAGCTTGGCATAATTTTATAAATAATAACAAAACTTAAAATCATTTTTATATTTTTTTTAATAAAAATAAGTACTCTTCAAGTAAAACAAGTGCAAATATTATAATTATTACACATTTTCATTTAATTCATGATCTTACCCATTTTATATATGTTTTTAGACTTTTATATACAGTATGTCCCACGAAGGTATATAAATTTTTTAACAAACACCAAGTACATATATGCATCACCCAAATTTTAAGATTTTTTTCATACATATTAGAAACATATCCAAAAGTGTACTAACAAATTTTTACGCTGATATCTGCAATAGAAAAAAATGGTGGGTGTTGACAGCGATTTATGGTTTAAATAACAGCAAGCAATAAAATAACTAAGTTTCTTTTTTTCTGTAATATCAGGATTTGTAGTATTGTCGTAGTTAATATTGTGTCTACTTACTTTCTATTACGATAAAATGTAGACTTATCTGTAAACACCAAACAAAGATGCCACACATTGTCAGTCTTGTAATTTTCAATCACTTTGTAAAAAAACTCCACTCTTCTTACTGGGTCATCCTCAAGAATCCTATATACTCTGTGAGGTTTGTAAAACTTCACACAATATTTCTTGATTATTCGATGTACTGTAGACTTAGGCATACCAGTGTTTAAGAATACTTTTCGAATCAATGTGGGTTTACTAGGAAACTTTAGAATAGCAGCACACACATATTCGGCTACTTCTAAGTCAGGTGGCTGCCCGTGATACTTTTTTCTGTACACTACCAGTTTCAAGTAAGAGCTTCCTCCACTTTATGATGGACATGACTGAGGGAGGTTCAATCTTAGAATATATAGCTTGAAATATTCTCTGTGCTTCTTGTCATTATTAAAAGCAATATACCAAGCACAGCACAAAACCTTCTGCTCTATTGTAAACAACATAGCAAAAAGCTAGAACAACCTAGGTTATGTTTGTTGCCTAAGAGAACACAATAAAAGTTATCAACAATGCAATGATCTAAAATAAAAGAAACAGCTGTTTGTTTTAAAATAACCAGCTGTTGAAACATTTGGAGCTTGTACGTTATCTTGTTCTCCGGCGGCAGGCGCTGTTGTTTAAACTGGATTTTTATCAACAACCGTTATTTTATTTCCATTGCAGATATCAGCGTAAAAATTTGTTGGTACACTTTTGGATATGTTTCCAATATGTATGAAAGAAATCTTACAATTTGGTAGACGTATATGTACTAGGTGGTTGTTTAAAAATATAAATACCTTCGTGGGACACACTGTATATCTCCCTCACAGCCACACTTGATCGGGTTGTGAAAGCTATTTCATAGGCATTTGCTGCTTCTTGCTGCTTGCTATATTTCAACAAATGTTATGAAATCTTTACAAATCATAAACATATCTCAAAATGAAAGACAGTCTATGTTGAGTATTTTTCCCGATGTATGTGTTTTATGTAGACCAATTATTTAGATTACTTATCAATTTGTTGTCCCTGAATGAAATACAAAACCTTAATAGCACCCTAACAAAGTTCTTAAGGGATATTTTGTCATCCCAAAAATATTTTCCTTTCAAATATCAAACTCAACCACCCACAGTTTGTTTTGACCTTGCTACAAGTGTTAAAAAAAGTTTTTTCTTTGATACACCCTAATGAAGCTTGTCCCGATTTCCACGCTCACTTTTTTAGTGTACTTTTCCTTATTGTATGAAACTTTCCTAAAAACCCTTACCATTGGCACTACAATCCTTGGTGTCTTGCTCCTTTGGAATTCACTTCACTTATGTCTGTCCCTCCATCATCTTACACCGATGGCTTTTAAATCCTCCTCCACATCCTACAATCATTTCTTTCAAGATCTCTCATCTCTTCTCCATACCCTTGGCTTGTCTGAGTAATACCTCTTCTATATCCATGTGTCATCCATCCTTACCATTCACCTGTATTATTTGGAAGAGCATGGATACATTTTAAGGTGTGTGGTTAAATACTTTCCTTTAACCCTCAAGCATGACATCTCTCGTTAACTGGTACAAAGCCAATTACCATCTGTTTCATTCATTTAGACACAATAGAACCTGTGTGAAACAAATTCCCAGTTGTTCCTTCACTAAATGCAGTAAAATCGCCTGAATCTGTTACTGTTTCCTTTAGAGAGTGCATGTATTGTATTGCTGCTATTGTATCCTATTCTTCTTTAACTTATCTTTTAAGGCTCTTAAGGCTCCCAGCCTTAAAAGACTTAACACATTCCATGTTACAAACTGTATATCACTTTCTCCTTTAATTCACCTTGGTTGTTCCAGAAAATTTGTATGGCTATTCTTTTTTGGTTTCTGAATAAATTGTGTTTTCCAGTGTGAGGTTGTTGGGCAACCACAACTCTGGAGACTAAGGACTCTTCTGTTAGGGTTACCTTACCTTAGCCGAGATGTTCCACTTTTAAGGTACGGAAAATTCGCTATCACCTCTCCTATGGTGGCTTAGGGTTTGCTAAGATCATAAATATATATCTATATCTACCAACTAGAGTGTTTTTTGGTATTTAATGGCTACACCTACTCAATATCAGTGCACCCAACAAGACTCGAAACCAGCCATTTACTGTCCTCCTTTTTCAACCCAGGTTTGGGACCGGCTTAGATGGATTTTTTTTCTAAAATCATCAGATTCAAATATAATTATTGTGTTTAATTTTTAAAAGGTATTCACAAATTTGGAATTACATTCATCATATTTACTTTCATTGTTACTTGTTGATAGTAAAATAAAATAAATTCAATTCACCAATGTTCCTTTTTTTATTAGAAATTAACACAGTAACTCTTTTCAAATAGACAAACTCTTTTAGGGACTTTATATAAACATTTCTATTTATTTCTAAACTCTAAATAAAGGCTCATAATGTAAATTATATTTATTGTAACATATAAATATTTTTTTATCACCATCGTAGTAATTTTACTCCCCTGTATGTAGTGATAAAGTAGGTAATGATAGTCTCTCTCAATTTTTACCTACATGTCAATTGTATAAAATCAATCATAATCATTTTATAGGGAGAAAGATAAAGTAGATAGAAAGTGTTTCTGATAACAAGTGTAAAAAGAGACAAAATTAATGTGACGGAGTTAATTATTGATTAATTTATAGGTTTACTATTACAGTATTAACAGCTATTAAATGTCAGAATATTTAATTTAACTATAAATATTTATTGATTTTATTAGATGCTAATCAGTATAACCATTAATAAAAATGAAATACGTGTTTTTTAGGTAAATAAAAGTAACTATGATCATAAACAACATTCTTTTTCATTTTCATTGGTATCCATTTATTATTATTTTTTTTAATCTATAACAATTACATTTTTCTTTTCATGAACAAAAAAATCTTAAATAAATGCAAAAATTCTCACAAAATTACGTCTTACAATTTATGAAAGAAATTTATCTAGTAATTTAATTATATACTGTGCTACTAATATGGGAGGTCCCTTAGGGGCTTATTTATATGAACTACAGCTGTGACAATCGAGAGGGATCCTAGCTGGATCTAAACCTTTTTTTCATGTAGTCTGGTTAGATCCCTCTCTTTTAACTTACCTATCAGGTCTCTCTTGACTAATAATTGCTCCTTTCTGACCCTGATGTTGTTATAATATTTGAGGGATAGGGGTCTTTATGTTATGATCTTTTGTTATTTTTTTTATAAAGGGATGATGACTGGGAGGATTTTTGTCTTTTAAACAACAAGAAAAAACTGTAGAAGTTCTATCCAATTTCTTACTCAACAGTATATTCTGAAGATGGCAACATGAATCGTTAAAAATTTTTATAAAAAGAGATAACATTGTAAAATGATCATGAAAAAATAATCTCAATTCACTCCTGGAAATTTATGCAGAAATACATAATATAAGATTCTAGAATTTATCACATTCATATTATAAAAGATAAATTTTTGTATGGCACCATGATTATATTGTTGATTTAAAACAAATATGAATTCTGGTGTATAACAAAAATATAAAAACTAAATTCTAGAAAATAAAGAGTAAATGTATATATTTTCCCGTAGTTTAGCACAAATGAGTTAAGGAATTTAGACACAAAAACAAAACAATAGAGTTCTTTATGTGAGCTATAGGATAATTTAACCAAATTATATCTTATTTTATAAAATTTTCAAATAAATTAACTGCTTATAATGTATTCCTAAAATATAATTTGTTTTCATCAACTTTTTCATGAGAAACATTGCTTCTAAATAAAAATAATTAGCAAAAGAAACCATAGGATTCATCTAGAATATGGAGAAAATAATGTACTTGCCAATTTTCAATTCATACCATAAATACAGTAAATAAAAAGTATATATTGTTATGATTAAATATACTACATAAGTGTAAAACAACAGAGGTTTTAAGCAATGTACAGTGCAAATTTATATGACAAATTTTGTCTTCAAAGTGTAAGACATTCGGAAAATTATCTAATGATAACTTCATGAATTTACTTTAAAAAAATACACTTCATCTTGTACATAGAGGGGATGAATAGTTTATTTGCTTTGTCTGTGTGGATAGCACCATTAGTTTTAAAAATTACCTATAAACATCAAGATTTATTCAATATATAGAGAATATAAAACAAATTGTTGGGTTTCACCAAAATGGAAATATTTTTACCATAATTACAAAAGTTTTGATCACTTATTGATAATTCAAAATATGGATGTAGCTCTCATAAAACACAAAACTCAAAATTAACGAACAATATTCAAATAAATTTTGCTAAAATGTTATGTTTAAAAGTACAAAAACCGTACTTGATATCACCTTATATCAAAGTTATTGATAATAAAGTAAACATGGTCAATCAATAATGACAAAATTATGCACACAAATGACAAGACTTCATTTTGATTAATTTTGTTATTGTTTTTCCTCCCAAATTACCCACGAATAGTTTTTTTTTTTTTTTATTTACAGCTTGGCATAAATATTTCCAATAGAACAGAATTTGAACTAAACAACTAACTGGACTGAGTTCAAATTTTCAACCGTTTATGATGTGTACATGATCTATTTTACAGTTTTACCAATCATTTCAGACTTGAATGTTTGTTGTGACATAACTCAAATAACAATTATCATTTCTTAGCTCAGAGATAATAAAACACAATTTTTTATTTGTTGAAAATTAAAACAGTAATGAAAATTTCTGTAATTTTAGCTATAGTAATCTAAAATTGTTACTATAGCTTGTTTCCAAAGTTCATTATACTTATTAACAAAAAAGTATTCTTTTAAAATTATCTCTTAGCATCCCTTATATGTTTACAATATATTATAAAACACTGAAACCCCTACCACAAGTTTGGTACAATAACACACACACAAATAAAATGAAATATTTATTTGCCTTATGTTATTATAGTTCCCTGATGTACATTTCAGGAAGCAAGTTACCATCATCGCAGGGATCTGAAATAATACTCTATTTATTTTATATTTATTTGTGTGTATGTTATTGTACCAAACTTGTGGTAGGGGTTTTAGTGTTTTATATATTGTTCACATTCACCACAGTGCTCATTGAACATCTATCCCTTATATGTTTGTTCATAATCTTAAGAACAACCATCTCCAATCTTCATTTTTAATTAGAAATTTTACAAATTTGTCTCAAGATTTTTAATTTTGTATAACTCATCTTTTTCTCCTAAATTGTTTAAATCTGATTTTATATTTTTATAAACATTTTTTAATTTATTTGAAGGCCACTTAGTCATGACAGTGCAAGTGCTGCAATTTTAAACAATGTTAAAGATAAAGAAAAAAGAGTAGAGCAGAAAATGTAATCACCAACAACAATAATAATAAAACACCCCAAGTGTAAACCTGAACTGGTATTAATTATTGTTTAATTTATAAATAATTATTCAAGGGGTGTACAAGGAGACAACTCATGAAAGACCTTTCATTTCATTTAATTTATTACAGCCGTTAACGAGTTACATTGTGTGGTCATGTCCTAACATTCTCAAATATTTCACGACATTCTTCCTATCAATTACAATATTTTCATAACAGTACATTCATTACAAAACAAACAAATAAAACCAACAATAAAAAATAAAATAAAATTATGAATTTTAAACATATGCCATGATATTTCGTTAAATATTGATGATGTAAGGTATATTGAGCCATCATCCATAACCAATTTGTTTAATGATTTCTTCAGTCATAATGTGACTTAACAAAATGTTTGGAACTTGGAAATGTCAGGCTATGGAAAAAGTGAGGAATCACCTGTTTCTTTCCCCTGTGTGTGAAGGGTGTCTCAGGTGTGACTAGAGGAAATTTAAAAATAGAAACACTACTGATATTGATGAGGTTTCACCTGTGTGTGAAGGATGTCTCATGAGTGACTAGGAAATTTAAAAATAGAAACACTACTGATATTGATGAGGTTTCACCTGTGTGTGAAGGATGTCTCATGAGTGACTAGGAAATTTAAAAATAGAAACACTACTGATATTGATGAGGTTTCACTGTGTGTGAAGGATGTCTCATGAGTGACTAGGAAATTTAAAAATAGAAACACTACTGATATTGATGAGGTTTCACCTGTGTGTGAAGGATGTCTCATGAGTGACTAGGAAATTTAAAAATAGAAACACTACTGATATTGATGAGGTTTCACCTGTGTGTGAAGGATGTCTCATGAGTGACTAGGAAATTTAAAAATAGAAACACTACTGATATTGATGAGGTTTCACCTGTGTGTGAAGGATGTCTCATGAGTGACTAGGAAATTTAAAAATAGAAACACTACTGATATTGATGAGGTTTCACATTGCATCATTAAACTGATCAAACCAATTCAGGTTTTAAGTAACGCTTCATTTTCTGAAGGTAAATTTCCGTGTAGAATATAATTTCCTAAGGTCCTCCTATTGTTTAAAATGGGCAGAAAATATGTCATTAACAATTTCAGACCTATTTCTTTATTACTGGTATTCAGTAAAAGTTTTGAAAATTATTCTTAGTTCAGTTTCTTAACTTTTTAGACAAATCAAATATCCTTTGCCAATATGGCTCCCAAAAAGGAAAGTCAATAATAGACTGATGATATAATCGAGTTAATGTACTTTTTTAGTGAAAGTTCATAAAAGAAGACGTAAAGTTATGAGTATTTTTCTATACCTTTCCTAAGCATTTAACTGTGTCAAATATTAGATATTAGAGGAATACCACTAATTTGGTTGAACTCATTTATTAATAATAGAACACATATTATTGTTACAGGAAACCTGTCTAAACAGACCCAATTGAGATGTGGATCAATTCTAGATCCAGTGTTATTTTAAATTTATATTAATGATTTGTGGAAGCCTATTTCAGTTTGCCGAATACAACTTTGTGTATGGAAACAAATTCAATTGAAAACAAGTAGCATAAGGTTTTTGTTTACAAATCATTGCAACTGGTCTATACTTTGAAAAAAATAAGTTAACAGTAAATCTGGTTAAGACAAAATATATATATATTTTAATATGAAACAAGGCTGAAATCAGACACCATGTGTCATGTTGGGTGACAATTTGGTTAAAGAAGTAAATTCAGTTAAATTCTTGGGTTATTATAGATATAAATAACAATATCAACTAAATGCTAAAATTAGTTCGGGGATTTTTGCACGAAGAAATGTAAAATGGTATTAAGGTTTTAACTGCTTATGGCTTTTATGGAATTATTCTGTGGGGAAACTACAGTTCAGAATATCCAACTTTTTGTCCTGCAGAAGAGGATTATTCGGCTAACAGCAAGGCCAAAACAAACTGAAACGTGTAAAAGTGCTTTTGGGAGGATTGAGTACTTGTACTTCAATGTATTTACTTACATACTTGAAATATTGCTATATTTTAAATTTAAGTGTGATCGTATCCAGAACATGGATATACATGACTACAGCATCAGAGAGGCTTGTAAATATCTGGCAGACAGCACATGTTAAATATTTACAGTAAAATTCCTTCACAAGTAGATGCTAAATTGATTAATAAGCTCCCCAAAAGCATTAAAGGTTTACAAAATTGTGCAACTTTTCAAAACAGTCTTAGACAACTACAGTTGTGTGGTCATTTTACTGCGTGGAAGAGTTTCTGCATTGACACTGTGGTTTGTTGTGATCCCTTACTGTAAAATTGTGCTTAAACTCTTAATGTTTTATAATGTTTGGATTGCATAAATATTTTATGGTACCGTATTTATGATTTCCCATGAAGTTTTGCCAATATCGTCTAAATTGCTGATTTTTTTTTTTAAACAATTCATTGTATTTCGCTGCAATTATCACATCTTTGTAAATCTGTCTATATTTTATAAAGAACTGTATAAAATTATCACTATTTATGGTTTTATTAATTTCATGATATACCTTCAATTTACCTCTAGAAACAAGAATACCTTTCATTATCCAATTCAAATTCTTTTTCTGTTTATTATCTTTGTAAAGGGCAACCTACATTCAGAAAAAATATAAAAGATTCAAAGAAGAAATCAAACTTTTCATCTAGGCTGTTAAGAGAGTTGGGGCACTCCCAATTTTCATTTTTTGAAAAATATTTTAAAAGATTTATTTTTTCTGACCTCCCTACTCAATTCTTAGTAGGATTGCTGAAACTAAAAATATCAATCACCTGTGGATAATATAGTAGGATCCCTGACTGGATAATATTTACCAATAATTGGATATAACATTGTCAATCGCTGTTGAAGAGAACCCCATAACACAGGTGGGAGAGTCACTCAAACCACTACATTTTTAACACTAGTCATTTGAAAGTCTTTTTCAATACAAAAATTTTCAATAAGGTTGAAAAGAACAAAACTGACATCCTTAGAGGCAAAAATGACTACACCTTCACCTTTGAAGTGTGATCTGCAATGAATAAACTGTTCTAATTCTAATATAAAACTATCAGTATTACATTTATTGTAAACCATCCTCAATGACCACAAAAATATCTGGCATGGTTTCAAAACATGTCTAGGAACTTTAATCTTATCAATAATAGCATTAAAATTTTAACTATAGTTAATTAATCTCAAAGATATTCCTGAACATGAATATTTCATCGTTTATAGTATTTAGGAATCTTTAAAGTGTAACAATTTAATTAAATATCAAAATAAAATCAGGTATGATATCAGAACCAATATAATACAAATTCAGTAACATTTTAAGAATGCCTTAAATAACCATACGAAAATCAAAATACAAAATCCTGGAAAAAGATTTTTTAAGAAAGAAGAGGTAACTTTTTTAAGGAAGAGACTTCAGACTGTGCAAGGAAGACTTTAGTGAAAAGCAAATGTGTGAAAAATAAGTGCATCAGACAACAGAGCAAGATAGAAGACCTAAAAAAAAGTAACACAAGATTGAGTGGTTAGCTGACATAACATAAATAGAAACTGAGGTTTTTTAAATAATGCTACAAAGTTTACATTACTAATTACGTCTTTCTTTAAGGTAGGTAAATTATAATAAACTATGGAAATAAACTTTTGTATGCACATTTCTTAAATTCATGAATCAAATTTTACTAAGTTTTATTAATTCAGGGTTGCTACTAAACCTTACAAATATATGAATAACCAAGAGGTCTCTAGGATATGTGTTGGCAACATGATCGATCCAAACACTATCTCATTTCAAAATATGACATATACGAGGCCGTGTTACACACATTTTAAAGAGAAACGAGTGCAGGCCTCATATGAAAATTAACAACATTCAAGGGCCTACAGGACCTACTTACTGACAAAACATAAATATCTATTTGAGACTGAGATAAAGTCTTCGATATAGGCCTAGGTATCGCTACCAAAGATTTTCCAGTTTTAATTTACACTCCAAATTGATAATTTCTTTAATTTAATTAGATAATGATGCCTAACATATTAGTTATATCATTCATCTACATCAGGGGTTCCCAACCAGTGGTACGCGTACCACTGGTGGTATGCGGGAAGGTTTCAGGTGGTACTCGTGAGTGATGTGAGCAACATGCTATTAATAGCTACTGTACACATGAGCACTGAGCACGCAGACATTACTCAGCTGCTTGTCTCTGAGTGAACACAACAGCCTTCACAGCCAGTGACAAAATAAACTCCTTCAAAAGAAAGTTGGTCCTGTTTTGTTCACAAATACAGGAGGAGAATTTATCTGCATTTCCCACTCTATCATCATTTTTTGAAGAAAATGAAATATCTCCAATGCCAGATGTGGTTGCAGATATCATTGTTCACTTTGAAGGCCTTCAAAAAAGCTTTAAAAAGTATTTCTCTGAAGATTATTCAAAAGTGGACTGGATCAGAAATCCTTTTTCGGGAACCTCACCAAGTGAATTGGAACTAAAAGAAAGTTTTATCGATCTTACAGAAGATAGTTCCATGATAGATTATTTTAAAGAGAAATCTTTAATTAACTTCTGAATCGGATGTAAAACCGAGTACCCTTTGATCTTCCGGCAAGCTCTGCTATTTTTGATGCCATTTGTACGAGTTACTTGTGTGAAAGTGGATTTTCTGAACTTTTGTACATAAAAAATAAACATAGAAGCAGAATAAGTGTTGAAGAGGACTTAAGAGTGAAGATAAGTTCCATTACTCAAAATTTTGATATTTTAATCGCAGGCAAACAGCAAGTTTCACACTAAAGACTATAAAAGTATATTTTGTATGATGATTAAATTTTTGCTGAGTTTGTACTAATTTTTTATTTGTATGTTTTTAGACCTATGGGTAATAAATAAAACTGTAAATTAATACCATTTTAATCTTTTATTTCTCCTTTATTATAAGCATGTTATAAATAAACAAATATGTAACAAATAAATATGAAGATTTCTCAGGGATTTAATTTAAAAAGTCTTTGAACACTTTTAGAAGAGTAATTATTATACGTTTATTAAAATATTTAGGTCTGGTGGTACGCCAAAATTTCTCAAAAAGTCAAGTGGTACGCAGGTGCAAAAAGGTTGGGAACCCCTGATCTACATGATCAATATGAATCCCAACACTTCGTCAATCAAGTATGACACAGTAAAATCAAACATTGTATGTAACACTCACATAATGACTTTTAAGATATCCCTACGTTTACATGTTACTTGAACATCATGTTTTGTTAGTGTAATTAGATGTGGCCCAGCCAAGGAGCCCACCAAACCAAAATCATAATAATTATAAATTAGGATGTAAAGGAATTCTAAATAATAAAATATGAATTGGCACTTGCGATTTTGATGAGCAGTGCAATATGACGTAGAAGAAGGGGAGGGGAGAGACGAGGAGTGGAGGGCTTGAGCTAGCGAGCCGACCGGGAGTCTGTTCCTAGAGCCGCGAGAAGGAAGACCGCTACGGGACGAGATCAGGTCAGTCCATTTTCGGCCACGTGCTAGTTAAATTAAACGGTATGCTTTTCGGCCACTATTAAGACTTTATCTTGCCGTTATGTCTTTTTTATAAATTATAATAATTCTGTAATCTAACTCGGCAGTAAATAAAATATAACATTTAATTTCACTTGCGTTGCGTGCGTTCATTAGCGTCCTAACCCGACTCCTTGGCCCATCCTGACAAGATTCGGCTAAAGTGTACGCGGTCTCCAGCCAGCCGGAGCTTCCAGCTGGTCAAAAGAAGCGGAGACGGTCACAACTGGTGTCAGAAGTGGGATTTATTTATTTCTTATGCATCCTATGAGTTTTATTTGCATATTGGAGATAATTCATTAATCTATGTTAACTTAGTACAATTTATCATTTACATAGGCTGAAATAGTGATATAAAATAAAGAGAAAATTGACAATATTTCCTCCTTTTCTTCACATCCGAAACAGGTGACTATTAAACTGTTAATAAATACTTTTATTTTTTAGTATAACCACAAATTTAACGAAACTTGTCGACCATGATTTCTCTAGTTACAGCATTGTCAAGGTATTTTACAAGAATAAGGAAAATGGTACAGTACACATTACAAACAATAGCTGGGTATTCCGCATTTTAACCTAAATTGGAATGTAGAGAGTGGGGGGCAAAGGACTATGACCTGGCTAAAGGTTTGAGATGTGGGGAGTTATTTAACTCTAATTGTTCATTTAAAACTAACACATTTTTATCCTTAATTATTCTATTAATTTCTAATTATTCTAGAAGATTAAATTTTTTAATTAGATATATACAAAATATTAAAATTTATGTTGAATGAAAATCTGGAACATTATGTGTTTTTAAGTGATTAGCAATTTATCTAGAGTCATCATGACCCAGCCTCCAACTTCTATCATGTTCTCCTAATCTAATTTTAAAATTTCTCCCATTTTGACCTATATATGTTGCATTACAAATTTTACAATTGATAAACTCCACATTTGTTCATTTTTGGTATTTTATCTTTACTATTAATTAAATTTTTACCTAAATTATTAACAACATAAAATGCTGGTTTAAAACTTCTTGTTTACAAATTCTTGTAAAATACCTGTACAATGCTGTAACTAGTGAAACCATGGTCGGCAAGATTAATTAAATTTGTGGTTATAATAAACAATAAAAGACGTGTTTTATTTAGTACTGGAATACCATCAAGTACTTACAGTCTTTAGCATACATTAAACTGTTAGGCTAGGGATACTTTTTAATGCCAAGCTGCCATTAACTGTCAATTTATGTTATCTTTAATAAATACAATATTTATATTAAATTGATACAAAAGTTATCAACATTAGCATTATATGTAACTATACCTGAGTCCCAAACATTGCAGGATCAATGCCGTGTATTCTTTGCAAACGGTTGTTCATGATGCTACACATTAGTCACTAACCTCTTTTCCTGCCAATGAACAAACTCATCTACACACACTCAACATCCCATGAGAGTGATTTATATGATTGTTTTTAATAAAAGACAGAAGTCGACATGCAATATCCAAATAAAGTCAATTTTCATGGAACAAGGTATTTTGTTGACAAATGCAATCAATATCTATAATGAATTAATCTTTTATCATAAATTTCTTTTAAAACGGAAAAAAACAGTTATACACCAATTACCTTTCTATGTCATGCTATTAGGACCTGAATTAATACTACTTGAGGGAATTAATAAAAAGACTTATATGTTTCAATACAATGTGCATGTTGTTTTCTTTGGAAGAATTCAATATATTTTTTGGAATGCCTATTTATTCATAAATTATTTCACTTCATTTAAAATATAGATTTATGGTTCACAAAATTTCTGATCTACACAAACATTACATGTACATTTCCAGATAAAAACCATTAACATTTTTTAACTGTCATGAAAAATAAATTTGTTTTGTTTATGGTATTGTAAAAGTAGTCCAAATTAATTTTGTTTTAAAATATTTATCTAAAACTCACATACCTAAACTCACAGCACTAAACTAAAAATGGTCCAGTACATCTTTTGGTGGCTTAGCACATTCTACATTGAAATCAAAATTGTTAAAAGTAAAATAATAAACTAGCAGTGTTAGAGGGAATTATTTAATAATTGATAAAAATAAACATGAACACTTTAGATCATTCACAAGTTCTGTCAGTGACTTGAGACTAGACAAACTTCCTAGTTCTTATTGTTTTCACCATTTATTGTTGATAACTCAAAAAGTTATAATAAGGTAATAAGTTTATTATTCTTTAAGCTGTTATTGTTATGACCTCAACTAGCATCACTCGCATCAGTTATTGGTCCCAATAGCTTTTGTAATGATTGATATTAAAATTATAGCCTCCGTTCACTTCACTCGTCAGTAAATTGGCTTCATTAATTAATCCTGGTATTTGTAACGAAAAGATATATTTATTTAAGTAATATAAGAAATTGATGTGCTTCAAAAAAACTCAATTGTTTTTATTTTAAACATTTTCTTTTGAATAATGCATTATTTACCAAATAACAATTAAAACTTTAAAATTTACATATTTATGTGTGTTTGTCCCTTTTTATTTATAACACGTTAGAAATGTAAGTCAGGAATTATGGGTGTTGCCATTTCCTACTAGCAAACAGCGCTTCAAGTTTCACATTACAAAATTATAATTCTATACTCCCGTATAAGACAGATATATGTCCATCTTGGCATATTTATCTTGGCACATATTTATATGTAATTTTAATTATTCAAATAAGCATTCACTTATATAAAAATACATATTAAATTTAAATTCAGCAGCTGTAAATATTACAAAAGAGATATAGAAAGCAGTAAATATTGATGTCACTACTTTAAAATATTGGTGAGTATAAAATTCTCATCAGTTAGATACGTTTTTTGAAAAAGATTTTTTTTTTTTTTTTTTTTTTTTTTTTTTTTTTTTTTTTTTATAGTTGTTCAAGCTAAGTTGATCACTTAAAATAATAGATTGCATAAATATTTGTCCAAACATAAATAACTAATTTGATATATTTTTAAACTGTTTTTAAGCATTTGTGATTTTGTTTAAATAAAGAAGCTAAAATTTAAAATTTTACTTTTTTAATGCTAAGCCGTAAAAACAGAATGTATACAAATTTATTTTAAAATAGGTCAGCCTTTAAACTGTTAAACAAATTAATGAAAATACTACACTTTTGTGTACACTGTGGCATACTTAAATATTAAAATCAACACCCAATACGACACAATTCAATAAAACAAGATTTATTTCCTTATGTTTATTTCAGTAACACAGTTACCATCTTCAGAGTTTGAGTATTAAACAAACACTAATTCTATAAATATTATAAACAGTTATCAAAAGAACCTCACTTGCATAACTGTTTATAATATTTATAGAAATAGTGTTTGTTTAATACCCAACCACTGAGATGGTAACTATGTTACTGAAATTTACATAAGAAAATAAATCTTATCTTATTAAATTGTGGATGTTTGATTTTAATCTTTAAACTAATGAAAAGACAAAAATCATTTGTCTTTCTAAAAATTGTGGTTTAAGCCTTAATTTTTTTAAACCAGTTTTGGTAATAAATGTTTAGTCTAAAATATTTTGAGATAAATGGACAATAATCGGCAAGCTGTCTAAATCAAATTCCTAATTCTCCAGGAACTTGAATATTACATACTATTTCATATATCGAATATTCAGATCCTCCCAGGCTCACTATAGTGAGTATCTGCATGCAATCCTGAGGTACCTAGCTGGATCTACACCTATTTTATGTAGTCTTGGATTAGATCCCTCTCTTTCATCTTTTTTATCTAGTCTCTCTTGACCAACTCTTCTTCGCTTCTGACCTAAATACTATTAGAATATTCATGTGCAAAGGGTCTTATTTTATGTCCTTTTTTTTATAAGGTGATGATGGCAAAGAGGTTTTTTCACTTTTAGACAAGAACAAATAGAATAGTCAGTGTAATTTACTTATACACTACATAATTATCAAATCTACTATGAAATATTACAGTTAAATTTCAAATTATGTTTAACTACAGGTGTATACAGTTTTAAAATAAGTTAACATGTTTTCAACAAACACAGCCATTATTTATTATCATCAGTTAATCAACAAACTTATAAGCAAAAATGAGGTAATTTGTATTCATAAGATGTTAAGACTAAATCATGTAAATTTCTCACTACAAATATTTAGAGTATACAAGAGCAGAGTATATTAATACTGAAGATGTTAATTACACATATAGATAAAACAACACATAGATTTACTGCAATAAGAACACTTCTTTTAATTATTTTAAAACTAAGTCTAAAACAACTTTAATAGAAAAACTGGCAGCAAATGTAGGATTAAATCTACATTATTTTTTATTATTTGTTATATTAATTATAAATGTCAACAGAGAAAAAAAAGAGAAGAAGCAATTTGGTGCTGAACCTGGCACATTTAGATTTGTATGACATAGGAACCTTTTAACTGCTTAAAATTTTTCAAACACTTCCTATTACAACCACATAGGCAAATGTTATATTTGAGTTTTTTTTACAGTTCATTTTAGATAAATAAGTTTGTTGTTGGGAATGTTATAAACAATTTTCTTTAAAAGTGAAATATTTGTCATAAAAGATTTACAAAAATAAACTTTAAAAAACAATAAAATTACAAAATCAACTAACCTTTAACCGGCAATAACTCAGTACCCTAATTACATTGGAATTTATGAAAATATTTACTTTTTAAAAGTATATATCACATAATTAAATTTTTAATCTAATTATTTTCAACTAAATTATATCTTATACAGAGTCAACAAATTAAAACCGACCTCTTATTGAAATCACGATTGTGCAATGTTCCGTAACATTGGCACTATAGCCTATTGCTGCCAGTTGAACTTTGTTAATGCTTTAGTAGGCTACAGTATGTTTCAAAATGTCTTATTCTCTGCAACATAGTCGAAGATTATGTTCGTTCAGGATTCTTCAAAGAAAACATTTGTTGATAAGTTTCTTAATTAACCCGTCCAGCAAAGAGAATAAGACCTTCTTGTTAAAACACCTTCTTGTCCTTCTGTTAAAACACCAAAAAGTGTAATAATTAAAAGAAGCAGCTAAATAGAAACATTTAAGTGTTATAACTGGCTTCTCTTATGCTCTATTTTATGACTGATAGAGTATGGATCTATCTTTCTACACATGTCAATTTGCTCATATATTGGTATGCAGAAAACTCTCACTAGTTCCGTAAGAAACCATTTTGATGAGGAAATTAGCTTGGTGTACGGTTTTTGTAATTGTATTGTGAGAAAAATATTTTTTGACATGACTTTTAATATAGAAAAAAAATCCAAAATTTTTTTAAACTCTACACTCATTGAATGCTTCAACAAGATGGAGACACATATCGTTTGTCTAGCACTTCGCTGACTTATGTTTAAGAATCTTTAACAGAAGTACAAATTATTAACATATAACTAACTGTACCTTCTCCGGACTTGTCTAAATGTAATTTTTATCTGTGAGGGTTTTTAAGGATACAGTTTATTAAACAAACCTCCACATTTTGGAAAGTAGTAGCACAGTCACTAATTGTATCATTTTGTATAAGGTATCTCTCAACATGAATTATTTCGGCATAAAAGTACTTTGTTGCACAGAGCATTTGCATCTAACAACTTTTGTAAAATTAAATGGGTAAACTTTAAAGAATGACTGTTGAATATTAAAGAACTTTTGTATCCTTTAATTTCTTTATCTCAGTCATAAAAATCAATGTATTTGATGTGCGAGTGGCTGTTGAAGCAGATCCACTTCAGTGGGCAGGTTTTAAGTTGTTTCACTCTGTATTGATTTTATTGTTACATAAGTTTACATATACTGTACAATAATTTTTAAAATTACAGTTAATCCATTGCCTTTTATTCTTTATTTGTTTCCAAATGATTCAGCATAAATAATATTACTGTTAGTATTGAAATTATAAATAAGTAAACCTAGTATATAAATAACACATACACTTCATAATATAGTTTATCAAACACACTTGGTTGAAGGTTCCATTACTTATCATTTAATGTACTATGAAAAATAAAACAAAATAAATATTATAATAAATTATACTTTCAATGGCACACATATATAATTTTATTCTAACATCTAGTAGATTTTTAAAGCAATATCAATCCCAATTCCTTAATATAAATTTTGCTAGAAAAATGTTTTATTTTTAAGTCAATATATTTTCCATCAACTGACGCTCACAACTTTTTAGGAACTTCTATTGTTTGAATTCAGGTTATTACGATCTCCCTCATAGAAACTACAACCATATCGGAGTAATTTGGCCTCACTTTAAGCTGTCCATTTTGCTTTATCACTTCCTATTTTCCCCCAAATTTGCTATATATTGCTCGGTTACATGAATAGATTAACATGCCCTGCAGGCTTTCACCAATAATATCCCATTGGAAGAAGATTTCAACATAAAGGGACAAATTTTGTATGAAAAGCTGATACAAAGAAAATATGATAACCCATGGATAATAGGACCACCTCCAAAGAAAATACTAAAAACTCAGACCAGCTTTAAGCAATTAATCATATCTAATAGAATAAACAAAGTTAAAGCGATACCTCCTCAACTGGTGGACTTCATAAATTTTAATGTTTTCTTGGATCTGCTCAAACCAGTAAGCAATAAGTCTGATTTTCCAGGGAAAATAACTCAAATCGCTTTAGAAACTTTGAACCAATGATACCCTTCAGACTCCTGGATACGGATATATACGGATAAATCTAGAATGGAGGGAGAAACAGGAGCTGGAATATATTGTAGCCATTTCACGCAATACTTTGCTATGAGCAATAACTCTAAAGTGTTTGAGGCAGTTTTGGTAGCCATAAATGAAACTCTTCAACAGTTGATTGTGAATCATGGCTAAACACGAATATAGTTGTCTTGGTTGACTCTAAATCACCTCTGCATGAAGTAGCAAATAATGATAATCTAAAAATCACAGTCACACAAGATATCAGATAGAAGTACAAAATTGTAAGAAATAATGTTAATATTATCGCAATACAGTGAGTCCCTGCTCATGTGGGGTTGTGGGAAAACGAGACTGCAGATGACTTGGCGAAGAGGAGAACAAAAACTATCCAAAAACCAACGACGTAACAAGCAATTATACAATAATTAAAAACAACGTCATAACAGAAATTTGTTGATGAAATGAAGGATAAATTGCAGGGCAAAGCTTATGATCTGTTTGAGCTTTTTAAAGAAAATAGGATGCTTCCACATAGTATATTTGTAGCAAATTTCCTACTAGCTACTGGTCACGATTGTCTTGCCAAGCATCTCTACAACATAAAGTTACTAACCTGTGACAAGTGCACAATTTGTTCACAAGAAATGTGTATTATGGAAAAGGATCACCTACTGATTCTGCAAGGATCTGGATAGAGAGAAACAAGGACGAAGGGACTTTCCTAGACTTTATTGGGAGGTAAGTTCCACGATGGTGTGAGCCAAAAGGAGCCATCGGAAGAAGAAGAGATTAATGTGCAAATTGCTTAAACAGTAGCTATTTTTTTTCTAAATTTGCTATGTATTGCTCAGTTATATGAATAGATTAACAAGTTCATGAACAGAAAAATCGGCCAATCAATTTCAAAATGTTGGAAATTTATATTAGCGGATAATTTCTCGCCTTTTGCATGTTAAATATTCCTTGTATATATTTTATAATCTACATTAAATGTTGATTTTCTTCAAGAAATTTAAATTTGTTAAGATAGTTATAGATTTTAAGTCTAAACCTCAAAATCTGTAAAATAAAGAGTTTTAGTTGGAAACACATAAGTTAGTTTTTCTGCTTAGTTACACTCCTTCCCTGAAATAGCCTAGTTGATACAAGGTTATCCAAATGAATGTAGAAAATTTTAAAGCATAATCATAACAAACAGAAAGATTTTGGGAAACAAGAAATTTGCGTCTAAGCACACCGGTGATGATTTTAGTTCTGAACTTCTAACATGCAATAAATTAATTTGAAAACAGGGTATTGATCACTTTTGCAAAATAAATATCATTTTAGAATCAGTTACTGATATTATAACAAATGACATGTATGAAAAGAAAAAAGATTGTTTCACTCAAAAATATGGTAAAGTGCATATGGTTAAACATAACTGATTTTTACATTTAACCAATTCAATATCTTTTTAAAGTAAGTGCCCATCGTATAAAACAAACATGATCTTTTCAAAGATCACTCAATCTGGACAGATTTTATAATAAAATCTAAATTTTATTAATTTTCTTGTGAATGAAAACTAAAGCTATTATAATAATCACAGCACAATAACAATATAATATTTAGTAAATTCTTATAACATATCACATACATTTTCGGTTTATAATAACCGATATTTAAGTTGTTCTTTGGTACATACTGTCAGACACACCTATTTGTTATAATATTTTAATTTATAAATAAATTAAATGAATAGCAAATTAATAAATTTTAACAAAACATACATGAAATATCTGTCGTCTTTAATCAAAAGAGCTTTAAGAAAACAACCCTTTAATTCCCTGTTGCTAAAAAAACACATTCTCGTAAATTTTCATTTAAAAAAATACATTAACAATTATTTAGATTAAAATACTATTTAATTAACAAACATTGTCCAACTTGTGGTTATGGCTACTAAAAACAGTTTTAATTTGTACACCTTTGATTCATCGGTCACCTGTTTAATCGAAAAAGAAAAAGGCATATAATATATAATGTAATTATTATTCATACATTTCAAAGTATGTTAATTTTATAGCATAACAAGTACAGTAGAACCCCTCAAACTCGACCCCCTCAAACTCGACATTCCGTCAAACTCGACAGGGCCAGTGACAAAGAGCATGGAATTTCCAAGGTCATTCACTGCATTGTTTTACGCCATGTGCGTGAAAAATGCCCGGAGGTTGAGGCTTGTTACTTTTGTTCATACAGCTGTGAGGGATGCTCCTTTGTCTAGCCACTTTCTAATCCTACTGTAGAGGCCAAAGTTAAAGATAAAGGGTCCAGGTAGACCAGGACAGCCCTAAACATTTGTTGTCAAAACATTCATATTGTTGTGAACCCAAGCGCCTAACCACCCGGATGCTACCGGTCATTAGCACCAATTCCATTAAAGTAAGCTGCAAGTCTTTTGTCATAACAATTCAACGGAGCGTCGTAGAACTATGATTCAAGTTTTGTAATAATGGTCTTAACCATGTGAGAAAAATGATCCGACTCTTAATTATATGCGATCAGCAGTTCAATTTATAGCATTTGTATTGGACTGTGTTTGGTATGGACATTCTTTTTCTTCGGCGACTTCGAGATGAAGCTGCCAGACGTCCAGTCAAAAATGAAAAACAAAGATCAATCAAAAGTTTTTTCAAACAATGCTAACTTAGCTCTAATGTTTTTTTTTTTTTATTTATTTATTTTTTATATAAAATTGTTTTAATCTTTAAAAATATTTAATGGACTGTCTGTTTTTTACTGTAGACTTTACTGTAAATTTTATTACAGCATATTAGGATAGGTCTTTTTAGTTTACTAAACCTATTGTACAAGGCCAACACTTTTTAAATCTCATTTGACCGATCGATAAATTTAATTTTAATGTGTGATTGAACACACTATTTTTTTGTTGTCAGGCAGGGACTTTTTTGCAATAAACGTTTAATCATTGATAATCAATAAATGTACAGTTATTTAAAATAATTTTGAGTATTTGTTGCAAACCTAAACATTAAATACCAAAGTTCCCTAAAACTCGACAACCCCCAAACTCGACAACCTTAAAGTCCACATTGTGTCGAGTTTGAGGGGTTCTACTGTATCTATATTTTGTTTTTTGTGTATTTTTTTGTAAAAAGGTGGCTGAACAACACTGGAGAAAACATAAGAAGGGTCAGAATCTAAAGATGGTAGATGACTGCTGAGACAATACGAACAAGGGCGGTTGTTGTTATAAAAAGAGATAAAAGGTTCTATATACGCCATAATGATAGAGAAGTAAAATATGTCACACCAAATAACTCTGAATTTCAAAAACCTCAAAATAAAAAAATAAAATCTGCTTTGCTAATTTTAACTTAAGTTCTGTATATTTTAAAGATATATTATTTTAGCATTTTCTTTAAATAAAACAAATATATAACTTCTTTATAATTATATATTACAGTATATTAATATGTTATCATGTTAAAATATATATTTTATAATTTATTATTCAACGTTCAGTAAATAAATTTAAAATATAAGAATTTTTTATATGAAATTTAAATCATAACCTAGCCTAACCTGTAAAAAGATCTAAATAGTTCAGATATTATAACAACATTTATGAGAATTTGATACAAAATAAAAAGAAGAAAAATAATTTAACTAACCACTTGGGGTTTTTTATATTTTGGTGTATTTTATTTAGGTGCTTATCTACATTACTGTATTCACACGAGATAAATGGTTATAAAAGTGACCAATCAAAAAAGAGTAGTAATTTATCAAAACCATTAATAAATTTAAACAAACATGAAAATGGTATTTTATTTCATAATATTATTAATATTGCTAATTCGGACATTTCCCATCATTTGAGTACTTAAGAACACTCTAAGTTTAGAAATTACTTCTCATTACCAAATGACTAGATCAACACATATTTAATAGATTAAACTACAACAAGAAAAGTTTCCAACAAATTGTCATTGATGACGATTAAAAAAAACTGTATGTCAAGTACTATAATATCATAATATAGTATAAGCACCAGGATTTTATTTCAAAAAAATAATGGAACCGATATTAATTAGGTGTAGCAATATTTTTGGATGAAATGATTACAAATTAGGGTAATTAGGCATATTTAGTTACATTATATAAACAATAATTTATTTTTATAATATTTAAATGGATTGAATAATTTTACTTAATAAATAGATTGTCCAAATCCATGGTATGGTTTGAAGCTCAGAAATTATAGGTTTCTAGTCATGTCATCTAATGACAGAGTTGGTAACTTCAAGGACAACATGCCATATTGCATGCTTCAACTTCTCCCACACCAACACATTCTGAACCTGAACCCATAAAACTACAACAACTGTTCAACACCCACATTTTGAGCATCATATTAAAGTGTGCTATGGGACTTCTCCTTAGATATAAACTCAATAATTGAATATTCAGTATTTAACAACTGTCCCCTGTGACTTACTTAATTACAGCGATTATCATCAATTAAAACTAAATTTCTGGGACGTTTGCAGTATCATTTCTCGATGTTACAAACATATTTCAATAGTGTTTCTTAAGGCTTTATTGAGGAATCTGAGATGTTCACCGCGAACTCTAAAACTATACAGGCCGCCATGAATCAAGTCCATTGAGGAAGGAGCTGACAGCCTGACCTTGAAGGAACCACCGACTTCAAGGGATTGTCAACTCTTTTCCCCACTGAGGTAACACTTGACACTGCGATTCTTCTACAGTTATGTTCATTTAAGATGGTTGGAAAAATTATAAATAGTGCATTTAATTTTACATCACAGTTGCAAAAAGCATAATTTAACAAACATTTTTTAAATAAAAATACATCTGTATCTGCTTTCCTTTCTTGTAAACTAATTATCAGATTTTTCTCAACGAAAACAATATTTTTCCGACTAAATAAATAAGAGTAATAGAAATATTTCCCTAAATTCAAGAAACTAAAATTAAAAACTAATATTTATATTTGTACTAGAGCAAAATCTAAAAAATGAACATGTCTGTGCCGCTGATATAAATATGCGACTAAACTTTTTAAATTATAAAAACAAAACCTATCCTTTAACTATGCCAACAAAATAAAACTACTTATTTACACAACTCTATTAATATTTCAAGACATCAGTACCCTCGCTCGGGGGCTAGCCTCCTGCAGAGAACTGTTCAAATTGAAAACCGCATGTGACCCTTGCTCTCCTATTGACTATATCCAACGGACATGATTTTTTGGATTTTTTTTTTTTTTGCATAGATAGTATAAAACATGTATACTTGTGCAGGTTCTAATATCGACATGCCTCCCCACTGACCCTTCTTATTGGCTGTTCACATTGGACCAATCAGAATGTATGAATGCTGGTTTCCACGAATGAGGAATCTTGTAATGCATAAATTTATTTATATTATTGCAATTTTTAATAATCCGATTGTGTCCTATACTTTTCTATCCCAGAAACAATCTAAACTGACAAGTTTTGATTGATTGAAATTAACCGCATGCTTAATTGACAATGTATGTTCTGTGATTCCTGTCAGTTTTGTATTTCCATTTTTGTGAGCTTGAATGTCTTCTTTTAGCCTAATTTTTACATTATGGTCCATCTATTGTACATACTTTTCTGCAGTTACAAAGCACAGTCTAGGCACCATCAAATTCACGTTTGAGCTGTGATCTTATGGATCTCATACTCTGTCTAATATCAATCAATTTTCATAATTGCCCTTAAGTCTATTTTAGGGGTAATAGACATAGTTAGTAAATAGAATTAAGAAACATTTTGTTACAATATGATAAAACAAAATTATAAAAAGAACAATTATTTAAATATTCATACTCAGTCTAAATAAATAATTAAATGCATAGCCATTTAACTAAGTTAAAATATATCAAACCATAACAACTATAAATAATGCTATCAGATAACAACTCTTGTCTAATGTTATTAAATAATAGTTTATATCACATTTAAAACATGGCATGCATATAAATAAAACATTACAATAATCAAACAATTACAAACCATGCCTACGTGATCATACAATAAATAAATACAAAATAACATTAAATAATTATATTGATCTTGCTGCTATTGAATTAATTTACACTGTCATATGAAATATGACAATGTAAACTTAAACAATAAACTTAAACTCTTAAGAAGCTGTCTTTATTTAAAATGGCAGGCTCTTTAAAAATGGTGATCCTAAAATATTATATTTGTTTAGTGACTTGGTTAATCTACAATAGGGAACATTGATAACTTCATTGTTTCTACTTTTATAATTGTACTGTTGAGCCTTATAACTTATGTTTGTTAAATTTATCTAGATAACAATTATCAAATCAAATGTATAAATTTATTATCATATTAATTATTAATTTAATGAAAATATGTAAACAACTATCTCTGTAACCAGCATGAACATGCAATCTAACAACCTTTTTAGGATTTTTAGCACATTACCGATCCCGCTACTACTGCCCTAAAAATAAAAGCCATATCTTATTATGCTCTGAAAGAATGTAAAGTATATTCCTCTCATAGTTATAATCTGGTAGTTAGTTGAATACTTTTAATTGTACTAAAAACAGTGTCTAATTATTTCCTAGGTATGGTGCTTATCCTTTCGGTAGTACCTTTCACATACGGAAGCTGGACCACAGCTATAAACTTTTCATTAGGTTCACTTGTCCTTCCAATTGATTAGAATATATCTACCATATTTATGTAGATTATAGCTTATGGTATGTCTCTTTCGATTCTTTAATTTCCAAGGGCATATTTTCAGGTTCATAAATAGTGTTTGTCCTTTATACCAGTGTATTGAATCTTGCCACTTTCTAGTTGTATTACAAATTCTAAATGTTTTGTAAATATTTTGAATATTTTTCTATTTGAACCTTCTGATGTTATGGTTAGCTTCAAAGTATTGGACATATGTTGTCACCAAACATCTGATGAATTTCAATCAACCAAAACTTGTTAAAAGAGTAGATATCATCAATGGTCTAGAAAAGTACAGAATGTAATCAATATTATTAAAAATCCTTATAATATATAGGAAACTGCAAGTTTTCTCATTTGCGGAAGACAGTATTCTGATAGACCCAACATGAACAGCCAAATAGACCACTTGGTAGCGAGTTTATATAAAAGCCTGCATTGCCTTAATCTTCTTTCAATGTTACACTGAATATATCAAACTCTGTTCCAGTAAATGCACCAGACCCCTCAAGACTGCCTTAACAAAAACATTGAAATATGGTTTCAACATCACCATACAACCTTGGTAAAAAAAAAAGTATTTTATGGTAAAAAAAAAATGATGCAGCATACAACTAGAAAATCCGATTTTAATATTAATTATATTATTCTGTGGAAATAATACAATGATTAAAACACCTATTGACTCTTCAAAAAATAATACATAGAATGAGGTAACAATAACATTTATACACAGACAGAATATTTTTGAAAACAGATAGGAGATCTTTCCATAACTAGATCATGCACAAAACCATCATATAGTCATCCTTTTCCTTTGTGTTGGTAATATGGAGTAAAATTAATTCACCAAGCACCTCACACATATTGACAGATCAGTTGTATGTCAACTACAGGAAAAGAACAATCACAGAGTATTCCAAAAGAAGTAACGTAGTTGTACTTATTTTAACAAAATAATATCTTATCTTGAAAATAATACTTGAAACTGGTTATAATTCATAATATTGATGACTGGAAGCAAATTTTCTTGATTATAAATTAATTCATTTAAAAAAAATTCAATCTTTATAAAATACATTAATTCCAATTTAAATTAAAACGTAACTCTCATTAACTAAGAATATAGGATAAAAATCTAATGTCACAATTCCGTACTTACTATAAAGTAATTTTACTTTCTATTAATTCAGTAATTATAAATGATAGAATAGTTATTTTAACTTACAACTATTAAAAGTAGAGAACTATTTGTAATGACTTTTTAGCAGATCATGGAAACTTCTAAGAATTTGACTGCCGTTGCGATAAAACACATTTTGGTGGTGATTGAATTCGATGATTGTCGTATTACATCAATCTAAAGATGAAGAAACATCCTGAAATCAAAAACTTTTTTTTAGGTTCGACTACAAGATTATAAGGATAAATATTATATTAGATAAACCTGTAAGCTTTTAATGATCATAAGAGCTTTCAAAATAATTAGTTTCGACTTGCTGGCTGCCATAATATCTTTATTCGTATCCTGTACAGAATGGACTTCTAGATCCTGCTTATTAGACACTCTCGTTTATAAACTAGCGTAAATGTACAAAATCTGTTTAGCAATGAGAAGTCTCATTTTGGTTTTAAATTTAAAAAATATATGTAGGGTTCAGATGTGATTTTGTAGGGTAGTTCTTAACCCTGCAACCGGTTCGCGACCTACTTTTTCGCGACCTACAAGTAGGTCGCCCACGTGCTCCCAAGTGATTTCAACAACTCTTAATCACGTATTTTGCAATTCACCATTAAGCCCACTTAAAATTGTCCTATCACAATAAATAAAATACGTTGGAAAAGTAATGTTCCGTAGATGCATAATCATGCAAAAAAAAATACCACAAAACGTTATAAATAATATTCCAAAAATTGGTGAAGTTCACGTATTTTTGTAGCGTAAAATCGTAAATTTCAACTCTGCGCATTTTCGTATAACGCGGCTCCATTTTTCCCGATGCAATTACAACTCTATTTATCTGTCATTTAAGTCAACTAAAACACTGTTCTATAGATCACATGTTTCTGTTTCTAACCGTAGATTACAAATTATTCTGCGTCTAACAGATCCAGAGATATATCTATTTGAGCAGAGAACAAACCTGACGACACGAAATTCATTTGGCATTCGATGCGCTTTACGAAAAGATGAAATTCATTTCTCTCTGTTTTTAAAATTATTTTTCTTTACACTATAGGGGAAATTCCATTCTATAAGTTGGTACCACTTGATATAGGCAAATGCTTACTAAGAATTTGTTGTTTTGAAGTCCAAAGTAATCCAAACGTAGCAAATGTCTGACGTGAAAACTGTAATATTTGGCGTGGCACATATTGGTTTTGGGATTAGATTTTTGTTATTTTGAAGGTTTGTTTATACAAATTGTATATAAATTGTGTATACAAGTTACAATATATGTGTTTTTATTTCTAAAGTTTGTTTTTGAGTGAATTTCGAGTGTGTATATGGAATAACCTATAAATAAAAATGGTAAGTTTAGGCTATATGCATATTTTCTTATATTTAGTGTTTTATATGATTATACAAGTGAATATATGTGTTATTCTTTGTAAAGTATATTGTCTTAGTAAAATCTAATGATTTTGTCTTAGGCCTAGCTTTATAAAGTTACTAATTACGCCTAAAAGGTTGACGTGTCACCCTAACCTTCAAGCGTCAGAATACCAATTTTTGAAAAATCGTCATTTTTATTTAGAAAATGTAACATATTATTATTTTTTCCCCTAAATATATTCACAAATATATTAGAAATCTCAAGTAATGGTTGAAAAAATTGCAAAAAATGTATTAGTATGTTTTTGATCACCATTTCTGTGAAATTTCTGCTCGGTTATTCTTCGATTTTTTGGTATTTGACCAAAAAACTCCAAATTTGATATATCTAACATTTTTTTTCACTACACACCTACATTCTATGCACCTTTCTGAACATAATGAGTTATAGAACTTTTGTATAAAATATATATTACTATATTTGGTAAATTGTTGAAAATAAAATGACCAATGTCCCGAAATTCATAAAATAATTTTTTACATTTTGAAAATGTAACAAATTTTTTTTTTTTTTCCTAAATATATTCACAAATAATACACAAAAATTGTGTATATCTTAGAAATAGGTAGTTAGCTATTGATTTTGGGTGATACAGGTTTTTCTGAAAAAAAGTTAATATCATTTTTGACATCTAAAATACTTACTCCAAAACCGTTTCAAATTTTTTTTTTATTACATAGATGAATTCTATGCATCTTTCTGAGAAAAATGATATCTTATAAGTTAGGTTTTGTATACAAATAATATTTTTTATTAATTTTTTAAGAAAACAAAACTTTTACAAAACCTTTAACATGCACTGGTTGCAGGGTTAAGAAATAGCTACATTATGTTCTGAATTATATGATGGTGAGTACTACATGGCAAATTATATCGCATGTTTGTTGAGCATATAAGGTTACTGTAATACTAGATAATCATTAGATCTGTATGTATGTATGGCTTAAAAATTCAAAGAAATACATGTAGCACAATTTTAGTAAGTTAATAAAACTCCCCTTTCATTACAGATTTACAGTATATGGAATTAATTATAGAAAATTGTAGTTTTGCTATAAAGATTAACTAAAGCCATCAGCAAGATAAAACGTAATATATGTTTTATAGATTGGCTGATCAATTGGCCTAGGATTACATTAAATCACACATTTAGATTTTTAAACATATTATCTTTGATTTTAAAAAATCAGTATGTAATTTCCTTTTAATTTATGTTTGAAATAGTATAAATTTGAAATAGTTATTGTGATCATAAAAATATATATATATATATATATATATATATATATATATATATATATTAGTTCTTATATAACTAATGTAACAATCTGTATTATTAAATTTATCAATTATTTCTGAATAAGTTGTTCAAAGATTGTTTTAAAACGAATTCACAAGTTCAACCACTACATGATTTATAATTAACGAATATCTAATTAATATTAAATTACTTGTTATACGAGTAGTTACTTCCCTGGTCAGATGTTATAAGTTAACCTAACCTAGTTCTGACATTTATTCACTTCGTTCATGTGAGGCAACTTGCTTTAATGTTATAGTTACTTCCCTATTCCCTAAATCTACTCATAATCTTTAAGAAAATTATATTTTAACATTATATAAAAAAACAAGTTGAATGCATAAAAGATAAAAAATGGCATAATACTTAGTTAATGGTAAGTATTTAGAATCACTTCCTAGTATTTTTTATTTTTTTCAAAATTCATTAACTACAATAATTATTAGTTTTAAAAAGAAAAATAACATTTTAGCACGATTTTCACATTAAAAATTGAAAATTAAAAGTACTAAACAAATATTTTAGGTTATTTATGTATTACAATAGGAATTTGGAAGTACAGATAGAACTGTAACATAACTAATATTCACTTCTAAAACATTCAATTTTAAAAAATATATCTTTCCGTGGAAACTAATTTTTAATTTGTGAAATATTGATATAAAATTACAAAAGAATGTCATTTTACCCGTTAAATTTAATCATGACAAAATGGTGTTAATTTTGGATACATTTTAACAATCGATGTAAACATCTAGTATCAAGATTCACATATCATATATGGTCAATTATAACTTACATTAAAATATGACGATTTTTATAGTTCTAATTAATATCACATATAAACAGCATTTTGTGTATAAATAATAGTTGAATTATGTATAATAGACCTAACCTGTCTTTGACAATAAAGATACGATAGATAAGGTTAAATTTATTTATGTTTATTTAAAATTAAACAAAGACCGATTACAGCCATCATAATATCCCTACTTCACAGTAAAGTAAAATTTTTCAAAAAATGTATTATGCATGAGCAATTAGTTTGATCAATAAGTGATACTAGTTGCTAATTACTTTACTGTCCAATATCTAAAAGCTTGTCATGTGTAATTATTTCAGTGACACCAATTAATTCCCTAGACTTTAAAAGTGAAAAATGCAAAAAAAAAAATCCATTTTAAAGTATAGGTTTATAGTTTAAAAATTTTTTTAAATTTAATAATATTTACCCTGTCAATATATCAAAAATGATTTGTGGGTAATTTTTATCATTATGAAAGAAAAAGAAGATTATGAAGAAAGTTTTAATATTTTACCATAATGAAACTGATATTTAAAAAAAAGTTATATAGAAACACTTATGGGAAGTTATTTAATTGTTATTAGGAAATTTCTGAGATAGAAATTTTTGCTATTGTGATCTCGTTCATGGAAAAACTGATATCTAAAATTATAAAATATATACCGATTTTAGTCATAGAAGTTGTTTGGGGCAGTTTTGACTCATGGCATAAATCTACATATTTTGGAGAATACAAACAATTTTGTTAGACATTATATATGCAGTTAAGTCTTTTTAAACCACCAGGTAGTTTCTGGTGGTTTTTTTTATCCAGGTAGTTTCCAACTACTCAGAAATTTTTATAACACTTCAGCTGGCAAGCAATATTTCACTCTTTTAATGTGCAACTGTCAATTTAAAAACTATTTTTTCACTAGAATTTGATTTTTTTTAATAGTATTAACAATATTAAATAAAAATCTGATCAATTGAGTTGGCAACATCCCTTTTCTGTGTGTTTACATCATAATTAAACATACCAACTCGATCGGACTATTGTTCTCTTCATGGATCAGTGTGGCTCGAAGTTAACTAGAACGAATAATTTGTTTGTAGTCACTTAGTGTGATTTTGGTGAAAATAGGAATGAATACATGGATGATACTGAGAGCAATGGGGATTTTTTTGAAGGTAGGAAAAAGAACCAAAATATTTCAGTGACAATTGGAAGGCTTCACAAACCAAAGCGATCATTCTGCTTTTGCTGCAGACTTTGGATATCGTAAAAGTTCAGTCTGCTGCTATCTGGAAACAGAAGGTCATGACGTTCATTCTAAATATAGCTTACATATTACAAGTGGTGACTCAATTAGGTATCAGGTTGGCAGTACAGTCTTTCTGTCACCGACTTGATCGAACCGCCATGACATCTAGCTTGTTAATAGTTGTGAAAAGTCCTATTCATAAATAATTATTAGAAAATAAAACAACTAAAACCTAAAGAATTAACATAGTGATTAGTATAATATGTTCAGCACAATGTTTTTTACCAAGTGATTTTTCTGATAGCTGTTTTAAATTATTTATCAATAGCTTAATTCTGAAGTAATCATTGCTCGAAGAATTATATTATAGATAGAAAGTTATACAAGGGGTAGTGATAATAATTAGTAAGAATGTCCATGTCATCTAAATATACTTTGTTTTTTGAACTATTGTTGAATAATATACTTACATGTAGTTTGTCTTTGTATTTAATATAAGAAAGAAAGACATCGTAGAGCATGGTAATAAAATTAATATAGACAACTCTATATCTAGGAGAAAGATACGCAAAGTTGATATACTGTGTTGGTGGCCAAACTATCCAATCAACCTAAACAAAATAAAGAATTATATATGAGACTTTTGTAAATACTACATAATATAAATATGGGTATAAATAAATGGATCTGCTTCAGTGTAAGGGAAACAGCAAGCAGGATGCTTTTCCCTCCATTTGCTTTACTTGTTAATGTCAAGGAACGTGTTAATGTTAAATTCTTCTTAAAACTTGGAAAATTCAGAAGATTTTTTCACTTTGTTGTTTAAAGGTGAAAAACTTCTCCATTATCATCTCTCTATAAGAAACTAACATAAAGACACATAGCCCTTGAATACTCTAATAGCATCAGGGACAAAAAATAACAAGAGCTGGTCTAGAGTCTAGAGATACCTGATAAAAAAAATATGAAAGATAAGGATCTAATCCAAAACACTATGAAAAAATGTATATCCAGCTAAGGTCTTCGGGATTTCCATTCCTGTACTCACTATTGTGAACCCATGTGAAGGGAAATTCCCTAATAATTATGTGAAAGAAGTGTACGGTGATGAGTGTCATGTACTAAGATTTCCGGTTGGATTAAAATATTTAAAGGGAAGAGAAGTGATTTAGAACAATCCACACTTTAATAGTTCAAGGCATAAAAAATGTAATGAACATTTGTGCTGATATCCTGGAACACATTAAAAATTATTATAAATTTTAGAAAATGTAATAACTTGCGATTATTTATTGATTTTTCAGTATGACAAAAAAAGAACTGAAATGTTTAAGAACAGCTCATAGATTCTTCACCAAGTCAATGCTCCGATGCACAACGGACAGCCGTCAAGATATTTGTGATGAAACTTGGGATGTTTTGTGTCCAAAGATCAAGTTTGCACTTAAAGGAACTAGTGACTCCATAGATGCAGTGCACTGAACGACAAAAACAGAACTAAAGAAGGACATGTCAGAAAGTTCTGCAGTAGAAAATTCGCATAGAGTGGTGTAGAGATAAGAAGGGTGAATACACTGAAGAGGATAAAATTCCTGTTGATTGAATAAAAACATTTTAAAATCAATCCGGTTATTTTATAACCACACCTCATAGTACATAATACAATGCTAAACATTCAAACTTGTGTTTAAACAAAAATATTACAAGTACACTGAAATATAAAATATTAATGAACAATACAACTGGCAATAAGATGGACTTATGCAAGGCCATGTTAAGAAACATACATTTAAATAATAATACATTAGAATAAAAATAGAACACTGACATAAACAGCATCATAAACAGCTTTATCATATACGGAAGTTGTTGTTTTTTAAGTATTATTATCTCTCCCTGCAAACGTTATACTTAAATATGAGAAACAAAATATTTAAATGAGGAATATGTATTTTTAGTTAGAAATAAAATTATGGTGAACAAATTACAGAAAAAGTTAATTTTGATTTTAAAATGGGGAATTGAACATTTCTTTAAATGGTAACCTATATTTTTGATGATCTAAACAATTCAAAGAGTCTAAATAACTAGGAAAAAATTCCAAAGAACATTTGTCCAGGAAAGCTTCATTTGGTGTCAGTCTATTTGTTCATGTAGTTTCTTAAAAAACACACTATAATAAAACTCTCTAAAAAAAAATCAACATAGATTAGAGTTAAAATTTTGTAAACATGTCAGAATAATATTTTTTTGTACGAGTCTAAAGAAAAAAAAAACCTAATTTCATACAAAATCATTTCAATATAGTGCATATTTGATCCCACATATCTCGAAAATAGTTAACTTAAGTAAAAATTAACAAATAAAAGATATTTAATTCTTTAACGTAAACAAAGGATATTTTTATTTTTATTGAGGGTCATAGGATAACCAGAGTGTTGTACTTCTCTATGACAATGGAACCCCTCATTCCGATCATGTCTTATGAGGCCTCATAAAGTAAAAGTTCAAATGGAAAGAGTGGGAACATACTCTGTATAGTCCAGATCTTGCACCTTATGATTTCTACATGTTCGGTCCAATGAAAGAAATTCTGATAGGCCAAACATCGATTCAGAATTGATGAAGAAGTGAAAAAATGCAGTCAAAGAATAGTTATCAGAAGTTGGACACATTTTTTTTAAATCTTGTTACTCGATATGATAAATGTCTGATTTGATATAGTGATTATATAGAAAAGTAGGTACAGTTTAGTTTGTAGTTTAAGAAAAAATAAAGATATTTTCTTAATTTTTATAACTATTAATATTTTTAGGCTAGTACAATATAACTTTACGCACGTGTTGTTATATTTATTTTATTTTAATTTAATTTACTAATTTATTTTAAACAAAAACCACACGTTGGTGAGCCAAAATATAACAAACAACAGTTTGCTATATATTTTAATTTATGATTTAATTTAATTTATTCTTGCCCAAACGTTGGTGCGCCAAATATAACAAAAACGCAAGTTTAGTTATATTATTTATTTTAATCTTGATTTATAATTTTTATTATTAGATATTAATAATTAAATATTATTTTTGATTACCTGCTATATGTTTAGTTGTTCCTAAACTTGCAAAATGTGGAAATATAAATAACACACCTGACACAACGTATTACTTAAAAAACAAACCTTAATTTATTTAAGCAACATGTCAAAGAATCATAAAACGTACATCTATTCCATTAGTGTCTAAAATTTCTTCATTCATTCCACAAGCATTCCTTAATGTTATGTAATATACAAATTTATCTTAACTAATTGTCTTTCCTTATGCTAGACTTTATTACTAAAAAAAAACATCAAGTTTCCACAATTGGCGTTAATTTTTAATGAAATTAATCTGTAATTTGAATTACTTTTATTTTTTTTATACACAAACAATTATTTCCTTTACAAAATTAAACTTTATTATAATCTTTATTCAATTTGTTAGTTATTAATTTATTTAATTAATTCTCTTATCTCTTTTTAGGGTCGTTAGGTTCTTTTATGGCTCAATTAAAGTGAATTATTTTAGAAAAATGAATTTATAATTTTAAAGTGAACAAGAATTTTAAAATTGTACTTATCGTTGTTACTGCTTTCCAATTTTGATCGACGAGACACTTTCCACACACAACACAACGATGGCTTTAAATTTGATTTAGATATATAAAAAACAAAACACTCCACACACTATCTCCAACAACTTAATCCTGGAATTCGGACTGATGATCCTCCAAGTCTCCACTGGCGATGAATTAGTTCTTCCGACTCTTCTCTCGAACAATTCTTCCAAAATATTTTAATCTGCTCCAAAATCTCAACAAACTTTTGACTAAAAACTACTAACTCTCTTTTCAACTTTGATTCAGCTAATTAATTTTCTCGACGTATTGACACAGAGAACCCTAGTCTCGTGGTCAATCTAACTCCCTTATTCTGTCCCACAGAATGCTCCCTGTCTCTCAGACCTCTCCTCACCACACCAGATTTTAGACTCCTCTTCAAATTTTCGACGCCAAAAACCTTTCCCTTCTTCCCAAACTTTCCTTCGCTTTCACTCCTCCGATTCGCTCGCTGAATTCTCGATTTCTCCCCAGATGTTGTTCTTTTTTCCTAGTGGCTGTATTTTTTTTAAATTCGTTAGCTTTCACCATGTGGCTGTTTTCCGATTGGCCGACCTAATTCCTTTTGTCGGTTTCTCATGTTTTTTAGAAGTACCGTTATGCTTTCTAGCGTGTCCCATCAGGTCTCTCTCTCCCTGTAGATTTCTCTTTTTTTGTTTTTTTATACATCCAGCTGCGTGACATAAAATCTTCCGTTAGGTGCCGTGACAAATTGTTTAATGTTAGCATGTGTACACTACAAGGTTAGCGAAACGGCTTCTTTTCTCTTTGCACGCTTTCTCTCCTAATTTGTTGTGCACAGATGTCCTTTTGGTTATTTTTTTGTTAAAATAATATTTTCTGTTACCAGATGATACTAGTTGTTCATTATTTTTCTATTATTTAATTTAGTTTCCCCTTTATATCATTGTTACATGTAATTACTCATTTTTTATAGAGATCGTTGTTATCCTTTATTTTATTATTTATTTGATAACGCGATATCGTTATAACAATTTACTTTTTGACTGCTCCTCATAGCACCAAAATTCTTTTCCTTAAAAAAATAATAAAATAACGTGGCCTTCTGCTTAAAGTATAATTACTGAATTTGTATTAATATTTTTTTAAGTTTTGGAGTAAGAAAAATAAAAACAAATTGTATATTACACAAGTTATATATAATCTTTCTTCTTCTTTATTTAACTAATGAGAAAGGTTTGTTAGAGTAAATGTTTTAAAATATTTATATCCCAGATTTTAATGAAATTTTGGTTTAAGTCCAAACAGGGTTTTTCTGTCCACCTGTAAGCTTGTGGTTCATTTTAATTGGAAACTTATCTTGACAAAACTTAGCATACAAATATCTCTAGTCAACTATCTGAATAGGCTAAGTTTGTTAACTGTATTTTTTTAAACTTACTTGTCAGTTAAATTTTCATAAAAAAAACAGAGATTTTAAAAATAAAAACTAAAGAGCACATTACTAACAAATAATTTCAAAAAATGAATGATTTTTCAAAAAAAAAAGTCAAAATACTAAACTGTACCTACATATTTTCTTCACCCAATCTTTAAACTTAAAATGGTGACCAAAGATTCCTACTATATTTTGTTTCCTCGTCAATTTTAATCAAACTCAGTTCCCCTCGTGTTTTAACTTCAATTTGATGAACTTAAATTTTCTATGAGATTTTCTCAAAGTTTCGGGAAATGAATTATGAAGCAAAAATTGGTCTTCGAGACCTAGTGCAGTGTTAGAAATTTCATAATAAAGAAGAAAGATATTCATTTTACTGATATATGTGTGTAATTTATAATCATAAATAGATTTTTTTATTAATAATAATAAAATTAAATAAACACTGAGCTTATTTATACAAAATTATATGATGAGATATGTATTCAATAATGAGATCAAAGATTTTGTGGCATTTATTTTAAAATGATAAACAAGTGACAAGGCTTTTGAGGCCTTATTGAAATTTTCATACAATACCCAGCCTCATTCTTGAGAAATCCTGGTTTTGGATTTCGCAATGTTGAAACTTCTAACATTTATTTTAATTAAAATATTTCTTTGTTTTGGAATAATAATAACAATAACGAACATTATAAAATTTGACATCATAGGGCATAAAGCAAAAGACATGTTTAACTTTGGGCTACATTATTTGTTATATTATTCAAAAATGACCTCCCATGTTATGAAATATAAAATTCAATATTACTTTCGTAGTAGCTAAGTAATTTAAACATACCATGTATATTGAAAAAAATTTCTTCTTCAATTCATTTTGTGTAGATTCAAAAGTTCCCTTTTCAAGCATTCCAATGCCATAGAAGAATATTACTATACAAACAGGAGATGCAATGAGTTGATCAAGTATAATTTTCTTGGAAACAGAGAAAAGAGTTCTATGTGGAAGAACTAAGTCCATGTATTTGTAAAAGAAGTGCTGTGCTACACCCAATGGCACACCAATAGCTGTCATATTTACTAGAACAATATTGTTTTGTCTGTTAGTATTTAAAAATTAATGTCCATTCCACATTATTTTTTACCATCTCAAACAAATTAAGAATATGCTTATAACTGCTGTTTTAGAAATATAATAATTATATAGAGCTAGATAGATCTACAGTGCCCGTGATGTGGTGAGACCTGCCACACATACTATACAAATAATTAAATAAAACTAGAAATCCTTCAGATAAAACCTTTATTTTATTTGCTTAAGATGTTCTTAAGTCAAAATTAAGATATATATTTAAGAACTACCATGCCCCAGGAACAACTTCACTGTCTGTAAGTATTCAAAAAAGAGGGGTTTAGATTTTACTTTATATAAGTGAAGCTAAGTGTGATACAGGTTCGGTGCCATTTATAATTTATTAATTACAAAAATAAAATTAAAAATTTAAGTTTTGAAGTTAAGAATTTTAAGATAGCCTATATTAAATTAAAATTCTCTTGTGTCGTGAATTCTTTAACAGGTATTTAAAGATATTCTTTAACAGTGTAACTCAGTAGGATATTAGAGTTTTTTTTTTTTTTTTTTTAATGTAAAGTTTAGTTAATGTTTAATGGAAAAAATAAACTTTTCTTTTTAAATTGTGGTCCCATATACAATCAAAATAACTTCATTTTTACCAAAATAAGTCTACTAAAGATTAATAAGAGAAAAAAAGTAATTACCGGTACGGTATGCATTGAAGCTAACCTTATTTTTTAGTTCTAAAAATAGTGCAAACTTAAACTATTTACCTTGTTTGTCATCTGATATTTTTTAACAACGTGAAACTATATTCAAGTCTCAAAATCCATTAATATTAAAGAAACTTATAATTTTAGACAACAAAGAATTTAGTTTTTTTTGGGTTATGATGAATGTGTACAATGACAACGTGAGTCAAGTTTGTGACTGCATAACAGTCTATGTTTATATGTACATTACATTATTGTAAATCATAAAATCATACCGTGTAAATTAAAGGACAAAGGTTTGCAAAGGTAAAACTATATATACAATTACCTTCCCAGACCTTTGTAAACACTACTCTTAATGAAGTCATAAACTTGACTCACGTTGCCATTATACAAATTCGTAATAACCCAAATAAGCCTAAATTCCTTACATCAAAGAGTGTCAGTTTCTTCAATATTAATGGATTTTTACACTTGAAAATTGTTTCGTGTTGTTAAAAAATATCTCATTAATTACAATGAAGGTAAATAATTTAAGTTTGCATCGTTTTTAGCGACTACAAAATAGGGTGTGCTTCAATGCAAAATTACAGAAAAAAAGTTGAAACAGGGTAACCAATTGATATTAAAACACAATGTATCTTTTTTTTACTATGAAAAGTAGTCTTATATTTTCATAAGTAATTGTTTACTGTAGCGCCCCAATTTATTTTTTTTTTCACGTTATTTTTTTACTATATAGGCCTACCTCTCTTTATAAGAATGGTATCATTTTTTTTGGTAAGCAACACTTTGAAATTGACATATTTCAATGACATATTTGTAGATTAAGTTTATATGGTAAACACAATGTTTCGACTGTCATCAAAGTTTCATCAAAGTCAAGCAATACTGAGCGTGGTCATTACTTGGATGGGTGGTAGTTTTTTTACCACATGTGCATGGGATTAGCATTGTTCAAACTATTGAACAGTCAACGTGAAATGTGAGATGGTAAAAACAATTCGTGTACAACCTATTTTAATGTGTAACCCACTTAATGGACCATACCTAAAAAACTTGAAATTGTTTTCTTTCTGTGAAAAACATTTTTGCTCACAAAAAATGTTACTATTCTTATAAATACTGGTATGTAGCCTAGTACAAAAATAACGGGGGAAAAATTTAATTGGGGCTACAGTAAACAATTACCTTTCAATATTGGGACTAGTAAAAGGTTGCTCACACTCACCTCATTGTGACCACAAACATTATTTTGTATAAATAAACATATATAAAATATGTAAATAAATAGACGATATTATTTAAAATTTTGAAATGGTCCCAATGGAACCAATCAGGTAGAAACCACTTAATAACTTTGTCTATAACCTAGCCTATTCTCCTTACATGTCCTTATCCAGTCATAAGATTCAGTTTTTCTAATTCCTTTTGTTAATTCTATGTGCTGTTGTAGAGCATCTCCTACTGCCATTAATGCAGCACTGCTTATTGTATTTGTAAGAAACAAATATTTACCTAGCAACTTATGTTTAGCAAAATTACGGAAATTTCTCCTAATTAAAATCATTTTTAAATTCAATAAGTTACGACAAATTAACAAACAATTATCGCAATAATAATTACACACATAAATTAAATAAATAATATAGGCCTAAAACACCACTATTTTTAACCTCTTGCAAGGTTATGACATTACATATTTCACACAGTATAATATCCATAGTTTCATATTATTTCATCTCCTTTCAAACAACACACCTAATACAAACATTGGCTTACTAATACAAAAACTTAAAATTCAGGTATAAAATAAAAACAAAAACATTAATTTCTTAGTTCATTTTAAAACAGAGAAAATTGACTAGTATGTACTTGTACCATTGCTACCAACAGAACAATAACACAACACATTTGTAACAATAACACAGATGGAAGAAAAATGCGATTATAAATTGAATAATTTTAAAAGTCTATCAATATTTTTTATTTATTATTGTTTTTATTTGTCTAGTATGTTAAAGATTAATGCTTTAAAAATGATTATTGTAGCTCTATGCCCTGGGATCAATTTCATAAAACTATAAGTTTAGAAAAACAAGAAAAATACCGACTTACGACAAGTTGGAGTTGTTACATTTGTGATTAATTTTTTGACTAGGAGTTAAAAATCAAATTACGAAACCAACCACTACTAAAGTGCCATCTAATTTGGATGTAGTTAGTTCAAAACGAAATCATCCATTGAATAAAAAAATGAAATTAGCTGTTTTGTACTAATAAATAACATTTATTTATTATTCTGGTTTATAACCCTCAGGAATACACTGTAATGAGTACTTCATTTTAATGCCATTAATATATGTTACCATTTTGTGTTCACTTGAACTAACATGTTCATCTAAAGTCTATGTTCATCAACATAGTGCCAAGTTCAAGTATTATTTTAAAACAAAAATTAAGATGGTTTAATTTGGTTTAAATAATTAATATCTTGAAATTGTTTTGCTTAAATATCCTACACCAATTTGTCTTGTGTTTTATTCATTAATTAATTAGTTATAAACTTATGAATTGACAAATAAGTGGTGGTAGGGGGGACTGTAATCATTTGTGCTCTGTAGTAACTTTGGTTACTCCATGTTACTTATAATGTTATTCCACAATTCCACTGACCATTAGCGTATAGACTGTTATCATCAGGGAATGTTTAGTTAGTAATTATTAATTAGTGACTAGTGAGTAATATTTTGTTGTTTCTTTTAGAGAACATTTATTTATTTGAGTGATTGTCAGTGTAAATAGTTGGCCAGCTTCAATTTGTTTTTTGATTTGGTAAGTAACTTAATTTGTCTTCCTACTTTTGATTATCAGGAAATAGATTAGTATTATTAATAAAGTCAGAAATTGCAAGTAATGGTGACAATGTGAAGAAAGCAATGATAAATTTTAAACGTTATGATCTAGGCCTGTTCTGTAAAACTTTGATAATAAACACATTCCTCTAGAAACATATTAACCATAAATTAAATTTTTACCAAAGTACATAGGCCTAGGCCTATTATAGGACAAGTGGGTTCAATGTTATTTAAGCCTATTTATTGTTCAGTTTTAGTGGAATCTAGTTTTAACACCGACTATAGCACCGTTTTTCTACATATAACTTATTTAATATGGATAGGCCAGAATATTTGACATCTAGGAGAGGTAAGTTTAGGTTGTTATGATTTAAATTTGTAGTAACTTAATACTTTCATATTTGGCTAAATCTGAAGACTATATCACTATTATTTTGTAATAGTTAGGCCTACATTGACAGCCTATAAGTAAACAGTTGCCCATATATAAAGTCACCTGTCCTAGATGTCAAATATTTGTATAACTTACTCCATACTTAACCATATAACTGTTTTCAGCTTATAACAGTGTTTCTGAAAAGAAGTTTTTAATAGAATCTTGAATTTTTTTTGGTTTAAATGTACAATAAAGGTTATACATTCAACAGACATAATCGGCAGAAACAATTCTAAAAAAGGGGAAAATTGACAATTTACCATATATTTTATGATATGCCAGCTGCCATCTTCTACATTCTATAATTCATGTTAGTGATGTGTGAGTTCGAATTAAAATACTCGGTGATTCCGAGTATCAAAATCCTCGGAAGAGTCCGAATATTAAAATCCTCGTAACTAGGAACAAGGAGGAGGTAATGTGCGAGTAGCCTACTGCGAGTATCCTCGTTGTGCGAGTATCCTCGGACAACGCTATTCGTTAGTGTTGTGTCAATTCCAAACAAAATACTCGGTGTTTCTACTTTGGTTACATTAGTTTCTAAGCTGATTTTTCACTACACAATTATTAAACATTACGATTTTGAGTTATAATGATTTAGATTCGGTAACAAGTTCAATTTAAAATAACAATAATATTCATTTATTTTCACATTAACAACAAGTAAATTAAATTATTATTTAATTGTTATTACTTATATTTAAATAAATATTTATAGGTTACCATCTTTATAAAAAAATATAGTAAATTAACTTATTTTAAATAATAACTAAATTATTAATGTTGGTAATAATTGTACTTACGTTTAATTACTGAATTTGTGTCAAGGCAGGATAACATTTAATTACGTATTACAAGTGTCAATCACATATTGTTTAAAAAAATAAATACTTGGTGGATCAGTCTAACAGATAGAACACACACACACACATAATGCGCATAATCATTCTGCGGAGATACTCGATGTCGAACTAATAATACGAGTATTGAAATCATTCGAAGCCGAGTATTGCGAGTATCTATTTCACCCGAGTATCAACATCCCTAATTCATGTGACTATACACTATTACAGTATTTTATCAAGTTCTAAAAGATCGATTTGTATTATATGAGACTATAACATTGTTTTCGTTAGATGATTGATACGAATGCAGAGTAAGCACACAATTATTTACAATTGTTATTTTAAACAAAGGGAGATAGTCTATTGTGTTGCGAATTAAATTAGAATCAAAATATAGCAATCTAATTACAAATGAATTTATAGTTTAGTGCATCAGCTGACTGTAAAATAATAGCAACAAATTGAGTTAGAACCAAGATTTACCAAAGTAAACAAAAATGCACTAGTATCTTAATTCATCAGCTAATTAGATAATCTGATAAACAGTTAAATTACATTAAAGCCAATTTTACAAAACTAATATTGAAAATATGTTTGTTTTGTGCTCCAGTTGACTAAAATTCTATTTAGCCTGTACCTATAAAATTAGAACCAAGATTTATTAAAATTCTATAAACCTAGTTGATTTTAAACTGAATAATTACATGTGTTGAATATATAACATAACCTATTTGTGAGTTTTCGGTAAACAAAAATGTAGATTTTGTTGTGATTAAATTTAAAAATCACTGCAAATAGGTTAAGTTGGTATAAAATTGTAGGATTAAAAACTCTGAAAACATAACAACAATGTAATATACAAAAGGATAAGGAAAAAACCATTGCTCATGAGCTATACGATGTTTATTGTTCCAATTTATTTACGTTGGAATTATTGTTTTGTAGGAATAACAGGTGAAATCATCATCGTGCAAAGGCAATAATCTTTTCATTTTAGAAAGTTGATCTTTGACATTGTAGATTAAAAAAAAAAAAAATTTACAAGATTTTAGTCCGCCACAATCAGTTAATTCTTGCGATCTTGATTAATTTACAGTATTACTTGATTTTGGTCAAGTGTGAAAATTTGATTTTTGTCATATGCTTTGATGATGTTTTCATTATGGACGATGTGCATGGAGACTAAGCACATAGTAGGCCACTATAGAATTGCAATTATTAGCCAACTTTAAAGAAAAGAGATAGTGTATCGTGTTGAGAATTAGGCTAAATTAAAATCAAGTTAACTAATTACAAATACATTATCTTTTAGCGCTTCATATGTCAGTAAAATTACGACAACAGAATGAATTAGAACCAAGATTTACTAAAGTAGGCTAATTAGAAATCTGTTTATGTTTGGCCTATTTATTCATCAGTTGATTGAAAAAATCTGATGACCAGTTAAATTATAGCCAATATTTACCAAACTGATTGAAAATGTATTTATTCTTTTAATGCTAAAACTTTGACTAAAACTCTAAGTACCGGTATGAATAAAATTAGAATCAGGATTTATTAAATTAAATTTTTAAACTGAATAATTTCATGAATCTATTTGAATATATAACCTAACCTACCCTATTCACTAAAATACTCTATTGGAAAACAAAAATGTAGATGAGATTTACTACAGATTTAGAAATAAGAGATTTGTTAATTCATTGGAGATTCAGAAAGCTTCGGTATTTAACAATTAATATGTAGTAATAAATTACCTCATTTGTTCCGTCATGTGACTTTATTTGTCTTGTTCTCAAGACGCGTTTCGGAGTTGGGACTCCATCTTCAGTTGTATCTCTGTAGTAGAGGTCGTCAAAACATTAAAACATTTACGAAGACATAAATATATAGGCTAATATTACACACTCACAAAATGCACATACACATGTATACATAGTTACTGACATAATGTTTATAGTGCGCACTGCTGTACGGTCCGCGGGCTCCGAAACGTGTCTTGAGAACAAGACAAATAAAGTCACATGACGGAACAAATGAGGTAATTTATTACTACATATTAATTGTTAATCATTATTGACTTGGACACCAACAATGAACACTTCGGTATTTGTTAATGTGACAACAGTCGTTATTAAGGAGATTTTAATATATGTTTCAGATGTACTTATTTACCTAATTAATCTTCACTTTTGGAGAATAATTAATTAATAATAATAGCTTTTGGAGGATAATTAATTTTAATTAAGTTTTGGAGAATATGCTATCCTGAGATATTAAAAAAAATCAATAATGAAGCCCTTTTTAAAAAGATGACAAAAAGAATCCCACAAATTACCTTCCAATCAAGCACATCTTTTATTTTTTCTAAAATATTGGAAAAGGTTGTCAAGATAAGATTAGTTATATTCATAGGAAGTAAACATTTCTTTAGTCTAAATCAGTTCGGTTTTCGAAGTAAGTTATGGAAGTGAATTATTAAATTTTATGACCCAGGTCTAGGACATTGTGTAAGAGGTTTACCCTTGGTTTTGTTCATATCTTACAAATAGGATTCAACAAACTAGAGTAAACAGTTAAAATAATGAACCTGGTTTAATTAAAGATGGGATAACGTGCATCAGTGTTTTCAGGTCCATTATTCTTATTACATGTCTATAATCTAATCTAAGTGAGGGTTGTTTTCAAAGGAAGTCTGCTCGCTTTTGACAATACTGCTCTCTTTAACAAAGCCAACACATTAAATCAACCAAAATTAGATATGCAAAATTACCTAAATGATTTACGTTGATGGTTCATGAAAAAAACTATGTGATGGTGAGTCCTAAAACTAAATTCAGTATATAATTTTTAATATTTCACGCACCTCATAATTTACAACCAATTTAAAATATCATGAACTATCTTTTAAAGGAATTGGGAAAGTTCACATAGCCTACTCTAGTTAACTAAGTTAAAATATGGAGAGTATATATAATATAAATTTTAAATCGTTAATCCTAATTAAAAACAAATTATATCCAGGAATCCCAATATGAACACACAGGTTCATAAAGGTTTAAGAACATAAACAGGTTAGAAATCTATATGTGGTACTTGTTTTTCAATAGAAGAAGAAAGACTGACTTAGTATCAAGAAGGAGAACTTTACGCAAAAAACGTAATGCAGATCTGCTATAGTCAAATTTAACAGTTTACAAAAAAATATTCATACCTGGTGCCATAATTTGTTAATGCTTTGCCAAAAAATATCAAATCTGCCAAAATGTAATTACATTTTCTAAATTTATTAAAAAGCTACTAGAAAGTGATGGATATAGAGTAGTATTTTATTATCATCCAGTAGTGGTTATCTTCTTATCTAGCTCCTTCATAAACTCTATTGTTTTGCCTTTGCTGGATCTACTGATTTAAATGGGTTCATTTTAATGCATACTTGATCTTTGGAAACAAAACAAAAAATGTTTGTAGGCAGTAGAGCGGTATATCAATGAATTGTTTTGGGGAAGCCATCATGTGTTTTTCTTTTCACCCATTTACAAAGTGTTGTCAAGACTTCCTTATTATAGTACAGTAGATGGTTAACAGTTTCATTTTCAAACACCCATTCATCCCTCAGATGCTCACTTTAGTAAGTACAGGCTTGGTAATCCCAAGGGAATCTAACTGGATCTACACTTTTTTTTAGTTTTGAGTTAGATCCCTCTCTTTCATCTTTCCTATCAGATCTTTCTTGACTAATTCTTGTTCTTTTCTGACCCTGACATTATATTGTCTTCAAAGATTGGGGGGGGGGGTTTATTTTATAATCTTTTATTCCTTTTTTATAAGTTGATGGTGACGAGAGGTTTTTTGCCTTTAAAAAACAAAGTAAAGAAAAACACCCAAGCAACGTGAATAATCTCTTCAGTGTTGAACAAAATATTGCTTTGAATTTAGACTTTCTCATTCATGATTTATTTTGTCTTGGTGAACTAGGAGTCTTCCAATGCATAGATTGGTGCTTAATTTCTGGGTCATACTGAAAACCCCATTATTCGTCATAAGTTATTACATTTTTTAAAGTTAGGAACATTTTCAATCTTTTTTCAGGATGTTCATTTGAGTTTCCTCTGGCTCAAAATAAGGAGTCTTGGCACAATTTTTGAGAACACTTTATTCTTGTTTACATTTTCTTTTAAAATATGTCCAAAAGTTTGTATAAGGAAAACACTAGGCTTATTGTGATTTCATCATTGTTTAAGATGTGATATACGTTTTCTGAAAGTAAACAAAAAAAGATGTTTAAATGTTGGTATCTTAGTTTTAACAAATTTAAATATATCTTACTACCTGCCAGATACACTAGTTTGCATATAAAATACGCCTTCTTTAAACACCTTGTTTACTCAAAACTGCTGATCCTACAAAAAATAAGAAGTAGGATCAGCAGTTTATTTTTATAATTTAAACAAGTTATTTCAATTTGAAATAAAAATAACTTATTTATATTCCATCATTACTGTAAATTGCAATAATTAAATTTTGATCTGGGACTAAAATAAAAATTTGTTATTTAGTTCCCATATCAAAATTTAATAATAAACAAAATCTGTACCTACTTATGTATGATTATGAATTCATTACGAATAATCATTGTAGTCCATCATTACAAAGCAAAATTATTTCTTACCTCATAGTCACGTGTTTAGAGTTTTTGTAGGCCTATTTCACATATTGGTATAAAAATGACCATTGTTCTTCGAAATTTTTAACTGAAGTTTCATATTGCAATACCCATCTTCTATTATGATCTGTCTAATCCATCCTATATGAGTTGCCTATTCCATCCTAGCTGACTAATCCATCCTGTTTTAGCTGTCTAATCCATCCTGTTTTAGCTGTTTAATCCATCCTCTATGAGCTGTCTAATCCATCCTATATGAGTTGCCTATTCCATCCTAGCTGACTAATCCATCCTGTTTTAGCTGTCTAATCCATCCTGTTTTAGCTGTCTAATCCATCCTAGCTGTCTAATCCATCCTATATGAGTTGCCTATTCCATCCTGTTTTAGCTGTCTAATCCATCCTGTATGAGCTGTCTAATCCATCCTATATGAGTTGCCTATTCCATCCTAGCTGACTAATCCATCCTGTTTTAGCTGTCTAATCCATCCTAGCTGTCTAATCCATCCTATATGAGTTGCCTATTCCATCCTGTTTTAGCTGTCTAATCCATCCTGTTTTAGCTGTCTAATCCATCCTAGCTGTCGAATCCTTCCTATATGAGTTGCCTATTCCATCCTAGCTGACTAATCCATCCTGTTTTAGCTGACTAATCCATCCTGTTTTAGCTGTCTAATCCATCCTAGCTGTCTAATCCATCATAGCTGTATAACACCCATCCTAGTCTAATCAATCATTTCTAGTTCGTTGTTGGTAAAACTGTATGCCTTCATTCCTTTAGTGATCCCGTTGTTTTTCTTTTTAACTACCAGTTGTAGTAAACTTGTCAACCCACTTAATTAAGGAACCTTTAAATTGGTTTTAGAGAACCTAGTTGTCTTTGTGAAATTTATTTTACCATACAGTTAGTACTTTCTACATTGAAATAGCCTACTATCCGACCATAACATTCTTCCCAGTTGCTAAATCATCATGGAATAAAAAATAATAATTCCACAACTCCTTTAAGTCAGTGAATTATCCAAGTTTGCAAAAAGATAAAAGCAGGTTCAAATGATAACAGAATGTCAATAAAAATATTTACATAGTTTATGTTTTGAACTTTGCTCCTTGTACTCTGATCTTATGACCACCTATGATATTGTTCAACAACTAATGAAGGGTTATTTGAGCGGCTAATTTAATTTCTTTGTAAAATGAAACCTTTTATTTAGGCTACTCCCTAGATTTAACTTTAAATTTATTTGGTGTGCATTTTTTTTATTTATTCAGTTACATTAATCAGTTTTTTTTTCATATCAGTTTTTTCAGATATTAAGTGGCACTTAAATTTCTATTGGCTGCATTTTTCGCTGTGGTAGTATAATGAATGTTGTATGATTGACCACAAAAATCAATGTAGTTTTTGGGGGAAATATTCTTAGGCTGAAATAAATGTTATTTTTCTAAAATAATTTTTTTTTTTTAAATTATATTCTGTTACCTGTACAGTGTTCTAAGAGCCTAAATGAGTGGACCAATTTGGAACAGATTTGGTGTATGGGTATATTTTGCCATATGTTAACCCTGGATTATTCGCGCGATAAAAAGTTACAAATTTGCTCGCGCACGGTCTATATGACCAGGTTTGTAAATAACATGAAAACAACACCAGAAACATTAATTTTTTATAGCATTATTATTATTATTATTATTATTATTATTATTATTATATTAAAACGTTAAATTGTTATAAGACTACAAATAAGAGCAAACTTCACTTTTACAAATAAACATTGTTGCTTAAAAAAACATATACAGTAATCAAATTAAGTACTGAAGAAAAGTTACAATATCTTTTAAATGATAGTTTGCTATAAACTAAATAAAAACGTACAAATAATAGCAAACTACACTTTTATGAAAAAACAATGTTGCTTGGTAAAAACACATGGTCAAATTGAGTACTGAAAAAAAGTTACAATATCGTTTTGATCATAGGTGTCAAACTCAATTTTGCAGAGGGCCATATATATATTAAATTTAGAATGTGTAGCCTAGGCGGGCCAGATTCAAATAAAAAAAATGTACTGAATTATTAAAACATTTTATTTATTTAATTTTATAGTATAATATACGGTTGTTAAAAATCATATCAAAGTTATAAAAGAGGGTAATTATTTTGAGCTCGAGGATCCAGATACCTGACCTCTCTTGTTTTTGACAAGCTCATTGATGTCAGGTATCATATTCGTTGTAATTATTTTAAGAATTGATTGGAGATGTTCATTCATAAGTCTTGTGCGATGTTTGTTCTTATTAATTTTCATAACGGAAAACATCTGCTCACATAAATAGATGCTACCAAACATGCACAGAATGCGTGTTGCATGCTTTTTTAATTCCGGGTAGTTTTCCAAACTCTTGAAATATTGTGTATATATAAAATGTAAGAGCGTTAACCTCTTTAAATTTTTCTTTCAAAATACTGTCCGATTGAAGATCTATCAACTCCATTTGCAAATGAACTGGTGCCTGTGAAGCTTCAAAATCGAATGGATTGTTGAGAATTGGGAATTCCATTTCATTCATTTTGTGGAAGTCTTCAAAACTATTGTTGAATTCCGTGATCAGATTTTGCAGAAGTTGAGAATATTGATCCAATTTTTTTTTGGTTCACTGTGCCAAATAATTTTAAATGAGGGAAATGATCCAAAGTTTGATTTTTTACCTGATTTTTCCATAGACTCAACTTTGTTTCAAAGGCTTGAATACATTTGAGTGACAATCAGATTTTTACCCTGTAACTTTACATTCAGATCAGTCAAGTGTTTATTCATATCTACCAAAAAGGCACAATCAACCCACCAGTCATTGTCAAAATTCAATTGGGTTGCCTTTTTCTAACATGAAAGCTTGAATAGGGTCATGTAATGCAAAAAATCTTTCTAAAACTATTCCCCGACTGAACCAACGAACTTCGGTGAAATAAGGGACATCAGAAAAGTTTTCGTCCAAATCTTGTAATCATCATATGAGATTATTATATTTTTCTATTGTTTAATTTGATATGCCTGTGTAGTACCCCATTACCTTATAATAAATCTTTACTAGTAGTTTTAAACAAGTCTTGTTGTTATTTCTCTCTCAACTTATATACTAAACTAGGTGAAGAGTAAATGTGAATGGTTTGATGAATTTAAGTGCAAGTAAGAGCCAAACATTCGGTTGACTTTAATTTACCAAACGTGTCCTACTTCAAACGGCTGATATTTTGAGTATATAAATGTCTATATAATTATTAATTATGGTTTTTAATCAGACATTTGCCATCATTTGAGTAGGGTATATTAAAAACTAATACATGACGTTTCAGAAGTAGAAATTATCTCCTGTTATCAAGTGATAAAATGAACCTAGACCATGAAAATGAAAACACCAACATAGCCCACTGGCCTAGGGGCTTGTTAGAAACTCAACTAAATCTATAATCTAAATAATTAATTACAATTAATCATAATTCCTTAATAACCTCAGTCAATTATACAGATGACTCCGATCTATAGTGATTGATGTAAACAGAAATATGACAATAGTAGTATAGATAAGGAATGGAAGTAATGTTGATCTCACCATGTACATTGGAAATTATTTAGTAAGTTAATAACATAGTATGGTAAATAAATTAACCTAAATCACAGTTGCAGGTTTTGGTTGAAAATCAGGAAATTTGTCGGAATTAAAATTCAAAACAAAATATAATTTATGGGTACTGGCTAATTATTTTAATGCCATTCATTCATTATAATCTTACTCTCATTATCAAATAGTGTCAATACATTATGCAATAATTTTTGGGAACATTTTTTTAATAATCTCTCAAAAGAATAGAAAGTGATTGAGATAATCGAATAGCCTTACACAATATTTCACGCGTTTTTACTTACCCAGTATACGAAGTATAGCGTCATAAAGTTTCGACCTCTGTTTTTTGACTGATCTTCACGTTTCATGGTCTCAGGAAATTGAAAATGATTTTCGACAGTGTCGTTCATCCAACGTCGTTTCATGTACTATATATAGTCAACTGCCATGGTATAATGTATTAATCGTTTTGACTAACGTTCAACTGATGACTATTAGGTAGGGCTACTGTAGCGTTACTGCTAAGCGGTGATGCCAAGTTGTTGCTTTAATTTCACAGGCTGCATCTGGAGCATAAACAGACTGGTGTATTCCATGTACAAAAGTCTACTTAAACGCAACATCTCAACTTGTCATTTTGTGTTATAAGCTTAACAGATTATTCGATTTTCATGCAGTTTTCTTTCCAATACAGGTAAATATCTCGTCATGTTTTAGCCTTTATTTGATTCAAATGAATTGAACTTATAACTATTTATCCACACGGGTAATGAAAAAAAGAGTAGAATTTTCGACATCTTGCACCCATTTTCTTAAAATTTCAGCGACAACAGTGGAAAGGATTATATATAATTTCAATGCTAATTGGAACTGGTAACGGTTTAGAAATCGGCGAAGTAGTTCCCGTGTTATAACCATTTTTTAAAATTTTCGGCAACAGCATGTATATGTTTTTTCAGTGACAAATTTGTTAACGATTTAAACGCTAATTGGAATTGAAACTATTTTAAAAATTGGTAGAGTAATTTAACAATTTTTTTCTAGTAATAAAAAAAGGAAATTTTTATTCGGTAATTGCGCATTGTACTCTGCCCTGAGATTTAGTTAAGAAAATTGTCGAAATTTACTACCTACCTAATTTTGAAACAATAAGTTCATATTTGATGTCAGAAGACACTTATGAAGTACCAAAATACATTAGTTTAGTAGAAAATAAGAAATATAAAAGTACGTAATCCAGGTCTGGACAGGTATGACTACGTTTGTCAGGTTAGTGAATGTGTGATCCCATGTTTAATATTATGATGTTGTATGATTGAAGAATCATGAGAAATAGGTTTCGCCAGAAGACTATAATACAATATATATATATATATATATATATAGGGTGATTTTTAAGTATGGAAACGGCTTTATACTCTATAACTTTGAAGTACTTGAAGACAGAAACAAATGCGGATCTATATAGTTTAAAAAAAAAAATTGTAGGTTTGAAATTTATATCCGCCATCTTGGATCCGCCATATTGAATTCAATTTTTTTTTTTTTTTTTTTTTTTATAGAAAATTGGACATGTGATACATGATTTTCATGTAAAATTTACAAGTAAAACAAAGGTAAAAGCAGTTTTTCGATAAATGCCTTCGTTTTTGAGTTATAAGCATTCAAAGTTCCAATGGCAGAAAAATATCTTTAACAATTTTTACAGGGTAAAATGTGCTGTCGAATCTTTTGTATTATATTTTTCCTGTAGAATACATCCAATAACCAATAATTAGCAACACAACTAAAAATTAAATCTCAACTGATATTATTCACTTTAAATATTAGAATATTTAATTTTTAAATTTAAATAAATGTTTTCGATCATACATTACTAATACAATAAATTCGGAAAGCATACCATTCTACAATACTTCAAGTAATATCCGGCCTAGTAATGAAAGTAGGTCGAGTTTACATCAGCTGTTTGGATTACGTTACAACAATGCAGCTTATCAATTACTCATTTCGCCTGTAAAATTAACTTGTAGTGTGATTCAAAATTTTTATTTATTTTTTTTTTGGTTCGTTATTGGATGTATTTTGCAGGAAAAACGCAACAGAAAAGTTTAGAAGGCTCATTTTACCCTGTTTTATTGCTAATGCGATTATTCTGTCATTGCAACTTTGAATGTTTATAACTTAAAAACGAAGGCATTTATCGGAAAACTGCTTTTACCATCATTTTCCGTGTAGAAATTTAAATGAAAATCATCTATCACATGTCTATCTTCCTATTTAAAAATAAAATTTGATCCAATATGGCGGACACAAATTAAAAACCCAAAAAAGGCATATTTGTTTAAATTACACACTGCATTTGTTTCTGCCACCAGGTATCTCTCAGCACCTAGCCAGACCTAATAAAACAATCAATCCATGACACCTTCACTAACATTGACGAACGTAGTTGTAGGCATTCGTTAATTGAACCAGACCTTTTTATATGGACCAGATTTCGTACTTTTATATTTATTATTTTCTATTAAACTAATGTATATTGGTACTTCAAAAGTGTATTCCGACATCGGATATGATCCAATTGTTTCAAAATAAGGTAGGTAGTAAACGATATCGACAATTTTCTTAACTAAATATCAAGGCAAACTACAATGCACACACCCTATATTCTCCTGTATATTTCTGACATTTCAACAATTTACGTATATTATACTCCTTTACTATTGTGTTGTGGGAACATGGTGCTGTGTTCAGACAAAATACGTATAAAGGGTGTCGCACACACAGGCGCGCGGATCCGCGCCGCGCCGCCCTGTGGAAAGTTCTGCTAGATCCGTTGGGGGGGGGGGGGAGTAAGCACATTGTAGCGCCGTCTGACGCCACCGCACCGGCCGACACCCACTCTCAGTTGTAATTTAGTTTCATAAAAGGGAGAAATTTAGTCATTTTACGTAATTTAGTTATATAAGAGGGAGAAAGTAAGTGTCAGATTTCTGATACCGTTTATTTTCAATATTGGCAAATGCTTTGATTGTAATACTAGTAAATTAAACCAAAATTACGGCTCTTAACTGAAGAAGCTTGTTTTATTTCCTTCGGGTAATTAAGGTGAAATCAATACTACACAAATTAGTTTTAACAAACATTTATTAAATTAATGGAATACTGTAGTAGCCTACAAAATCGTAAAAGACTACAATTATCAAAGGAAACAATATTGGTTACAATTTAGTTAGACTGTATTCTTGGCAGTGATTGAACATTGAACATAGATTTGATATCAAAAGTTTATTTATTTATTTAGAGCCGCGCCGCGCCGAACCTAGCGGAATTATTCCACTCCGACTTCTCCCCAGAGTTCTCTGCCGGAATTATTCCACCGCGACTGGAGGCGGCGCGGCTTGGTGTATGCAGTTACATTAGATTACGTGTAAAGAGTTCAGGCGGAATTGTTTGAAGGCGGCGCGGTTCGGTTCCGCGCGCCTGCGTGTGCGACATCCTTTAGTATGTAATATTATTAAATTTTCGTATGTCAGGGTATACCTTCTTAGCTGTACGTAATGACTTATAGTTTGCTTATATAGAACTTTAGTGAAATCCAGATAAATGAAATTGAAAATGTAGAAATGACGACGACATTAAACAGTTTTTGTTAACATCTCTTGTGTTATTCCGTGCGTTAAATCTTACACACGCTAAATTAGATAAAAATTTACAGATTTTAATTCTGCATGTAATGATATGAATCCCACCTTTCTACGATGACAAATAGCGAAGTTATGGTCAAAAATGTAATGCTATGAAGTGAAGACCCCTTCTAGGGTCGACACACTGACACGAGCGAAGCGAAGCGAGTGGGGTCTTCATAATATATACACATGTACTATGCTCGCTACGGCCTAGCTGACTTGAAGAGAAAGTGACATACACAATTACGAGATTACAGAAAACGTGTGTTAGCCTATAACCGTTTTAAACAAGCAGCCCTACTGTGTAAGACCCTCTGATTTACAAAGACAATTTAACGTGTTCTTTTAAGGCCCAACCTTAAACCAACTTTTGGATTACATTGTATGGATGAAGCTGACATTATGTCTCACATGAACTTGTTTTTATATAACAATCACATCAAAAGTAAATTATTATGCTGTGTTATTATAGTGAAATTGGTAAACTTTTACTAGTTTTTCAACTCTATGATTACATTTTTTTTTTTGGTAAAATCACACATAACCAAAGATAAGATAAATATGATTGTATAACAAGTAGTATATTTCTGAAGTTCAGTTTTACTGTTTATTATGCAATAGTTTCTCAATACTTACCATTGATGAACTGCCCAAGAGACATGAAATTCATAAATACAATACAAGAAATAGAAGGGAAATAAACTTGAGATACTATAGGCTGAAGAAATCATCAAACTGTCATTTGTCGGTGGGTTTAAAAGTATACAACAAGATTAGTAATAACCTTGATGCTACCCCAAGTAAAAAATGTTTAAGAAGGTATTATGCTTGGCTTGTTGAGAACCCCTTTTATTCATTACAGGAATTTTATACACTTAAGAATGATATGATAAATTTTTAACCTATTTTTGTTATGTGTAAGTAATAGTGTATGTGTGTAGAGATTTTTAATGTTTAGAAACATGAGGTTAAATTAAAATTTCAATGTTGACTATGTCTATTGTACTAAATGTATCGAATGGCAAATAAATTATTATTATTATTATTAATACTTAAGTTATTTACAAGTAAAGTCCTTGTAGCCTACCTCCCAACGAGCCATGTTTAAATATACAGGGTGATTCAAAATAGACGGAATAGCTAAAAATGAGAAAGCAAGTTTATATAAACTCGGGTACGGAAATGCTTCATTTTCCGTCTGTCTGTCATTTTGTGTTTATAAAAAAAAATCAATAACTTTTGAAATTAGTAATGTTATGAGTTTAAATTTGGTATACACATTGTTTATGCTTATTTTTATCAGTATACCAAGATTTAATACTTTACTGTATAAATATTCAAAATGGCGACTTTTTATAATTTTTAGAGTCAAATATCTCGGAAACCGTAAATTTTACGAATATTTTACAAGAGACAAAATATTTATATATTTAAATGGCCAATAAAAAGGGGTTTTTAATTTTTCTGTAATTTTAAAAATAACCAAGTTATCGTCAAAAAACCTAAAAACCAAAAATATTGGTAATCGTCAAGAACAGACAAAACATTGTGATAGGTCTACTAGTTATTTATTATACAGTGTCAATAACTCGTGCTAAAAAGCAATATTTTTCGTAGATTTTTAGTTTTATTACGTATGGGTATGAGAGAAAGTTTGTGCAATATTTTTGCATTGATTATTAGTTTGACTATGTATGGGAGTCTGAGAAAGTGAGTGCAATATTTTTCTTAGATTTTTATTTTTAATATATATGGTTATATTAAATGTTGAGCTTGACTTGAGAGAAAAATTATACAGTATAACAAACACACAGAACACAATTCTCACAAAAAATACGCCTAAGTATCAGACGCGTTTTAACGACAAGGTCGTGTGTGTTTGTTATACTATATATGGTTACGTGAGAGAGTTTGTGCAGTATGTTTGCACTGATTATTAATTTGACTATTTATGGGAGTCTGAGAAAGTTAGTGCAATACTTTTCGTAGATTTACGTTCGTCTGAAAACGTCGTAAAACAAAAAATAGTAGATTAATTAAATACGCAACATAACCGTTGTTGTACGTATACTGTTATTATTTTCGTGACGATTTTTCCTTTCACCACATCGATTTAACAGCACCAAAAAAATTGCCTACCGGGTGTAAAGAAGTATTCACTTCAAAATATAATAATAAAAGCATTCAGTTTTTCTTTAAAAAAGAAAAAAAAATTGTTTCTTGTAAAATATTTTGTAATGGTAATGGTTTTCGAGATATACGATATTAAACATTTTATACCTCAAATCGATACAAAATAAAGTCTTGGTTTTTTGATATACTGGTAAAAAGGTTACATAAATAATGCGTTTACCAAATATTCACTCAATATTTATTCAATTCCAAAGATTTTTAGTTTTAAAATCAGCCACCGATATATTGCCGTGCAATTTTGAATCGCCCTGTATAAAGGAAAATTAAAGTTGTTTTTAATTAAATTAAAACGGAATGCAAAATTAAGATAAAGCCGGCCGGCGATTCGGAAAGGAATTAAGGTAAAGCCGATGATACAGCAAGTAATTAATAAATGTTGTCAGTTGAAGTTACTTTTATCTTTTTACTTTTACTCCTATTTATTTTTAGGACATTATCGTCCGCCATCCTAGATTGGAGGCATGGATTGAAATTTAGTTTCAACAAATAAGTATTTTATGATCGATCGGTGTTTAAATTTACACTGTTGCACAATGAACTGTCATTTTACACTGGTCATCGTTTGTCGTATTAAGAGAATATTTTATGATCATGAAATATTGCACAAGTATTTCATGGAATTTCTAGATTTCCAAATGTATAAGGAACTCTTATTCTAATTAATGCTCTACCACAAAATGAAGAACAATTTGTAAGTACACTCAATAAACTCTGTTTAATTGTTATTATGAAAGTATAAAAATGGCTATCGAGCGTCTATAGCGTAGGTGTTCTACTTTTCATTAAAAGATGAAAGAAGACAATTTGCTTTCAATGAATGTACAGTCTTATAATGTTGTACATACGTAATTATAATGTACTCGGTTAAAATATGTTTTTTGTTGGCAATACTGTATTTTCATTTATCTTATTTATTGATATATCTTCAGCTGAAATATATCGTAACATTATTTTTAATGTTTATAAATAAATATAAGGATTAATTAGCTATTAGATATTTAATATAGGGGGAGGGAGGAAGGGAAAAAAGAAGAAGAAAAAACTGACTACGAAATACAAACATGACAATTTAATTTATATATAATATTTAACAAAATGAAATAGATGAATGAATATCCTTTAACAACCGATGCAGTGTGTCTGGTGGAGTGTAAAGCAGGCAATATGTGGTCTATAAATTGACTTAGAGGCCGGTAGCCTGTAGTTATTGATTTTATGTTAAAAGTCTTGTGTTTATAAATTTAAAAACAAGCGGACTAATACTTAAATCACTATTTCAATCGGATAATGATTTTGGTTAATAAATTTATAAATTTTCGTTTCAACACGCTTTAATTTGATAACTCTTCTCATATGTATACAGGGTGTTGAAAAATTATGTTTCCAGTTTTCAAGAGGTGGTTTCCCACATCAAAACTTCCTGTAAATATATGTCCGAAATTACCTAGTTTCCCAGATATCCGCCATTTTTTTCACAAAATATTTTTTATCTCTAAAACGGGTTGAAGGATTGAATTAAAACTAGCATGGTACGTAATAGGGTAAAGACCTATTTTAAACAAAATAACCAACCTAATGCAATAATCCGTTTCAAAATGGGCGCTGCTTAAATTTTTGTTTTAAAATAACTCAAAACTGTGAAATTTTTATAAAAAATTTAAAACCGCCATTTTGAAACGTGTTATTGGATTAGATTGGTTATTTTTCCATAATAGTTCTTTACCTCATTAGGTAGCATGCCAAGTTTCATTTCAATTCGTCGAACCGTACTTGAGATAAAAAAATATATTGTGAAAAAACAAAATGGCGGATGTGGGGAAAATAAGCAATTCGGGACATATGTTTATGGGAACTTTTTCCTAGTTTTGATGTGGGAAGATTGGAGACACAGTTTTGCAACACGTTTTTGTCAAAAATAATAATAATAATAATAAAATAAAATAAATAAAATTTTGTTTAGCTATTATAACTTATGTTTTTACTTTCTCGCATATGCTCGACAATGTAGGAACCCTAACATATAACTTATATTCTTAGTTACGCCATCTTTCCTTATAATTGTATTTTAAACTTGTTAGTATGCATTTTTTTAATTCAAATAAGTTTTTTTTTAAATATACGAGAATTTTTTAAAAGAAATATTTTTACACGAACTCGGACTGACGTTGATACGACGAAATCAATTCTTCTTAGTTCCAATACGCAAATTATTATTATGTTGCCCGTAGACTATTTCATTAAAATAATATTTTACTTTAAAGTTACTTATATTGTTTAATATGCGACTTATCCTTGAAACGGTGCATATATTCTAAGGTCCTGGACCTAGGAAATATTCTAGCGGTTGTCATGGTAACGAACATGAGTCGGCAGTAGTGTGATTACGTAAGAAGATCAGTGAAGGAAGTGTAATGTAATACAAGAAAACTTGCATGTCATTCAAGCTACTTTCAATAGTGTAGTCTCGGATTTAACTTATTTACATAATACTAGAGATTAACTCTTTGTCATAATGCATTTACTGGCTTTGGACAACTTACAAATTTTGAGTTTCGTTAATTATATTTTTTACGTTTATATATTATTACACCTGCAAATTTAACGAAATTAGTAAAATGGGCTCCTTTGAATCAGTCCCGACAGGCGTAATTAACAAAACGTTATTTGTAAAAGAAGTTGATGGTCACCATCTTAGTACACACACAGCCCTATCATTACAAATGTAATTCAATTAGATCCTTTAATTTTTTTTTTTTTATTACAACTGAGTACAAACCCATCTAGTAATTTACATTTAATAATATATACACTTTGAGGGAAAATACCCCATTGGTCATTTCTCCCTTAATGTCCAAAGTCCATTAAGTCCAATGGTTTTATTCGTTTCAGTCTTCTAATTAAACCAATAATTGTATCCATCAATCTGCGTATCTCCGGATGCTCATGTTGTTCAATGCGTTGTCTGTGCTTGCTTTTTTATTTCTTCTCTAACCATATCTATTTTCAAATCCCTATGCAAGTTGTCATTTCTTATATACCATGATGCATCAACAATACATCGGAGCACCTTATTTTGAAAGGTTTGTATGTTTTTTATGCTAGACTTCTTTGTACAACCCCATAGGTCTACACCGGCTTTAAGACTTGCCTGTATATGAGCATTTTGTTATGGATTGATAATTGGGAATTCCTTCCCAGAAGCCAATACATATTTTTGAATTTTAATTTTAACTCTTGAACTTTCTTTTTAGCGTGTTCCTTCCATTTTAATTTCACGTCCAAAGTCATTCCCAGGTACTTCTCGGTATTAATATGGGGAACTGAATTGATTAAAATTTGTGGGTGATAATCAATCTTTAAGTTGGTAAAGTTAACATTGGCTGATTTTGTTTCATTTAAACCAATACGCCACTTCTTGGTCCATCTGCTCACCGCATTGGAGGCCCTCTGGAGCTTCCCCTGTAGCTTCCTCAATTTTCTTCCTAGTTGCTAGTATTGCAGTGTCGTCTGCAAAAGTAGCTATTGTTACATCTTCGTCATTTGGAAGATCGTTCTTGTAAAGTAAATACAAGACCGGTCCCAGCACGCTACCTTGTGGAACACCCGCTGATATCTTCTTTAATATGGAGTATTCTCCCTCAAATTTCACTAGGAAATGCCTCTCAGTCATGTATGACTTGAGTATCTCGAAATAAGATCCTTTAAATGCAATGCCCAAAAGTTGTAGTTTGTAGGAAATGTTAAATCGTATAGATCAAAGGTTTTTGCCAAGTATATGTAGTATAAGGACAAATTTGTTTAAAACATTAGTTACACAGGTTTTCTAAATCTTGTATTTGTGTATATCACTAGTGTCTCTCGGCCCTCGTAGATGTGTATATATTAAACAATGTACACTCGTCAAGCTCTAGCGGGCCTCCACTCGCTACGCTCATATTAGTGGCTTACTTTGTCCTTACCGGATTTCCTAACTATAATCAATGACTACATAAATACTATAAGACACGACATGGCCATGTTAAATATTCTACGCTTATTCTTGAGTTGTCCAATAACCGCTAGGTCGCTCTGCTAGAGAATCTGAAGTTGATGTGACTGGCGCTAGGTGGCTCTACGGTCAAACAATGTTTCAGGCGGGTAAGAGAAAACGCACTGATGCCACATATGGGACCAGAGATGCGAGGGAAGGTCGAGAATCGCTTATCTCAGCGCACGAACTGACAACACTGACTATGCTGACGGAAGTAAGTGAGAAGGTTTGTGAGAGAGAGGTCAACAGTTGTACAGTCTCAACCAAGTGGGATGCGTACAGTCAAGCACCTGCTGCTAGCGCTTTCTGATAGCTGTGTGTCAAACTTGTGACGAACAGCACCCGTAAAGCGTAGACTATTTCCCTATCCTATGTCGTGTCTTATAGTATTTATGTAGTCATTGCTATAATCTAATTACATTTCTTGGCAGTAATTTTGCTATTTATCATCGTAGAATGGGGAATTGAAATCTATATCTAATCTGCTGTGTTATAAGTTGAATAGCACGGGAGATATTAGCAAAAAACTGTTTAATATGTCTGCCATTTTGAAATTTCTAATTCATTTTTTGTGAATTTCTATATAAGCACACGATACCAAATTACTTATATCTATCTTTATTTTTGTGGTCGCTATCCTGCTTACGAATAGATGAAAGACGGAACAAATCAATTCGCTGTTTGAAGTTATTTGTTAATGATGGAAGTTCAATTTTATTATTATGCATTTTTCGGACATTTGCCATCATTTGTGTGTTAGAAATCAAAACACGACGTTTCGTGAATAAGAATCAATTCCCGTTATCAAGTGAATAAAAACTAAAGAAAGATGAAACTAGAAACTAAGCCTATGTAAGAAGTAAAATTATATAAGAATACCACCAACCAATATCTAAGCATGCGTCTCAGAGCTAAAACTGAGAAGTCAAAAAACACAATCACGGTAACACACAACTAACGTCAAATACGTGTTGTTGTATCAAAGATACAGCAATAAGTGACGTGGTCCAGAAGGCGTGACAAACTATTAGGGGAGTGGCCTATTGTTAGTTGTATTAAGCTTCCTAGCCCGAGAGCGGGTTACAACCCCTTGTGGCGATTTAACAGGTAAAATTTCAGTTTTAGCTCTGAGATGCATGCTTAGATATTAAGGTTGGTGGTATTCTTATTTAATTTTACTTCTTACATAGGCTTAGTTTCTAGTTTCATGTTCCTTTAGTTTTTAGTCACTTGATAACGGGAATTGATTCTTATTCCCGAAACGTCGTGTTTTGATTTTTAACACACAAATGATGGCAAATGTCCGAAGAATGTATAATAATAAAAACAAATCAATTTTACGGTTTTGTGAAGTCAAGGAACGTGAAGATCAGCTGTTATCCTAAGGAAAACAGAAGTCGACATTATTTCCGATTTCCTAACTTGGTCTACTTAGTATACTGGGTGATTTTAAAATTGCGAAATATTTGCTTTCTGAACAGAGAATACAACGACCTTGATGTTTTTGGAACGGGTTTTCGTTTTGATATCTCTGAAGAAAATAAGGGAAGAGTGAATTAAAATATCTAAGATCTCACAGAGGGGTGTGAGGGATATTCTTGTGTATTTTACCCTAGTATCGTGATTTTATGGGTGGGGGGGGGGGTGTTAACTCTGCATCCAACTCGTAATATCTTTGAAATTAGGGGTCATGTAGGATTGTTGATTAGTTTTATCACAGATTTATATAATATAGAGAGGCCTTGGGAATACTTCTGGGTGTAGTAGTTAATCATCATGATAACTATTTATTAATCGGTAAGATAACTCTTTGATCTACAAACGAAGATTTCGCTTAATTTATTGGTTGTAGAGAAAACAATTTGTCCGTTGTAAATTTATTGCAATACTATCGGTATTACTTTTAGTGATATTTGACATACAAAATTTCGATAGGATGCCACTTTTAAACGGTTTCTTAATGGAATTATTTTGGTAAATATCATGATTCAAACCCATGTATGCTAATTTTTAACGTAAATGGTTTGAGTGTCTTAATTTTGTGTAAAAAAATTGATTTAAAAATAATAAATAAATAAATGTATTCCTAAATGTTAAAAAGAAATTTCAGTTAAAGTGAAGAATCAGTATGGACAATAAATAAATCGTATATACGAGGAATATCTTATATTAAACTATTTTAACGTTTATAGTTTGCAAATGGAAACCAAAATATGTGATTTTTTAAAGTGGTTTGAAGTTTGAGGGTCTCTTGATTTTGTTTAAAAATCTTAATTTTTAAATAATAAATAAATGTATTCCTAGACATTTAAAAGAAATTACGGACAAAATAAAGAATCAATATGAAATGAGTTTTTCCATAAAATGTTCACTTAAAAAAAAAAAAAAAAAAAAAAAAAAAAAATTACATTATAGGCTCACTAACTACAAATTTAATATGTCATATCTAGAAATTTCCAATGGAATAGTTTGGTTGTAGTAGAGGTCACAAAAAGAAGAAAAACATAGATTTAAACATTTTGTAACTTACAATATGCAAATAGAAGTCAAAAACAAAATTTTTAAAGTGTTTTTGTTTAAGTAAAACCTCACCACTTTAAATAATTTAAAAAATTCCATTGGTATCTATTTTATGAGAGCCTTATATCATAAAATGAATTAAAATATAATAAATAGTGCAAATTTCGACAGGTTTAACTTTCGTTTTTATTCAGTTCAAAAAATGAGTCCCTTATTAAACTCTACCAATTCACGTTTTTTTCTCCAATTATTCTCAGATTGTAAAAGTTACAAAAAACTTTAAATTTAAAACGTTTGTTTTTTGGCTTTTTAAATGATCTTATTTGGTTTATCTTCCCATTTGAATATTTTGAGATAATTAATTTCGGATTAAAGAAACGGTTTTTAATTTTTGACATACTGAACCCATTTATAACTGCCTTTCAAACTGATTTTTCATTTTGATTCAAATTTATTTTAGATTAATCAGACTAAACGTGTAACTCTTATTTTTTATATTTATATACAGGGTGAAAAAAAGGTAATCTGCAATATTTGAGGAGCTGATTTTAGATATAAAAACAAGACAAAAGGTGTATATAAACATTTAGTTTTCCCTCTATCGGCCATTTTGTATTTTTATGAAAAAACATTGTATCTTTGGAAGTAGATAAAGATATTGAGTGAAGATTTGGTATAGGCGTTATTTAAACCCTTTACCAGTATATCAGAAAATCAATATTTCATTTTATATATTTTCAAAACGGCGAACGTAAATGTAAAATATCTCGAAAATTATACAAAATATTTACAAGAATAAATTTCCTCTTTTAATGGATATCAAAAAGTTTCTTTTTTTTTTGTTTTCTGTAGATCAAAGGATAGCAAAGTTATTAGCGAGAAGAAAACGATAAAATATTAAAATACCAGTCGCTATTTTAAAACTGTAAAGGTAAACATTTTTATTTTTTGATATAATAATACCATAACATTTTAGTTTAGGCTATCTTGGGTTTTGTAGAAAATTACCAAGAAATTAGGTTTTAAAATATTTTTGTACAAAACTCGGGTACTCTTTGACCTACAGAAAAAATAAAAGGTTTTGGTTTTTTGTTAAAAGAGGGAATTTTTTTTTTTTTTGTAAATATTTTGTAATGTTGATGGTTTTCGAGATATACGACATTAAACATTTTATATCTCCACCTTTTTGAATCATGGGCGTCATAACGGGGGGGGGACGCGCTCCCCCCTCCCAATATTTGAGATGTAAAAATATTTTTTTCTAAAAACTAATGATTTACTTAAAACCTTAAAAGGTAAACATCGAGCTTTGTCTTTACTAGGGTTTTTAACATTACATTTCTGTTACAAACGCAAATAGAATTAATTTTGAATAGTTGTATGCAATAAAGCCCAGTATGTTGGTAGTGAGTATCGTCGTCTCGTCTTGAATCTGATCCGACTCATTGCGCAGAAGGTTTTATAATAAATTAGATTTAATGTTTTAGTGTGGTACTTCATTTGCTGACAAAATATTAAAATAAATGCATAAAAAGGATGTTTTGAGAAGTTTAATTTTAAAAAATTTCCATACTACCAGACCCCCGGCATATGCCCCCCCCCATAATGAACTGTTGATGACGTCCATGTTTTGAATCGATACAAAATAGTCTTGGTTTCATGATATACTGGTTACATAAATAAATGCGTTTATCAAATATTCACTCAATATTTTATCTAATTCCAAAGATATGTTGTATTTTGTAAAATCACAAAATGGTCGACATAATAAATATATAGTTAAATAATACTAGCCTATACTAATTTGTTGTATATGAAATATTATTTGATAATAAAGTAATTGTTATTTTTTATCTTGTATATTTTGTTAATTGTTATTTTGTATATTTACAACATATACAACTTATTGTTTTACATAATACAATAGAATTGAATATGAATACATACAAATAAATCCCTTTCCATGTTAGGCATGTTAGGAATATTAGTATTTTGGAAGGGAAAATAACCATCAACAAATTAATGATCTATGAGATGTAGTGGAAATGTTTTTGGGTTGCTTAAAACGACAATTCAGTATTCAGTACAATGTAATGAACAGCTCAAGGCGGCAAAGTCGTTGTTTATAGCAAGAGAATGACTTCGCAGGTTTTGTGTTTACGCCACAGATTATATCTAATCAATTGTGGGTGAGAGAGAAGGCAGATTAAAAACTTGTTGGTTCGCGAAAGATAACGAAAAGTATAATCATTAATTATAATCGTCGCCCTTGCTCTTCACTTATTTGTGTTTACATTTTAAAATTATTAATGTTTAATTAATTTCTTTCTTCATTGTAAATTAATTGTGACGGAAATGAAAAAAATGATTTCTAAATGTTTTGCATTCTTCGAAGCTTTTCGTATCAATTAACTTGGATATTTTAAATTCATGACATTTTAATTATTTGACTTTTAGATGGTACAAGTTATTATGTTATTTTATGATTGATACTTGTATGGATGTCTGTAGCTGAGTTTTTTGTTGTCAGTACACAATTAAACATTGTGAGTTACAAACATAAAAATTGACTTTTCCTCACTCTCCGTATGGTGTTCTAAATATATTAACATTTTTTGTTTCGTGAAATGTAAATTCACTATTTTTAGCCTTTTTATCTAAGTTAATTTACGATAGTTTTGTTCCATGACGACGCAATTTTTAGATGAATTTTGAATTTCGTCTTAGTCAAGAAATTGGATTTATAATCTTATTGGATAGTTTACAGGTGGTTTAGATGTTCTCCGATTTTATTTATTAAGTAAATTTACGGTAGTTTGTTCCATGACGACGCAATTTTTAGATGAATTTTGAATTTCGTCTTAGTCAAGAAATTAGATTTATAATCTTATTGGATAGTTTACAGGTGGTTTAGATGTTCTCAGATTTTATTTATTAAGTAAATTTACGATAGTTTTGTTGAATGACGACGCAATTTTTAGATGAATTTTGAATTTCGTCTTAGTCAAGAAATTAGATTTATAATCTTATTGGATAGTTTACAGGTGGTTTAGATGTTCTCAGATTTTATTTATTAAGTAAATTTACGGTAGTTTGTTCCATGACGACGCAATTTTTAGATGAATTTTGAATTTCGTCTTAGTCAAGAAATTAGATTTATAATCTTATTGGATAGTTTACAGGTGGTTTAGATGTTCTCAGATTTTATTTATTAAGTAAATTTACGGTAGTTTGTTCCATGACGACGCAATTTTTAGATGAATTTTGAATTTCGTCTTAGTCAAGAAATTAGATTTATAATCTTATTGGATAGTTTACAGGTGGTTTAGATGTTCTCCGATTTTATTTACTACGTAAATTTACGATAGTTTTGTTCCATGACGACGCAATTTTTAGATGAATTTTGAATTTCGTCTTAGTCAAGAAATTAGATTTATAATCTTATTGGATAGTTTACAGGTGGTTTAGATGTTCTCAGATTTTATTTATTAAGTAAATTTACGGTAGTTTGTTCCATGACGACGCAATTTTTAGATGAATTTTGAATTTCGTCTTAGTCAAGAAATTAGATTTATAATCTTATTGGATAGTTTACAGGTGGTTTAGATGTTCTCAGATTTTATTTATTAAGTAAATTTACGGTAGTTTGTTCCATGACGACGCAATTTTTAGATGAATTTTGAATTTCGTCTTAGTCAAGAAATTAGATTTATAATCTTATTGGATAGTTTACAGGTGGTTTAGATGTTCTCAGATTTTATTTATTAAGTAAATTTACGGTAGTTTGTTCCATGACGACGCAATTTTTAGATGAATTTTGAATTTCGTCTTAGTCAAGAAATTAGATTTATAATCTTATTGGATAGTTTACAGGTGGTTTAGATGTTCTCCGATTTTATTTACTACGTAAATTTACGATAGTTTTGTTCCATGACGACGCAATTTTTAGATGAATTTTGAATTTCGTCTTAGTCAAGAAATTAGATTTATAATCTTATTGGATAGTTTACAGGTGGTTTAGATGTTCTCAGATTTTATTTATTAAGTAAATTTACGATAGTTTTGTTGAATGACGACGCAATTTTTAGATGAATTTTGAATTTCGTCTTAGTCAAGAAATTAGATTTATAATCTTATTGGATAGTTTACAGGTGGTTTAGATGTTCTCAGATTTTATTTATTAAGTAAATTTACGGTAGTTTGTTCCATGACGACGCAATTTTTAGATGAATTTTGAATTTCGTCTTAGTCAAGAAATTAGATTTATAATCTTATTGGATAGTTTACAGGTGGTTTAGATGTTCTCCGATTTTATTTACTACGTAAATTTACGATAGTTTTGTTCCATGACGACGCAATTTTTAGATGAATTTTGAATTTCGTCTTAGTCAAGAAATTAGATTTATAATCTTATTGGATAGTTTACAGGTGGTTTAGATGTTCTCCGATTTTATTTACTAAGCAAATTTACGATAGTTTGTTCCATGACGACGCAATTTTTAAACGAATTTTGACATTCGACTTAGCTAAAATTTGATTTATTGCGTTGTTTGCATGTGCTGGTGTTCACAATGCTTGCAAACATAAATTTGACATTTCTCTCTTTCCACTTCAGAAAGTATTGTCTAATACAGTTATTGTTTCATAAAAAGTATATCCACTATTTTAACAGCTTTTACTAATAAGTAAATTACGTTATTTTGTTTTGTCGATATAAATTTTGAGATAAATTCCATTTCTAGTAATGAACATTCATTGTACGATCTATCGCGGAACACATTTCTATATGAAAATATTTGTTGAACTAAATTTATGTCCCTACAACAGTGTTGACTGAACTACAAGGTCAATTAAGCCTACCTACTAAACTGCTTTGGCGTGTAACAGCTGTTTTGTTGTATTGATAAGGCTAGAAGGGAATGTGATTGGTCCATGCATGAGATAACATCATTTGGATTTTCGCTGTATCATTCTGTCTTATATATATATTATCCCCGCTTCAAAATTAATTCATTCGACTTATTGGATTTTAACTTTTATATGGAATTTTTCTTTAAGATATTTGTGATGTTAAAATATGTGATTTTGGTTTTACAAAGGGAGCTTCTTACTGAATTTATAATAATTTAGGTCATCTGTTTGATTAAAAACACAAGTGGGACAAGCTTATGCGAATTTAGGAAATAATAAATTAATAGAACCAGGAAAACTCGTTTTTGATGTTAAAAGGTGTGGTACCCATCGATGGGCAGGGTGGGAGCTGCCCGGAAGCAAAAAATAAATCTTTATTGTACATTTTGTTGCTGCAATTTAATACAATTCTTGAAATAACTATTTTAATAATCAAATGCATATTGAATGACCATGGCTTGCCCCCCCCCCCCCCTAGTTTTGATCCTGGGTATCTTGTGTGGATATTTTAAAGTGTTCTTTTTATTGAAGTGCCAAAATATAATTTGTTATGCCATGGTTTTAATTTATACTATTCGCAATATAAACAATCTTTATAATTCATTTGGGACTTTTATTTAATACAAACTTTGCCCGCATGGAAAACTTTTATGCATTTTCAAAACAGAATTTTTATGCTGAAATGAGTTTTATCCCTTGACACCTCAGCCTATTAAGACTTTTGTGCACTTCCTATTCTAGTTTAGTTTTATGTCCTTAGAATCTGCTTCGCTAGGTTGTCAAGTCCTGTAGAAACTCCAGTTAGGCCTAAAAAGATCAGGAGATTTTTGCTCCAAAGCTTCACATTTTAAAAGTTTGTGTTTTACTGTTTCTATGTGTTAGTCGCACATCTGCATTCTAAGCTTACTTGGGTTAATCCCAGTGTGTTCAGGTGTTTCTTGAAAGTTCATATTCAGTCACACAGCTGAAGACCTTCCTTTGCTTTGTACCTACTGAGTGTGGATATATGCCTTGAAAGTTTTGGTTGGGTTGATTCTATTGTATATAGGGGTGACCATAGCACTGTGACCTTTATGGATCAATTGTGTCCTCAGGTTGATACAGAGATTCTAAAGCTTACCTTTTGAAATTATTCTCCAACAGTTTTGGGGTAATCCACCTTTTTAGTGTTGTTTTTTTTCCCGTAGTCTTAATTATAAGCAGGTTCAGGGTCAGTGTAGGGAATTTGGGCTCCTTCCTTAGCTGGTTCATAAACCTTCCCATTTCTCTCGTCCTATCCTCGATGACAAAAATATCTAGCTTAGCTTCACCTGTTGGGAACTTATTCAAAATTGAATAGCATTCTCACACTATCTGTGTTTGTGTATACTTAATTGCAACTTGGGTATCTGTTCTGATTATGTGTACGGTGGCATATTCTCTTATGCCACAATTATACATATTCCAGTATAGCCAACATTTCTGCTTGAAATACTGTTGGATATTTCCCTAAGATTATACTGATCTCTACCTTAGCTGATTTACCAAATATTCCCACACCTACACCTTGGCAGTGCAGGATCCATCTGTGTTAATTGTTGTGCACTATGTTGTTGTTCATAGTCAGATTTCTCTCTTATCACAGGGTTCAATGTTTCATAGGGTTGAACCCAAAAGACCTTCCTCTTAATGTATTCGTGTCTCGTGTTTAAAACAGGATCATATAATTCCTTGTTGTTCATGTTCCTTAGACCAGTGGTTGCCTCTCCACATTTCAGAACAATTGATTCTGTACGCCACAGTGCTTACTTCAGCTATAATACTGAGGTCAAATAGAATTACACCCATTAAGGATTCCAGAACTACTGTAGGAATGCTTTGAAAGATCCTGAGATGCAGATGCAACTATAAAGACTTGATACTTTGTATTGATCTGTAAGACCTTTGTCCACCATATTAAATACAGCGTATTGGAGCTATGGTTGAACCACCGACTTGTACAGCCATTGACACATATATGGATAGGAGTCCCATAAGGAATTTACAGATCATTAAAGATCTTATGGCGTTTTTTATTTTCCACAAAATATTTACGCCTTTAAATATTATTTTGAATTAAATATTAAATTACTACAATAATTAGAATGTTCTTGTTATTAATTATGTTGTTTGATATAGGTTGTATATAGTGGTTAGTGGTTAATATGTTTCTCGGTCTATTAATCCTAGAACTAATAACCGTTGATTTAACAACCTATTGGTCATCTACACCTTAAAAACAGGAAGAAGATAACATAAAATAATGCCCTCGAATACTCTAATAGTGATGAGGCTGGGAGAGAACAAGATTTAGTCAAAAAGATCTGATAGGAAAGATGAAAGAAAGATCTAACCCAAGGCTACATTATAAATCCAGATAAGGTTCCACGAGATTGCCACTCCATATTCGTTATAGAGAGCCCCTGAGAAGAACTAGCAATTGTCGATATATATAGACTAGAAAAATCGATGATTATATAATGGATTACTAATATCGATATAACTCCTAATAATTTGTATTGTATCAACTTTAAATTGATAGCAATTGAAATATAACATCGCAGTGTATAAACCAACGTTAATTGGTATCTGTTAACGCCATTCAATTGTGTATGCAGTTACTATGAATGGAGATAAAATTATATGTTGTTGTTTTTTGTCATTGATGATAGGGTCATTCTGACAAGTCTAGTTGATATTTTCAACATTGTGTTGGTGATTGATTCCCATCTAGTTATTTGTAGTTCTATTTTCTGAACAAAATAGATTTTTTTTTGTGTCCATGAAATCCTATAGTTGTAAAGCGTTACGTTTTTGATTTATTTAGTAACTTTATGTTAAATAATTATTTATTTCTTACAAAAACAATATATTTTAAAATCAATACTAAAATCTCCATCTCTTGTATATCTTGCATTTCCTATAAGAGTTTGAATATAAAATGATTGTATGTGTGTGTGTTTTATACACATAATTTTAAACGAAATTCCAAAATATATATTTCAATATTTAAATAATATTCTCTTATTTTTCTAATAAAAATTATATATAATAATATTTGTTTAAGTTATGATAACATGCCTCTCTGAATTCTTAAAATTACATTTTCAGACTACATACAAACAAAAAACATGCCACTACAGGAAAAAATTATTACCAGTTCCAAAATTTAAAGTGATAATAATATTTTTTTATTATTTTCATTTTAAACCTGTTGAACTTTTCACATGAATATACTTATATATATATATATTTAGAAATCTTGTGGAAAATACACATTTAACAGTAAGTGAAACACTCCTATTTCCACAACAAGTTGGCACACGAAGAAGAGACGTTTCAATTACTAAGTCATCTTCAGTTGGTATTCCTGGGCAAACTTTGCATCATTTGACATCAAGAGAAGCTAAGTCTAAAAATCATGCAAATAACAGCAGTGAATCAATGAGGCCACACAATTTCAAGACCAATGACAATAAGCAGTATTTAAACTCTCATGGTTCACTGGTTAAAACTAGCATAAAATTTCTTAAGTTCCATTCAGGTATGCCCAAATCAAGTGTAAACAGTATAGCCGTAGGAGGACTAGGCGTGGCAACCGAATACAATCGTTTCTCACGCCTCTTAGGACTAACTAAACCATGTTTGGTTGCAACGCCCAAAACAAGTTGATGTATTTGCGTGATGGTGAGATCAGAACAATCTTTTAAAATGACATTAGCTGATACTGTCCAAATGCCTGATTTGTATCAGAATGAGCATTGTTTAGACGACATAAATTTCGACAGCTACAGAAATTGTGAACTGCAAACATCAGTGACTAAGCGAATTTCAGAGTGTTTAAATATCCCAGGTTTTGGTACAAAAGAAATTGTAATAAATTTTTTAAACCTAAGTAACACATATTCCCAAGATATGAGGAAAGTTAAAGATAGCAAAGTGTCTGGTGCATGACTTGATGATCTCTACAAACCAACTGTCTACTGGTTTAAAATTATGAACATTATCACACCCACCATCTTCTCTTCATTTGTGGTTTTCTTCTTGTCTTATAAACAACACACTGACATATATTCGACATTGTAATATTGTATATTTGACAAAAATAACACTGACTGCAGCACAAACTTTTAATAGCATTTGTGTGTAAAGGCAAAAAACCTCTAGTCATCATCAACTTATTAAAAAAAGGGGGGAAAACAAAAAATAAAGACCCTTCTCTCTTGAATACTCTAATAGTGTCGGAGTCAGAAAAGAACAAGAGTTGGCCAAGAGAGATCTGATAGGAAAGATGTAACGGATGGATCTAACTCAAGACTAGCCCCTGAGGGTCCTTCTAATAGTGATTGATCCATGACAAAGTCCTACATGACAACACACCTATTTTGGATATGCTTCTATTTAACTAGTATTTCTACTTCACAACAGTGGCGTAAATAAGGGGGGTGATCGGGTGATCAATCACCCCCCCCCCCCCCAAAGACTAATAATAATATTTAGGAAAAAAAATTTTTAATTAAAAAAAAATCTAAAAGTTTTAAAATACTGCTGTTTTAACATATACCGTTAAGCGCTTATAAGTTAAGAAAAGCAATAACTAAAACGTAACAATTTAAAATCAAAATAGCAAATGGAAGCTACGTAAAACAAAAATAGACAATAAAGTCGCTAAAATCGCGCTTTTAAGAGTATAAATTTTCAATATTCTCCGGGGTTAGACCCCCGGACCCTCGATTTGAGTTGGGGGATCCTTCGGTAGTGTCTTTTTCCAGGTTAATCACCCCCCAAATAAAATACTATTTACACTGCTTCACAACAGTGTGGAGCTATAGCGTGGCAATACACCTCCATCTGACATGTCGGCACGGTAGTGTAAACATTGTTTCTGTTATAGTCAAACAGTTATAATTTACAATTAAATTATGTTATACAATGTTTGTATAACAATAATCCTTTAAACTAGCAATTATTTATTTTAAATAATCAAAAATATATCCTTAAAATGACAATCAACTATTTTGGAGAATTAAAACTCCCAGCAGAAAAGTTTTTTGATACCAGTTCTATTTTCAGATACAGTACAAATGTTTTACAAAACACGAACACCTTCATTCTGTATATTTTCTAATTCTGCATGAAGTTTTGACCAAGAATTTTTGAAATTCTGGTAATTTTACATTTGTCATTAGTGGATAAATAATTTCTACACCAAGAAGGTTTTTTATAAATAGAAGTTTTTTATAGTTTATTAATTATTCTACATGGACTAGTTTTCTCAAAAAAAAAAACATATAGCCTATGTGCTATAATTATAAAATTGTGTTTGGAAATATTTATATAAAATTTGGGAATTTATTCTGACAACCATGTTTGTAATAAGTGTCTGTGCTTTACACACCATACTTAGCGTCTTTTATTTTTAAAATATATAATTTAAACTTTTTTTTTGTTGCAGAAAGTTGACGAAGAAGAATCATTGCGAAGTTACCATGTGTTACTATGTCCCAGACCAAGCGAAAAACTACCGACATCATTCAAACCAAGAGTATTAAAATATAAGTCTGATGTAACTGTACTACTAATAAATTAAATCATCAGTTTGCTATTTATAAAATGCGAATGATTAGTGAAGTGGAATAATTAAACTAGGTGGTGATTCATATTTCTAATAACATGTGGTTTATGTAGTAAACATGAATGTATGTAGAATAATCTTATTATGATTTCAAATTAATTCATTATTTTTGTTTTATTTGGTAGACCAATATGATATGGAGAATTCCGAGTTAAATAATCATATTACGATGCCAAATTAATTGTTTCTTCGTGTTTTACTTTGTGGACCAATGTGATATGGAGAATTCTGAGTTAAATAATCATATTATTAGGTCAAATTAATTGTTTACTTGTATTTTATGTGGTGGACCAATGCGTAGAGAGAATTCTGAGCTAAATAATCATATTATTAGGTCAAATTAATTGTTTATTTGTGTTTTACTTTGTGGACTAATGTGATATGGAAAAGTCATAAAATAAAGTTAAATATGAGGTCAAATTAACTGTTTAACTTTGGTGGACCAATGTGATAGGGAGAATTATCACAATTATTAAAGAAACTATCGTTACAATGTAAACTAATAATATTAAATTCATCAATTAATTTTTCGTTTCGATTTGCGTGCCTAAGTGATATTGAAAGTCATGGATGGAGAAGAGGATCTCCTGGGTAACGTCAAAGATGTTCCCAGCTCAAAAAGCACATCGCAACCATCATCAAACTTTACAGAAAAACAGTCGGATTTAAGTGATATGACATTTTGTATAACTAGCTACTTGAAGGAAGCGATGAAAGTAAGTAATGAAAAATTATTACAACAAAATTTAAAATAGATGTTGAAATTGTGAAGGGTATTTATTTGAGTATTTAGGATGCTTATTTGAGTGGGTGATTTATTTTATTTAATGTGAGGGTATTTGTGTTTTGTGTATTATGAAGGTTATAATATAGCAAATTGTTCTTGAATTTTAAAGTTTGAAAATGACATTTAAAATTTTTTTAAACTCAATAACTTTTCGTTTCGGATTTAAGATTTTCAAAATCAGAGAATATATCATTTCTACACCCAAATGATTGAATCAATTTTCAAGCTTTTTTCCCCACCAATCTATTCCTTTGATGATCTATTCCTAGACGCACTAGGAAGCCAAATTTGTGGTTTTATACTCAAATAAATCATAAAATAAGTCAACAAATTTTGAGATAGTAATTTTTTTCTTTATCCCAAATAAAAATAATAATAGATTTGATTTCTTTAGGTCCAAAGCGGGAAACTTTCAAAGCGTAAGCTTTTCTCAGTCCAAGGCTCCAGAAATTTTGTTTATATATTTTTAAGTCTTATAAAATTTACTTTTCATAAAATAATTACAGCTTTCCTCTAGACAGATGTTAGTATGTTCATGTGTATGTGTGTGTACTAAATACAAACATTTACATAGCAACAATAAATGATAAACAAGTAACATCGGGATCCAAATAAAATTTTAGAGTACAGATAATGTTTTTAATTTATTAATTTATTCGCAAACATAATTTATTGTTTTACATGATACTGAAATAAATTTATTGTAGAAATCAGAAATACACAACCTTCAAGGAGAATTTATATAGTCTTATAAACATTTTACCACGTGAAAGCACATAGATGTTTCCCAGAAAATTGCCTAAACTAATACCAGACTACAGTAGTAGGTATTTTTATGGCACTACATACACACTTAAAATTAAAATTGAAAAATTTAAACCATCAGAAAATGTTGGCTTTGAGAATCCAAAATTGAACATTTAAGCATGGAAAATTCTTGAGACGATCGGATACATTAGGTCAAAACAGAACATCGGATAATCTTAAGTATATGGTTGAAACATATGATTAAATCTTTCTAATTATGCTAATTGTAAGACCGTAACATATGTTTGACACTAACTTTTTTCCTTTCAAACTGATATTATGCTTGTGTTTTTACGGGGAAAACATACAGTATAGAGGTGTCTTGATTTACAAACTTTCAATATACTGAATAATTAATAACTCTATAATCTTTACATTTCATCTAAATTTGATCAAAATTGATACAGCTGATTTTGAAATACCCTTCTAGAAAAGTCTAGAACCTTGGTGTATTTTCACTTTTTGACTGTAAACTCCTGAAATTTTGTATTTGAATACCCCAACACTAAAATACGCCTGCATATCAAAATTAGCCATCCACCCACTTGGGTTATAAATTTGGATTACTTTTTTGGTCTTCAAAGTGCAATTTACTTGTATATCAGTTCTTTTTTCCCCTAACAAAATGTTTTATAAGAAACATGTTTATACTAATCCCTACTAGTAGACTACCTTATTAAAAATTTGTATTACATGACCAGAATATTTTATAATTATAAATTTTAATTATTTTTACTTTGTTACTTTATTCCATCATTAATCTTTGATCTCCATAATATTTTTGAATTATTGGTTTCAAGACGTTATCATCTTCAGATCCTGATACTCATTATTTCAGTCCTGTATGGATTTCATCTCATGTCACAATTTCATTGAAATCACAGCAAGATAAATATTTTAGAACAACATATAATAAACATCCAACTAGTTGAGATCAAAGCTTGTTGTTACTAACTTTTTCACATGCCCTAAAATATACCTGAACTGGTAAGAAGTTTTTTGCAGGTTTTTTTTGGTTTATTTCATGAATGACCCTATATCATCAAATTGCTTTGTCTCAGTATTTACTTAAGACACCCAAGTCTCATTTGTCAACATTATTCTGTTAAGAATTTCTTCTTCCGTGACTTTTTTGTCAGAGGCCTCACCGGCGTCGACCTAAAGGTCTTTTGCCGCCCCAAGTTCCATCCTACACCCACTCAGTAATACCTGTCATCCTTATGAAGGAACAGATGCTACCTATAGGGTTGTCTAGGATGGTTTCCATCTCCTTCCCCGGAGGGCCTAGAGAGTAAAGCCTGGCTCGTCCTAACGCCTCACACTCTAAGAGAATGTGTTCTGCGGACTCTTCAGCCAAACCACATTTCCTGCAAATATTTTCTGCATTAATCCCTATCCTGTGTAGGTGTTTTCTGAGGTGACAGTGGCTCGTTAAGAGCCCAACCACCCACCTCATGTTATCCCTTCTAAGAGAGATGAGTTGTTCAGCATGTTTCTTGCTTGTTCTAAGTAGCCTCTTTGCAAGTCTACTTGTAGTTGAATTCGTCCAGGCCCTATTCATCCGTGACATTACTTGAAAGAAAGTGTAAACCCCATTTATCATGTCTTTTGATTTTTGGAAAAAAATTTCAGAACCTATCGAACATTGAACATTGAACATTGGTAGCTTAGCTTTTCTGTGATTACTTCAATACAAGACAGTCTGAGAAATTTGTGAGTATTGTTCAAAAAGTTCAGAGATTGTGAATCGCTGATTTTGATCACCTTTTCATCAATTTTTTTTGACGAATTTATCATTGACTACAGATAGCCTCCCACTCTTTTCCTGATCATTTTCAAACAAGGAGAACAAACTGGATGTTGAAGATGGCATCCATTTATATCTAAGCTAAATAAGATTACACCTAACATTGATGTTATTCGTACCGGTACATAAGCAGGGCCGGATTTAGCATTTTGGCGCCCCTAGGTCCAATAATTTTTTCCGCCCCCTAGTCTGGTTAAAGTTACTTCCCCAAAAACCCTAATTAAAAAATTATATCAGGCCTATATGTTAATTTCAAACACCACTCCACGATGCAATTTTACCATTGAAAGTTTATTGAGTAATTTACTTAGTTCTGGGCTTAACAAAATGCCGTCTTAAAACACTTTTAGTAATTTTATGTATTAAATAGTGAGCTCATGTTTGTGGGACTGAAACAAAACATCCAACCCGCAGAGCATTCCCGCAACAAAGCATGGCCATTGCTATGTTAATAACTTAGGTTTTGTACAATTTAGTCATTTGGGCCAATAAATAAAAACAAACTCTGTAATACATTATAAAATATGTTTAATCTCAGAAACACAACTTACTTGAAGTATTTTGATAACTTGACACAAAAACTGTGATATAAAGTAAAACTATATATTTTGTATGTTTTCTTAAGGCAATAGATGTACAGTAGAATGGGCGATAGTTGGGGAGGGGTCAATGACCATGACACTGCTTGTCACAAGTGTCGGAGGAGGAGGTAGCCAAAAGCCAAAACAAACAAATGATAAGAGGAGGAGGAATGATTTGTTCCAATGAACTTCAAAATCAGAATGATTTTTTTTGTAATCAATTCAAAAAATATGTCAAGTTATGGCTATTTATTTTTATTTATAGATATTTTTTTAGAAAAAACATTTCTCGGCTGTGCGCCCCCTTGGGAGCTTGCGCCCATAGGCCCGGGCCTATTGGGTAATCCGGCCCTGTACATAAGACAAAACTTACCAAATTTTAACAACTTCAGTTCAGACGTTTTTCTCTATAAACTTTTAAAGATTCTATCCATGACCATTTTCCTACACTGATAACTCCTGATTCATGATGTTGGGGTTTGTGTTCGTTGTAGCTACATTTGAGCTTAAACTAATAAAAATCATCATAACAGGTTTTATAAAATTCATTTGTTTGTGTTTTGTTATGGTATGTATACACAAATCTTAAGTAGTAATTTTTCAGGAGTGTATTTTCAGGCCTAAACATCCTCTAAATACAAAATTTTAACAAAGTCTATCAACTCTCCAGATTTTTATATGTATATTTTAGATAGGCTACATCAAATCTCCAATAATCATTTTTTTCTAAACTTTGAATTTTCAAGAAGTGACCAATGTTTTTTTAATTAATAAAAATTGTTAGAACTGCTTTTTATGAAAATTGGTATTTTGGGTTTTTATAACAGTTACTGCAATATATTGAGATATTTTGATAAGGTTTTAGGGACATACTCCCAGACTTAAGATAAACTCTTGCATTCCATATTTGAACGTAATAGGTCGACTGTTTGAGGTAACAAAACTAACTGGTATTTTGTTTTTTTAAACTTTTTAGACCAAAGGGACCCCAAGAAGAATAACTGGGAAATCGTCATACTATTAATTATTAATTTGCGCTAACCTACAAATTTATTTATTTAAAAACAAATTGTTTTTAACCTGGTCATACTTTATACAAAATTAAACTTATTAGGTCTAACATACAACTTGAGAGAGTTGTGTGTTCATTCATTATATGTCTAAACAATTGTTTTTCTAAAATGTTACAGATGATGTTCATGATGAGGAGCCACCATATGTTAACAGATATTGTTTTAGAAGTTGGAACAGAGCTATTTCATGCTCATAAAGTAATCCTGGCTGCTGCTAGTCCATATTTTAAGGTAATTTAATTTTTGACAATTGTTAAATGTATAGCTTAATCTTCCATGATTTGCTCTTATGTCTAAATAGGGAACCCTGTTTTTTTAGCACATATTTTGACTTTATTACAAGTAGGTTGCAATTTGAATTTTGTTTTGTTAAGGTAACTACAGACCGTAAAGGGTAGGTTAAAAACGTATAAAAATATGTACACATATAACCTACTTGAATCTCCAAGTGGATTTTCTAAGTTTAATTAATGGTTGAACCAGATAAACAAAATAATTCAATATGTTAAGGTATTATCCTAAACTAAAACTTCTATTTTAATACCAAATTCTGTGATATACATTTAAACTATTTTTTTAAATAATAAAGTTATTTTCATAAAATTTCACTTAACCTAACAAAAAATTGACATTTTTTTATACTATTGCATTAAAAAGTTTTGTAAATAAACTATCCCTTTTCTTTATCCATCTCTATTGGATATGATTAACACTCTTAAGTGATGGAGATAATGGAACTATTTATAAATGAATTTTGGAATTGCTCAAGGACATTAAAACAGAATTGCAGAGTTTATCATTAATTTTCTAGTCCGTGACAAGTCATCAACTTTAAAAATACTCCATAAATTTTATTAAATGCTTTAACTTGAAATAAATATTAATATTTGTTTGAAGTGAATTAATTTATACAAAATATGAAATTCTATGATTGCTTCTCAAAGTTTTACAATCTAGCGGAATTGTATGATTCAAATCATTGATATTGTGTATACCTTCATCTAATGTAAAATCTATGGATTTTTTAGTAATAAGAATGTGCAATCAGAAGTGTACATTGCACATATTAGACATATTGCAATAAGAAATAACAAGGTTTTCCCATCGCTTTCTTCATTGTAACATATGGATATCTCAACTCTAAATTAAAGAGAAATAGTTTATGATTCAACAAGTTATTAATTTCAGTTAAACTGTATTATGTTTATTTACTTCTTAAGATGGTCTTTCTATATCAGATGATACTGATGACCTGATGTCTGTTATAAGCTTCACAAAGGTTTCTTTCACAAAAGTACACCAACCCAGTAGTTTCTTATAGCTTTTGATAGATGTTCTTCTCTGGCAGAGTTTAGATACTGCATCTGAGGAAATAATACTCCATGGATTCTACTTGACCTCTGTATACCAGATACAAAGGCAATTTCACTTGGTGGAATCAATACAAGTGCTATTGTATTACATTGTGGATTATTTTAGCTCTCTCATTAAATATCACCATCACTCTGGTAACTCCTACTTGGTCCTGTCAGTTCCGGTTGCTTATGCTTTCCACCTTCTCTTCCATTTTTCTTGCATATTTTTAGTACCATTTTCTGCTATTATTAGGTAAAAGAGTAATTTGACATATTTACTGGAATCTATATTAGGCTTCTCTAGCATTTATATCCACCGTTTCTTTTCCTGCAACTCCACAATGGGCTGGAGTATAGTGTTGTTATCTGTTTTCGAAGAAGTGTTTCAGCATTGTTCAGTTTCACGATTAGAAAGGAATAGGTATTTGTTTGTTTATATATAGTTTATACTGTATTTTAAAATAGTGTTTTCGAATATGTCACCATACTCGTACTTATATGGATATAAGCGTATTATATGTATAATAAATATAAGCTGTAGTGTAGGAAGGGACCATTCTCGAGAAGGAGGAAATGCAAAAGAATTTGTAAAAAATTTCTTTTCTTTTTTACAGAAAAACTTTGTTTAGAATGTATGAAGAACTATATACAGTGTACTCCTGATTATCCGTGAGTGGTTGATTTATGAAATGGATTATCTACGAATTATCAGCAAGTCTTGAGGAAAAAATATGTAAAAAAGTTTTTTATGACCCACTTTACTTGTTTAGTACCAGTAACAACCAGTAAAACTACTATAACAAAGTTGTGCAGTTGAGATAAGATTACTGTGTACCAAAAGATTGTATCGATAATCTTTTATTCAGGTCCCAAAGGCTCACTTCCCTAATCACATGGACGCTGTGGCGAGCAAGGCGTTTTCAGTGAGTGGCTCACTCGATAGAAACTACCCTTTTCCTTCTCTCTTGACCCCTTCCATCTGCCTTTCTCCCTAATTCCAATGTTGAATTACACCATTTGTCTCACTCAGTTGACAAATAGCATGTGTAGTGACAGGTGTAGTCATTTGCTTATGCAGTTGTGTTCAGTAATTTTTTGTTTTACAGAACAATATTTTAGAATTTTCTATTAGTGTTTTTGTTAAGTTTTAAATGTTTACGATGGATGAAAAACATAAAAAAGGTAGTTTTATCAATTAACAAAAAAAACTTGAATTAATTATGAAAATCTAATATGATGCTTCAAGAAAGCAAATGTGTTTAGACTACAGTAATGTGAAACAATAGTTTGTGACATTTTGAAATAAAATGACAAACTTGTGTCTTTTGCATCGATATCCACAATATTTCCGCTATGAAAAAAAAGGAAAACTGAAGAATTCTACTTATGATGAACTTGATTCAGCATTGGTAGAATGGTGGCTCAAGTAGTGAGGGTAATCCAGTGTCAGGGCCTATTAGTATCAGCTAAAGCTAAAATATTTAAAGAACTCTTGGTCTTCAGGATAATTTTGATGCCTCTTCTGGTTGACTAATTCGTTTCAAGCAATGTCCAAGAGATTGGACTTCATGGAGAGAAGCTAAGTAGTGATCAACAAGCAGCGGACGATTTTCAATGTGATTTTGAACAATTTGTATTGTCAGAAAATCTTTCTAATGAAGAAATTTATAATGCAGATGAATCGAGACTCTTTTATAAATGTCTTCCCATGCATACAATGGCATTCGAAAGTAAAAATCAAGCTGCAGGTTATAAAAACAGCAAAGAAAGGATAACAATAATGTTATGCAGCAGCGCTAAAGGAAATCACAAGCTTAGGCTTCTCGTCATTGGAAAGTCTAAGAAACAAGGTTGTTTAAGGCAACAAGAAAAGAAGGTTTACCAGTTGGTTGTTTCATCCAGAAGAAATGATGGAAAAGATTTTTGTTCCCCAATTACTTAAGCATCTTCAAATCAAAAAAGTTGCCTGAAAATACTGAATTGTTGATGACAATGCATGCTCACATTCAGCTTCAAGTGTGCTTAATCCTCAGATGGGGAAATGTTTGCTAAATTTCTGCTCCCAAATGTTACAACGCTACTGCAACCCATTAACCAGGGAGTTTTTACAACCAAACCATAAAAAGAATTTACAAAATAAAGCTACTAAGGCAGAAAATTGAAGAAGATTGCAACCTAAAAGAGTTTTGGAAAAACTATAAAATTTTGGATTGCATATATGATTTTGTGAATAAAGATCTGCCCAGCTCTACACGGGTTGATTTAGTGAGGTCAGTTCCGGGGGGGAATGTAGATGAGGAGAACATTATAGAGTGGTTGGACTGTGAAGTTAATGAGCCAGGATTCAAGCGACTGACAGACCATGAAATAGCAAGAGGGATGAACGAAAAGCAAAGTGAAAGTGAAGAGGAAGATGAAACGAATCTGCATGTGCATATTACACACGAATATATTACACTGGACTGCTTCAGTATTTATGAGAACAAGACAACAACGCACAGTTGGCTGAAAAACTGATGCTAAGAAAAGTTTAGTTAAGAATCAAGAAACAGTGTTTTCTCAGTAAGAAACAAAAAACAATCTTTGATTTTTTTGAAAAACTGTTAGGTAATTGAAATTACAGTTCTGTACTAGTATAGCGTAATGTGTTTCCTGTATTGTTCTTTTGTTTTACTACAAGAATTTCTCAGTTATTACACTTTTTTATTTCATGTAAAATGTACATTAAACCAATTTACTGTATGCAATTTATTGGTTTGTACTGATATGTATATTAAAGATGAGTTTTTATTTATGGTAAAACTATTTAAAACAAATTATTTTTCCTTTATTTTTAGCATTCTCGCAGATTATCCATGATACCTGTGCCACCTAATTTTGCAGATAATCGAGAGTACACTGTCATTTTTTATATAGTTCATCAAATGTTTGTATGATTATTTACTTCTACAATCAATTCGTGCTAATGCTAAATTTGAGGTACTAATTATTCGAATTACGGAAGTTTTGTATTAGAAAGGTTTTAAAGGTATAAAGATTCAATTGTATAAAATGTGGCTTAACAGAGGTTTTGTCCCAATTTGAATCACGATTGATTTATTTTAAGTTGAAGATGGTCAAATAAATAGAAATTAGACTTGCATTACAGTTTTTTATTTAGGTACCTAGACAATAGCCTTGGGATGAAAGACAAAGGAGTAGAATAATGCAAGTTGTATAAAGTAACTTCTTTTTTTTTTACATTCATTGCTCCACAATTTCATGTCATTGAGGTCAAAGTATCAAAACTTCTATTTGTAGATGGGATCTTCAACTTAAAGAGTCTAAGTTTCATATAATTTAAATAACAGGTTTTCTTCGAGCTATATAAATTTTTGAGTTTTTAGGTTCTTGTCACCGAATTTTGACTGCACAAATTTCTTTCCTATGTAGTACAGTTTTGTGTTGTTTTTTTCTTTCGTTTACATTCTTTCTTGAAAGAAGAACATGTACAAATAACTTAATCTCTCTTAACAAACACAACCGTGGAGTTCTTTTCTTCTGTTATTAAAAAAAAAAAAAATTATTGGTGTTATGCAAATTAACAAGTATTGTTTTTGTTTTTTTAGGCAATGTTCACTGGTGGCCTCAAGGAGTGTGATATGACAAAAGTGAAACTGCTAGGAGTTTCACCAACAGCTATGGCTAAACTTATGTTTTTCATGTACACTGGACAAATACGAGTAACAGAACTAACTGTTTGCCAGATTCTTCCAGCAGCAACCATGTTGCAAGTAATTTCCTTTAATTTTATGAGCCGACTACAATATTCCAAATATTTATGTTGTAACAGACACCAATAGCTTAATCTGTATAATTTTGGAGCTTATTGATACCTATATTATACATATTGTTCTCTTAATTTAGTTGCCAAATTACTATTTACAATTGTTTTTAAAACAAATTTTGTTTGCAATGTTTCAATGTATAATAATTTCATGAACATACGCATTTAATTTATATCAATTTATTCATGAAGGAAAGTATAGTATGGTTTAGATTATAGTTGATTATATAGAGCTACAGTGTGGTTCACATATTATACTGGTCTGTAGTTTTTTAATGTTATCTACAAAACTAACAAAGATTGCTCAGTTTTAATGCTTGTTGTATGTTTGAATGATCTTGAGGAACGAGTTGTAGTGATGATGTCATTCGCCCTACCTATCATCATATGCCTGTGTTAGTTTTCTAGGTAATTAATGTGTTATGATTCTCACACAGAGTCAGATCTATGTTGGAAGTTATTTCACAATAAAATCTTATAATTGTTTTACATTACTTGTAAACAAATTCCCTGATGTTCCTGTTTCTGGGAAATCAACAATGTATGATCTTATGAAATGTTTTCATGGCACAGGCAGAGTTAATTATAGACCTAGATATCGACAGCCATCAATCTAAATACTAGAGTTTACATAACGTTTTAAACAGGCTCTGTTGTTTTCTCATAAATCATTTCTGTGATTGTCTGAATTCAACCTGTCAAAGATCCACTAACAACAGTCTGAAGCTGCGGTCACATCGAGTTTGGGTAATCAAAAAATGATAAGACAAATCAACGTAACATTTTTTTAGTGATGAGGTCTGGTTTTTAAAATGGATACAAACACAGCCAGAACACTCACATTTGGGCTCCTGTTATTTTTTGCTCATTGAATGAGATGTCATTTCATCCAGAAAATGTTGGAGTGTTGAGAATATGTAGGCAAAGAATTATTACAGATTTTTTCTACACTACTGTTACTTTCGTTGTTTAGGGAGAAATCATACAACAATTTGTAGCTATGTTTGAAGTTAATAAAAGTTGGGATAAGGAGTTGAATATCTCAAATTTATTTATTTAATTATCGTACTATACTGAACCCTTATAATCCAAATCAAAATTTAGGGTACAAAAAGTTAAAACAATACAATATTTAGCACCAAAAAATCAGTTTACTGTGTTTTTAAATCCAAAATAAAACAAGGACAGTCTACTTTTATTAAGAATCAAGAAATCTTCATAAGAATTAACATAAAAAGAAAACATACTTTAACAAACAATGTAAGAAATAAAATCAAATTATGGAATGTTTAGTACAGTAGATACAAGAAGCATAAGAGTTTGTAACATTTAAAAGATACATTTTATTGTTCTTTGGTTTTAAAGATAATTAGGTAATGACATATGATGGATAATAACCAAACAAATGTGTTCTAGTTTTTATACAACAAATATAAATAATCACAGAGAGGGGGGGGACAAAAATAAGGGGGAAAAACATATTTACAAATTTAACAAAAAATCTCTAAATCTTCTTATAATTATATGAAAGAAATAATCCCCAAACCACAAATAAAACTCAATTAATTTTACCAAGTTTAATAAACCTTTATGTACATTTCGGTATAGCTACCATCCTCAGATGGATATAAACCAATATTAAACTAAATGTAACAGTGAAGTGCATTTAGTTCAGTATTGGTTTAAATCATTTTTATTCTATAAGACATTATCTATAGTGTAAAACAATATTTAAATAAATGGTTTATATCCCTCTGAGGATGGTAGCTATGTTACCGAAATGTACATAAGGGTTTATTAAACTTGCTAATGTTAATTGTGTTAGTGTTTTATTTGTGGATTGGGGATTACTTCTTTCATATCATTACTAACTACAAGGCTCATTGGATGTTGTATTCTTATAATTAATAATAGTTACAGTTGTTCTTTTTTTAATCTCATGCAGAAATAACTTATAATTTACATTTTCACTGAATAATAATTTTAAGACTTTTTATTCTTGTGCATTTTTAAGTAAATGCACTTGTGGAGTTAAAGGTGTTTAAAATTTAGAAAATTTGAATTTCGGTACAATTTTGGTAGAGGATTTTCTGTACTTTCCATTGTTGCTTCAATTAAACAATTTAATTAGAAATAGTCTAAGAAGTGTAAATATGAATGCTGGCCTAAAATTATAATAACTGATTTATTAACTTTAAACTCTTTTAAATTGTATTTTGAGTCAGATTAAAACATTATTTTCTCCGGCTATTTAAGACATGTGGTACTGACTTGAGTTCATTTTCATCTGTTTTACAAATTATTTATTTTAGTTTTAGTCCTGTATCAGTATTTACTCTTTTTAGACTATGCCTAATTAAATTTTTAATTTAATGCAATATTGAGAAGTAGGTGGAAAATTGACTCCCAAAAAATTAACCAAAACTTCAAATTTTTTAAAGTTTAAGCACTTTTAACAAGTGGGTTTATCAAAAAAGTCTTAACATTTGGTGTAAATCTGTTATAAAAAATGGTGTTTCCATGACATATTTTAAAGTTAGTCTATTGGAAAACGGTAATTTTTAAAGTTCAAAAGAAGTCTTTTAATTCCATGAAAAAGTAATGATAGTCCCCCATATAAAGTTTTCATAGGATCAATAGTGGCCATGATAAAATCACACTTTAAATATTTTGTGTATGCTTTATTTTAGTATAATTGTACTGTCCAATGAATTCTCTATGTCAACTTGTGCACTAATTAAACAAATTTATATTAAAATCAATCATGATTTCTTCAAGTAATGCTCAGAATCATTAACACACACTCTCTGTGTGGATACAAAGACAAATTAGAATCTCACTGTCTTCAAATGTAATAAACTTTATCAATGTGAAATTTAAAGTTTAATTTTAAGTTACACACTTCTTATTTCTTATTTGTAAACTTTATTTTCATAATTTCTCAACACATACTAATTTTTTTCCCTTTTATGTTAGGTAACAAATGTTATTGAAGCATGTTGCACATTCTTGGAAAGACAGTTGGACCCAAGTAATGCAATAGGAATTGCACATTTTGCTGAGCAACATGGTTGTAAAGATCTTCAAACAAAGGCAAATCAGTTTATTGAGCTACATTTCACACAAGTAAGACAAACATATTCATTAAATCCAATGGAGTTTATATTGTATCTTGAATATTAAAGTAATCATTAAGTTAATTGATAGATTGGTCTACATTTTTAATTTTTAATTTTAATTAAGCATTGACAAAAAGGCAAGAGATTTAGATAATGTTTTCTCTTAGAATAACATATATTGTGTTCATTTTCCTAATAGTGTGTGAGCTTTTCAGTTTAGATTAAAACTAAAAAATTGACTCTTAAGAACTTTAAATAAATCATAATTATCAATTCATAATAATCAATTTCATAAAATTTAGTTATTATTTTAATTTTAGTTTTATATTTATAAAATATAATTTCTCAAGAGATTACTAAATATTGTGTAGCACTCACCTTATTTCTGTTTTAATGTCTATTTCTTCCACTTTATCGATATTAAACTATTGTTATTTAAAAAATATATTAACTGTTTTAACTTACTTAATTAACAAAATACATAATTTTTGTTTGTTTTGTTTTTAATAAAAAAAAGTTTAATATTGACAAAGTGGAATTAACAGAATATTTCTGGACATTAACAGAAATAAGGTAAGTGCTACCCAATATTTAGTAATCTTTGAAAAATATCTCACGTAAGAAAAAAAAACGTCTTTTAGAAGAAGAGTTATTTCTCAAATTAACAATGTTGACTAATATTTAATCTTTTAAAAGTAACGTTTCATTAGTTTGTTTATTTAACCTTATTTTTTTATTTCTTAATTTATATACCATCGTGTTAATCGTTAGATTTTAAAATAGATTACATGAACTACCCACAACTCACTTTCTAGTGTAACAATAATCCAAAATCAAACTGAAATGACAGCTATGGTTTTCATGCAAATTTTCTTATCTATATAACAATAGAAAATTTGTAGGAAAAATTTAGATAGTCCTTCAAATAAATTGTAAAATATGCAATTATTATTTTTTCCTCCTTTAGGTTTTACTAAAGCTTTCACAGAGACAACAAATTCTTGTATGAATTATAAAATGACTAATGTGTTTATTTTAAAACTACAGTAATTATTACTAGCTTAATTTGCATCATTTGCACGCTATTGGGTAATTATTTTTATTGTTATGTTACAAAACACTAACGAAAACAAACTGTAGAAACACCAACTCATATCTCGTGGGACACCTGCGCTATTATTGAAGCCTATTGATGAACTACTTGGTCCAATTTCAGTACTGTATTTCATTCCTATGAAATATGAGAGCTGAATAAGTACAGTAACTTAAAAAGATGTTGTCAATGTCTAAATTTAGAACAAGCTTAATGCCAATGCAAGTATCAAGTATTTAGCATTGCCTATTCGGTGCCTGATTCGTATTACATAGAAACCATCTACATTCATTGGTGAATCCGGCCTTACAGTTCTTTGTGAATATAAACTAATCGATATTTTAAAAACAATATTAATGATAGATTCACTTGAACTTTACAGTATATCTTTTTGGCTCGTAGATCTGTCAGGAGGAGGAGTTTTTGCAGTTATCAGCCATGCAACTTGTAGAACTGATTCGTAAAGATGAACTCAATGTACGAGAGGAAAGAGATGTTTATAACGCTGTTATTAAATGGGTTAGGTAAGTATTGGAAGCATAGTGACATTAGAATAAATTTAAAATGTATTTAAATCTTGGAATATTAGAAGTTATATTTGATTTCTATTAAATGTGAATTAAATAATAAATAAATACAACTTCAAAGGTTATAATTTAAGGCTCTCAAGGCTCACTTTAGTTAGTACAGGCTTGGCAATCTCGAGTGATGTAGTCTTGTGTTAGTCCCTCTCTTTCATCTTTCCTCTTGACTAACTTTTGTTCTTTTCTGAGTCTAATGCTATTTGAGTGTTCCGAGAGTTAAAATGTCTTTATTTTATGTTCTTTTATTCCTTCATTTATAAGTCGATGATAAGCAATCTATTTCAAATTGATCACTTGATGAAGGTAAACTTATAACTTTAACTCGCAACTAAATTTTACATCCAACCCAACATTGAATTTAAAAAAAAAAATTAAATTCTTTTCCAAGTAAGAAATGTAGTACAATACAACCTCGTTTATCCGGACTAATTGGGACCGGAAGTGATCCGGTTAATCAAAAATCCGGATAATCCGAAATTTATAGAAAGATAAATAAAACAAAATATAAAATGATAACTTACCATTTATAAGTCATGAAAAAATACAATATTTACACAGTCATTCAATTTACACAATACACGAAATTACACAATGTACTGTAAATGAGGAAAAACATTTTATTTACACACCTGAAATATTTACACATGCTTTTAATTTACCATTGAAGTTCCACCATTGAAGATGGTGACTTTGTCATTGACGTGTTTGAATAAATAAACATAGTATTTGTGAGAATTTGTGTTAAAGTTTTTAAATTTTTTATATCATTTGCTCAATATATCTATATTGATGTTTTTGTATCAGCTGCCCCTGGTTGTTATGCCAACAGTGCCAAACATTTAATTTCAATATTTACAAACAACTAACTTCAAAAATGCATCATTAACGGCTATTGTTATAAACATGGATGCAAGAATGGAATATATTTAGAGTAATGAAGAATGTCCATGTACACTATAGGATGTAAATAATTTGGTAATAGAAGTTACATTGTATTTATTGCCAGATAAATCAAATGCTCAGTATGAATTGGTTAACAAGTTCACAAAGTTTTACAGAATGTAACACTTAGATATTTTGCCAACCTTTTATACTGTGGAGTATTTATTCAATGGTAAAAATAATATTGAAAGTAAGGAATGATGTAGATATAAGTAATTATGCCCGTCTAAGTGTATTTCTTAAGAAACAAGCTCTAGGTTACAAAAATAAGTACAGTAGAACTCCAACTATCCGAACCCCAAAATCCAAATCCCCAAATACTGATTTTTGCTCTTAATATACAAATAACTATTGTAATACCGACAGAAAAATCTATACATATACCAGTTCTACTTTCAACAATTATTGTTGAGATATCATTTTGAAACTTGCTGTACATTTTTACTAGTAAGCCAAGTTTCAAGTCGATTTTATGCGTTACAGCTCTATTTTTTAAATATCGAATCGATACTAGTGAGTAACATATTATTTGATGTGTATACCGAGCTTTAAAAAAAAATATTGGTTGCAGTCACACAACTACTACAGCGTTATGAAAAGGATGAAGACAAGTTTTTAGACTCTATAGTAAGTAACATGCGATAAAACATAGATGCACTACTTTACTCCAGAATAATAACAAGCTAGCATGTAATGGAGACATCTAAGCTCACCACCGCCATGTAAAACCAAAAATACATTTTCAATCTGTAAAATCATGGTCATTTTCTTTTGGGATTTTCAAGAAATTTTTACCTCAATTTTCTCACAGAACATAGAATATTCTTTACTGAGTATTATGATTTTAAAAAATAAAATGAAGCCAGCCGTTCATTCTAAATTGCCCAGCAGTTTGTTTCTATCAGGTCATGCGTCACACTTTAACTATGGAAATGTTGCAAAAATTCTAGTGGGATCTCCTACCTCATCCTTCATATAGTCCAGATGTAGTACCATTGGACTTCACCTCTTCCGCCCACTTAGAAAACAATTCAACTTTAATGAGGTAGTTATTGATTCTATGGGAGAATGGCTTTATTTATGTTTTAATTTGTTTACTATAGTAGACCTGTTTTTAAATTTCACAAAGTTTTACAAGTAGGCAGATTGTCACTTAATATCATATTATATAAATCATATAGGCCTACAAATTACATAAATCAAATATGATTGAAAACAAATATTATAACAATAATAACAATAACAATTTACAAATACATACACCATTACAATACTAAGCATTTATACATAAATATAATGTTAACCACACCGAGCAATCAATTTTAAGATCTTTATCTTGGAGAAAGTCAAAAATGTCATAGTAAGATTTTCCCAATAATAGTGATTTAACATTTTTTTAAGACGTAGTTATCTTTAGAATTTTATATTTGTTATAAATCTGTTGTAATAAGTGATACCCTGTTATAAAGAGCTCTCTTTGAATCTCTTTTCTTTTTTAACTACTGCCATTTTTTTAGGGTCACTAATCGAAAAATTATTCACATACAGATCAACATATATTTGTCAAAAGGGTCAATATACTACTTCTACTTATCTGAAATTAAAAAAGTTCCTAAACAGTAGAACAAGTATTGCAGTGGCAGGGGACTAGATAGAAAAAAAACTGTTCATAAATCCTGTAATAAATTATATAATATTCGTAGTTATTTTAAGGCCTTTCATTTAATAATTTACTCTAAACTAAAAGCAAATGTCAAGTAGGACTTGGGACGAATTACATTTTTTCAGATAGAAGTTCAAATATTAAGGCATTTGAATCAATATTATATTAACTAAGATCCTTGCTCTGCTCCAGTTTTTGTCATTTGATGCCAACTCACTTTATTGTAATGATTACATTTGCAGGTATAATGAAGATACAAGAAGACCTAAAATGGTAGCAGTGTTGCAAGCAGTTAGGTGTCAATTTCTTAGTCCAGCATTCCTTAAAGAACAGATGAAAAATTGTGATATGATCCGCAAACAGCCAGCCTGCAAAGAATACTTGGCACAGATTTTTACAGTATGTAGTATCTATACTAGAGTAAATTTAGTTTTTGGAGAATATTCTATATTTTACTTTCTTTTACGACTACTGTTTAGAAATGAATGTAATTTATATTCAGGTTGCATATTAATGGAGGGGAGGTTATTCCTGAAATAAAATACAGTAGAATCCCTCTTAACCGGTCTAGTCGGGGGACTGACACCCGGGCCGGTTACCTGTTTGGCCGGTTAATCCGAGGTTCCCGTGAAAAATCTGGTTTCGTTCAAAGAAAGCTTATTTAATCAGGTAGCACTAAGAATTATACAATTAAGATGTTATTGCAACTCATTTTATTGTACATAAATGTATCGTATATATTATGTTATGTATATTATACATCAAATATGAAAAAATTGAACACTACAAAGCTTTTTTACAGATTCCCCTCTGTCAAGTCTTTTGACACATTTAACCGCATCTCAAACGAAACCAACACACAAAAACTCTTTCCGAAAACTGAAAAGAAATGTTATATTTTCCATAATGTATACTAAAATGATTCGTGGAAAAAAAGCGGCCCATCAAACGTTTTTGTGGGTGTATGTCTGCTATACCGACGGGTGCCAATGCCGCGGTGTTTTTATCCCGCCGACAATAGGATACCGCTATCGACAAAATCGTCTGACTCGCCGCTGCTTTGGTGCCGCAGTGTTTTTTTGCCGCCGACAATGGGATACCGCTATCGACAAAGTCGTTTGATATCGCCGCTGCTTTGGTGCCGCGGTGTTTTTATGCCGCCGACAATGGGATACCGCTATCGACAAAGTCGTTTGATAACGCCGCCGCTTTGGTGATTCAATTACAATTTATTTTCGGAAACTCTCATCCAACCAGTACACTACAATATATGCCGGTTAATCCGAGGACCGGTTAATCCGAGGCTGGTTAACAGAGATTCTACTGTAATCAGATTTATCTCAATAGAATAAAACTTGAACACAAATAGTACATTTATTTATTCACAAGCTACAATTACAAAACTATAATTCACTATATGTAAACTGTAATTTGTGTTCAAGTTTTATTCAATAAAGTATACCATCTCACAAGTCAAGCTCAATATTTATTTAATAGATTCATCGCAATTTACTTTAGTATAAATTGTACTCCTTAGTTAATTTTACTTTTCTAAGTTAAGAGTAAAATTTTAATTTGCCCACAATCCTCCCCGATTAAGGTAAAGAAACATTAATTTTGAAAATGTTGACTACCATTCATTATTGAAAATTATAAGTTTGTAGTATTACAAACTTTAATCATTTAATTATAACTTATTATGCCTTATCCACAACTGAACAATATTTTGTACTGTATCTGACTGACAAATTGGAAAGCATCATGTTGCACAGCTGGCAAGCTGGAAAGAGTATTATCAGAATTTGTAAAATTGTGCACTTTTATCTTTCTACTTTGTCAACAAATTGATCTTGATTTTTGTGTGGATCTATCCGTTTTAAGGTCCTTTGAGTTCAAGAAAGTGGTTTTGGGGAATGATGACTCTCGGTTGTATTTGAAGTGGTCTATAGTCTAAAATATGAATAACGTTTTTCATTGAGTTTGATATGTGGACATATTTTGCCCATATCTCTGGATTTATTTTCTTTCGTTGAGAGTAGCTGTCGTAAAAAAGATAATACGATTTTCTCAAAATCTGCTCAAATGATTTTGATTAAATTTTACTCAAATGTAGCTTTTAAGGACTCAAATGAAAGGACTATATTGATCACCATCTTTCCGAAAACTTTGGTTCGTGAGCTATCAGTAGAAACCAAAAATCAGCTATTGAGCTGTTATAAAAGATGTCATTTTTCAAATTTAACTTTACCGACGACTAAAAATTTTAATAAAACGTGAAGATTAATAAGACAAAAACCTGTGCAAAATCTCAAGTAAAAACTATTGTGGTTCAGAAATACTTAGCAAAAAACAAAAATGAACCTTACTGCCAATATTATAACCTCGATTTTAATCAAATAGGAGTTGTACTGAGAATACATTTATGACACAAGGGAGGCAAGTTTAGGCCATATTTAAATATTTTTTCAAAGGCAGTATCCATGATTCATTTTCAGTTCTTCACTGACAATTACTGAAATGACATTTTTTATGACAGAAAGATTTGGTTGGTTTTTATTTAGTTTTGGGAATGGATGAGTGAGAAACTTTTGCACTGGTTTATTTCTAATTAATTATTATGACTATTTATGGAAAGGAATATTTACTTTTGTCTATTTTCTATTAATTAAATAACACCATTATTTTGAATTTTTTCATTTTTATACTTGTAGTTTATTATTCTTTCTACTTCATCTATGTTTTGAAATTTTAAATATTATAAGTATAACTATAATAACCGCAATATTAAATATATTCTAATCTAATTTATATGCGATTCTATTATCATTGTTAATATTTTGGTCTAGGATTTGACTTTGCATAAACGACCCTCTGTCAAAGAAAGAACTCCCAAGTCTCCTCGTATAATATATTTAGCTGGAGGTTACTTGAGGCATTCCTTGGATATATTTGAAGGTTACAATATTGATGATGGTTCGTGGACAACACTTTCCAAACTGACTGTTCCTAGATCTGGTCTTGGAGTTGCCTTTCTCAAGGTGGGTTTTAGGTGTGACTAAATGCAATTTGTTTCTGCTTTCAGAAGGTTGTCTTCCACATTTCTATTTTTCAATTCAAAATTAAAATTTTTCGTATTGTTTTGTTTCATAACTTACTAGAAGCAAACACAAATAAAAGTTGATAAATTGTGTGGGTGGTATTATGTATGTTAAATTTTAAGACATCTCGTAGCTTGAGTGATTTTGTGAACTCTGCTGATTTTCACTTAACTGTATAATTGTGTACAAGTTTTTTTTTTAATTGTTGGCTCCAAAAAAGTTTTTAATGTAATTTTTGTTCCAACACTTCAGTTTCCACAGCCTAGGTTGATAAAACAATTTTAAATTTTCTACTCCCTTAACCCCATTGGCCTAGCCTTTTTCGGAAACTTTGCTTGATCCTAATCTAGCAATTAAAATGGCTGATTTTGTACATTATTAGAAAAATATAAATAACTTTTGATTCGTAAATGTGATTTTAGTTCTGTTTTCACCATTTTATTCTAAATTAAATTCTCTCTATAACAAATATAAGTTATGTACAATAACGATTTTTTATTTACAAAACACAACGTTTGTATTCACTAAAACAATAAACAAAACAAATGTTTATAAACAGAAGTCATCTGTTTATAAACAGAAGTCATCTGTTTATTTGATACGTTGCTTACAAGTGTTGCCAACATCAAGTAATCTAAATATTCTAAAAGCATAATAACGATATCGTATTATAAACTGAATAGATCTAGCTTATATCACACAAGCCTAATAACTAATAAAGATTAATTTTCTATAGAATTTGAATTAAAATATAAGATTCAGATTTAAAGAAATTGGGATTTAACCCATCTCTTCTGAACTAAACTAATGATGGCAGGAAACTGTTTTATTACTGTAGCCCATTTTGTATACGAGTCCTTTGCCTTTGAAGTTCAGTTAACTCTTACCATTGTACAAACTATGTTCTCTTGTCATGGGTTCCTCTCTGCTGTCTCCGACTTATTAGAGTTTCAGGGCGATGCGTGTCTCTGGTTGTCTGTTGAGGCCTTATTATGCGTTCATTGCTACACGTTCAAAAGTTTGTCAGGTCGAAACAGCAGGCGGCGTAAGTCCCTCGAAATTAGCTCGGATGAGAAAATAAAGATAAATCGTTTATAATTAATCAAATTATCTTTTATTACCTCATTTTATTTTATACATGCTCTACTAACTCGGGTTACATACTTAGGGGGATAAAAGCAAGAACACGGAGGTCTGCCTCTACTCACGGTTCTAGCCAAACTCTCCTCCTTTAGGTCTGTTGCAAAAGCATCAGCCTCAAAACATCCCCTCCTTCTTTTCTTAAATCATGACTGCTTTATTTCCCAATATACCCTGTTGAGTGTATAAAGAGCCTTGTTGTAATTTCCTGTTATTATGTAAATGTATGTTATAATATTCATAAATGTTTAGATATTTGTATAAGATGCAGGGACCTGTCACACTCTCGTACCATTTCTACTGCTTAAAAGGCTACACTTTCAATTAATATAGCAAGCTGATTGATTGAAGCTTATCTGGGGATCCTGTACTAATGTATTATTTATTTAGATAACCATATCACAAAGTCTTTCTAACTGAATTATTTTTTTACCATATTTAGGGTGTATTCTATGCGGTTGGTGGCCGAAACAATTCTCCAGGAAGTAGTTATGATTCAGATTGGATTGACCGTTATGACCCGACCCGAGATTTATGGAGACCTTGTAATCCCATGAGTGTTCCACGTAACAGAGTAGGTGTAGGAGTAATGGATGGACTAATGTATGCATGCGGAGGATCAGCTGGAACGGAATTACACAGCAGTGTAGAAAGGTGTGTATTAAAATATTGTTAATATCCACAAATACTTTCCTAGCAATAAAAATGTAGGTCTTGTATTTATTAAACCATAGTATGATAATAATACAATGTATGTAGAATAAATAGGAGTATAAAGGTATGATTTTAAAATAACTACATTATTTTTAATTAAATTTGGTTAAATATTCCAAGATTACTCATGATGGTAAAAAATATAATTAAAATGATCTTTATGATTCTCCAATCAAACTTTAGATATAATACAGGGCCCACAAAAATTCTTTATTATCTACATTTATTCTTTAATGTTTGTATATTTATTTTTACAAAGATGTTGGAAGTGAGCGTCCTGCAAAATAATCCATTTTTGTGCTCAACTTATTGTTTTAATAAACACTTTATGTAAAATAGTACAGTCTTTTATAACACTTTTAATATTTGTCTTTAGTATGTTCAAAGCATGGAGATTTATTTAATTGTATCCTAGAAGCCTTATAGATAAAAATAATATGTAGACAAATCCTTGGATCGTTCAAACCACATTTCTGTGCTGATGATTCGCTCTTCTATAAAAGCCAGTTAATCACAAGACAGGTTATGAAAGCAATGAAAAGACGGAGAAACTAGCAAAAAATGGATCCAAGAAATCCTTCATTTGTCCAAAACCTGTATACGAAATAACTAAAACCGTAGCAAAAGATAGTTTAAAACAATGGCTAAACTTAGAAATTAGGGTATGATGGACAAAATACTCCACAGGAAAACTTTACGGATCACTGGTCCAACCAGATGTGAAAATCTCTAAGTTCGTCACTTCATAAAGTAAACGAAATCAGAGAAAAATATTAAGCTTTGTATCAGGCCATGGCACTTTCAGAACCATCTTAATACCATGGATTCTAAGGAAACCTGAAATACAGACTATGTAACCAGCACCTAACTGCAAAACATACTTCTAAAGTGCAAAGCATTAGGACGTAGAAAACAACTGGTTTTCAGCCCAGATGAGACCTTTAAAGCAACAAGCAACCTGGCTAGGAAAATCGTATCCTTAACCAAGGCTATAGAAATCGGCTAGTCAGGAATAAGAATTACATAAAAAGTCTTATAGGCTGATGTGTATAGGGGGGTAAAACCTGCTTCTATGCATAATAATAATCACAAGACATGTGACATGTCACTTCGTCTTATTGAAAGAAGCTCTGCATGTGTTCACCATAAGTCAACTAAGCATAGAATTCTGTATTCACCCCACACTATAACCAGAAACAGCACATCACACACCAATTTTTTCATCATGAAGTGGTTCCTTCCGAAGCCAAGAGAGTGTGATGGAAAATATATACTTTCACTGAAGAAAAATTCTTAGCCTCTCCACCTCAACTGTTGGCAAGCAGAGAAGCGAAAGCGGGTCTTGTGAGAACAATCTGGTAATCCTGGGTTCTGGCTTCATAGGATGTTATGCATTGGTAGCAGGATGGCACTTATTGTGGTGGTGGAAGAGCATCAAGTAAGCTAATTGCTGTACAAACAGGCTTAGTGATAACCTACTGTATATTAGAGAGCACTAGTTAGGTGAGGAGAAGGTAACTTTCTAGAGGACAAGAATCAAGAAATTGAAGTACCTGGACCTCAGGTTAGGTGTAACAACTCTATACCAGAAGGAAAAAAAAAGAAAAAATTGCTATGAATATGTAATAGACCTGATTTTTTATTCGTGGTCAGATCACATCTTAAGATAGGAACCAGGAATGTTAGAACACATTTTATACCTGGTGCTCTAAACGAGTTAAGGCATGAATGTATTGTCTACAAATTTGACTTGATGGTCTTGCAGGAGTTGGCCCGGTGTAGTAAGTTTGAAGGAGAAAGTTTATACCAACTGGTATGATGATAGTAAGGAGAAATATGAATTCGGCTGCACGTTTCTAATCTAAACAAAATATGTGGGCTCTGTGATGGATATCAGGCCTATTGATCAAAGACTGTTTCGTTTGAGAGACTGAATTATATAATATACAATGTTAATTATGTTATTTTAATAATTCTGAAGTCATAAAGATGAAACATTTATGACTTTACTTAATTCTGTAATTCCGAGGTAGAACATAGGACCATGACAAATCACACCAGTATCTTCTGTCCTGTACTATGTAATGCCTGTCTTGCAATAATGACTTTTAGTCATTAGAAAGTAACCTATTCATCTTTATTTTCTTCGCATTATCTGCATCTTGGTGAGATACTGTTTGGTGACATAACAGTAATCTTAATTTAAGATCTTTATTGGAGATAATATATCTTAGATTAATAATTTTCTGTAGCTTTGTGAAACTTATTTTTTCTCACTTCCCACGTTCGATATTTATATAGCAAGATTTTACATTGGAATCAAAACTTTGTTTTTTGCAAAATTAGCTTGCACATCTTCAAATCAGTCATAGCTGCACGAAAAGACCTTTCGTTTTATTTAACTGACTCATTTGTATCTGTACCTCCATACCTAGCTTCTCATTCTTCCCAAATAACCAAACTAATTGACATATTCTTTATTGGCATCATCTAGTGTCAGGGCAGAGTTGGTATAGTATAGTAGGTACATTTCCTTAGTCTTTTTGGTATTTTTATTTAGATTTTACTTTCAGATCATTCAATTTATTCTTCATGTTATTAAAGGTTTCTGTGTGTGAGGGGGTGTATGTTTAAAGCGAGTGTGGGGATACAAATCGTCCACAAAGTTTAACTCTGCTCTTGAGACTCCACTGAATGCTTCTATTTCTGCTTCTTGAGGAGCATAGAATCTAATGCCATCAAGAAGAAGTGTTACTTTATTTTCTGTCACGTGAGAGGTCACAATATCTAATTCTTTTTTAGAAAATTTGCTAAGAAGATAAGAATTTGTATTTGCCATAGATAATCCAGTGCATGTAATTTTGTATCTAAAGAATCAAATTATTTAATTAATGATAATATACTTTCATGTTCTTTAAATGTTTAACTGAAATATTTAATCCTTATTTATTCACTTTGATGAATAATGACTTATGATGAATAATCACTTTGTATTGTATGGATTTATAACAATGTTTACACTCTTCATCAGGTCATCTTTGTTTTTTTTACAGATATGACCCTGACGACGACCACTGGGTAGAAATCAAATCAATGCAATGTAAACGGCTTGGAGTAGGTGTAGCTGTCATTAACAGGCTATTGTATGCAGTTGGTGGTTATGATGGAAGCCAGAGATTAAAAAGTGTTGAGTGTTACAATCCTGAAAGAGATGTATGGATGTTTGTTGCCGACATGCAGGTGACTCGCAGTGGAGCAGGTAGCTAGATGATATGCTATTTAAAACAGATATAGGCTTGATTTTTTAAATAATATTAGTCAACAATATTTTTATTTGTATCCTACTTTCAAAGAAATAATATTATGTATCTTAAAAGAAATAGAAATAAAATTCACTCCACTCATGTACTAAACTTTTATTTAGTGTGTGATCCAATTTGCATAAAATGGCAAACTTTGCTTCGGTTGTTTGCAACGCTATTGTTTGTTCTTGATTATTTCATTTGTGACGGTGCATCACTGATCGACACCTCCTTGAACAGGGTCCATTTTTGTCTAACCTAAACTGTCCTTAGCAGAAAACAGCTGACTTGGTAGCTAGGTTGAGCATATCACGCTAGTCAAAATGCAGAACCATTCAGACCATCCAGGCAACCAGTCATGTTGTGAATACTCGTTTCAATTGTTTGTTTTAGTATCTTATTTCTAAATTAACCCTTCAGTGCCAGGCTTTTTTTTTCCATACACTACCTAACAGTGCTTGGCATTTTTTCTCATAGTGTACTCAAAAGTACCGACACGTTTTTAAGGATTTTGTAAGGATTTTATAAAATAGCTGTATTTTTGTTATTTGATGAGATATCATCATGATTTTTGTGTTGTTTATCTTGTAATAGATCTATAAATAATATCTACTACTCTAAATACCTGTATAATATACCAAAAAATTAGAAAAAATGAAACTACATACATTAACAAAAATTTTTGATAATATTTCCAGTTTGTATTAAGAAAATAGATAGAGAAAGAATATATATCTTTAAAACTTAAACATCACTCGAAGACATATTTTCTTCTATACTTTTATAAAAATTTTTTGGTCAATATCTTGGTAAATAAAACGTTTTTACTTTTTTCGGAAAATATGTAGTCAAAAACTTACAAAAAGTCTTATATCTCTAAAATATTCAGCACATCAAACAAAAATTTGGTAAAAGAATAATTATGAATTAAAACACTTAAGTGTTTAATTTTAACTAAAATATTTATAATCGAGTTGTAAACAAAATGTTATTCTAACAATGATATTAGGTAACACACATAAATCTAGATTTTTTCCTCATGGGTGATCTTGATCAATCCATTATATATTTACACAACACAATCGGATATAACCTACAGAATACTAAACTAAACAAAACAAACAACGAAACAAAAACGAAAGGAATAATAATTCAGATTATTATTATTGTGAAGCAGCTGATTTGACGGTGCACAGCCAACTCAATTGAATTATCACTCCTATTACCTATCGATCTGAGCACTGATTTTTATACTATATCATATGTAAAATGAAAAGAACTATTCATTCTTAGCAGATTGATATAAAATATAACCAAAAAAAATTATTTTTTTTCCCCTTAACTTACGGCGCAATAGGACATTGGCATCTCTTGCACATTTTAAAACGTCTGGTTAAACAGGATGTTGGCACTGAAAGGGTTAACCATAGCTGGTTAAATATTTGGGGTCATTGTGTTCGGAGTTTTACCCGAGGTCCAATTCCCTATTCAGACATGTTATTCGTTAATATAAGTGAGATGAGATAACTATGTACAATCACTTTTCCATTTAAAACTTATTATTTCATCTATTTACAAAACACTTGTCATTATTTTAAACTGCTCACACTCACTTGTTCATTTCTACATTTTCAATATAAAGCCTCGTTTTGAGGACAACTCTCTAGTACATGTCACTCCATTGAAAACTTGTCGAAGAGTACTCTAAAATACCGTTCCATTGACTGAAACAACAACTGTGTCAAATATTTGTTAAGGATCCAAAATTATACAAGGATATTGAATTAATAACAACAAAATCTATAAAGAATGAATGCATAAATTTGAAGAGTTAAAAATTATTAAACAATTAATTGTTACTTTGCATTTAATGGATAAAAATTTAAACAAGTGATTCTATACGATTTTCTATGTCATTATGCTGGATTTAAAGGGTTGCTGAATTTATTTTTACATAGTATACCATTTTAACTGTGTTAATCTATTTAACTAATTTAAACTATATTTTATAAACAACTGTTATCATATGATTCCCATTTACTTGTAGTAGCCAAGTTGCTGGGGTAATATGTAGTGTATTTATATTTTTTTACAGCTTTTCCATTTAAATTTATTTATAATTTTACAAAAGTGACAAATGATTTAAAAAAAAAAAATTTAAAACACCATTACCTCCTTAAACCATTGGTAAAATAATTAAATTACTATATTTAAATTTATAATTTTGGAGAATATGAAGACAAAACTTTGCATTTTTGCTATTTTTAAATCGACACTGAAGGACAGTATTTGATTTCTACAAAAAGACAATGGGTTAGGAAAATTTTTACAATAATTATAAACTTTGAATTTTGAATAAAAAAACCAATTAATTCCAACTAGTATTTATTGTTTATGTGTAGGTGTGGCTGCATTGGACCATTACATCTATGTGATTGGAGGTTACGATGGCGTGAGACAGTTAAACAGTGTTGAAAGATATGACCCAGATAAAAATGTGTGGGAATTTAAAGGCAGTATCAGTATAGCAAGAAGTGCACTCAGTGTGTCTGCTATAGATAATAAGCTCTACGCAATGGGTAAGTGGAAATATAGATATTCTTAATCTTCTATTTCATATTACATTAAAACTTTGTTAATTAGGACAGATTGAGGGAGGGGTGAAGCTGATTCGTCCTCGTTCCTCGATGACAGTTTATATTTATACTTATGAACTAAACTTTAGCATAAGCTTTCATTGACAATCATCTTTAAAATGAACAGTGACAAAATCAACTCAGCCAACAGTGGATCTTTTCAAACCAATACCAACGTGGTTATTGTAGCCAAGAAAAGTTTGTAAATAATATTCTTAGTATAGTAAACAACGATCTCAAACATGCAAATACTAAGGGAAAGAGAAAGAACCATCAAAACAGACTAAAGAATGTAATGTTTCACATTTTTGGACTTATCGCTTTCAAAGTCTAAGTCAAAGAAGCTTCAAAGTCAAAGTATAGTATCATTGATGATTGTCAATTGTGACATCAATAACCAGGAGATAATTCCAGTTGCAATCGAGAGATGTTAGCAATTCATCTACCATTATATCAGCTTATCTGTGAAATATTGGATTTGAGATTGACGACTTAATACGGAACAAACTGTGTGATATTCTAAGTGAGTAGTGGTGGGCATTAACGCTAACAACGGTCAACATCAACACCAGTTAACGTTGAACGTGATTAACTGTTGACAAAAACTGTTAATGTTAACCGCTCAGACAGAACAGAAGACCAAGCGTCTTTGTTCAGTGTTCAGTCCAAATATCACTATTTTTTCGTCCTTCTAACATTTTAATAAAAACAAATGTCCTCACAATGAATTTAAAAAATAAAATGTAGTTTACTTACTGTATGTAGGGAGGTAGGCTAGGTGATCACTGAACTAAAATGCTAAACAGAAGTTTTGTTTTCGTCCCAAATGAAAATATTTACACTATTACAGTTAATAACTAACACTTTCCTTTCGCAAAACCACAAACCTAACCTAAATATTTACACAGTTGACAGCTTTTATCAGCTAAAACTAAAGTTATTTACACCACACTATTTTCGTATTAACCAGTCGTCATTTTATACAGTTTTAAATTGTGTAAAAAACAAACAGTAAAATAGTAGGCTACAGCAGAAACATACGTTGATGAATAAACGTTGACGTTAATTGATTCGCTTTAGTTGCTCAACTAAACTAACAGACGACTGAGAGGAGTACGTGTAGCTGGATGCGCGTGCATCGAGTTGGGCCGCGGGCGCTAACAACAGCTGATGCGTCACCTGCAAGCAATTGATCAACGTTAGCAGTTAATGCACTTCTTTGTCAACTGCGTTGAGCTTTGATGATGTTCAACGTTGACGGTTAGCTGTTACCCGTTATTGGACACAGCACTAAAAGTGAGACATATTGCAGTTTATTGTATTGTTCTTTATTAGTCCTTTAGACAAATTTAGATTAATGTAAGACTAGTCAACATAATATACAGGTAGTAAATCAAATCAAATAATCTTTAAAATGAAGAAAGAAAAACAATTTGTATAAGAGTAATTAAATAACAAGTAGCAATAACAATAAAATAAAATTTAACTTTAAATAAATGTATAATAATTTAGAACATAAGCTATTTAGAAGGTTTTAAACTTTAAATTTTATATAACTTATAAAACCCATAATGTAGATTTATTTATTAACTGTCAACAATAATTTTTATTCATTTATTTTACTAAAAGTCTCAGAAAAAATAATGTCATTGTATAAGATTTGTCATAACACAAAATACATTATCTATAATAAACACAACAGTACTCCCAACATGATCAAAAGATCACAAAACAAATTACAACATACTATAATAATATATATATAGCGAAACTTCCAAATAACGGACACTGTTCGGACCACATAAACGGTCCACTATTGGGAGAGATGCAGTTATATAGGCCGGCTGATAACGCAGGATAAACAACCAAAATAGCGTTTTGTCACGATATTGAACATGTCCCAAAAAATTTAATTGGTGAATCTAAATTATATTTTCATGAACCTACTGTATAATAAAGCACATTACTTTAATGTGTACACGATCAATAAAAGTGAAATAAATTAAATATTGTTATTTATTCATAACTTTCTACTGTATTATCAAAGTTTTTATAGTACAAGAGGCATAATGGTTTTAATCTCACAAAAATATACAGTAAAACACAAATTTGTAAATTAAATAATATTGTTTATTTATTAATCATTTCGTACTACAGTACTGAATAAACAAATTGGCAAACTAGGAAAATGTAAATTTAAAAAGGGAGAAAATTAAATTATGTAAGGTTAAAGTTAAACGTTTTAGTTTGAGAAACATCACAATACACAATTATACTATACACTGTTCTCACAGGAACTTTATTGAATCTTAAAGGGCACTGATGACTGCTATATAAAAAACACAAAGATTCCTACTTTCCAGGAAGTCATCTTCCAGGTAATTACTGGACAGACATTGCAATGTGTGTTTTGAGACATCTACATTTTCTTGGGGAGGTTTCACTGTCATAAACAAGTGAAATAAATTATCGTAATACAATAATAAGTTATTGATTCTAGTTTACAAATTATTGAAAAATCATTGTTTTGTTCATGTTATTAATAAACTATCATTTGTGTATATAAAAACTCATTAATGATTTTTCAAATATATAAATCAATTCCCGTAATTTAGTGTAAACCTAGAACATGTGAAATGAGAAAAACACCAACATAGTCTTATAGTGTAAGGCCTTAATTTGATTTATTTTGGTATAGAACTTAGTTCCTTTCTTAGATTTTTACTTTCTCACGTGATGTAATATAGAGAACATTGTGTGATTGATCAAAAAATCTATGTATGTTTTGAGGTCCTCTGGGCCCAAATTTTATTTTTCAATTGTATCTGTTGTATGTGCTGTACAGCCTGAACATGTGGATGATTTTAATTTAGTACATGGGCATATTTTGGCCATATCTCTGAACGGTTTTAAACATTTATGTGTGTATATATATATATATATATATATATATATATATATATATATATATATATATATATATATAGATTTTGTATGGACAGGAGACAGGCTTACCTTGGAAAATGGTCCTTGGTATTACCTAATAGTACATAAGTAAGAAAACACACACAAAAAACACTAAAGTTATGAAATATTTCGTAAACACTGTTCACTTTCTCAATCAGTAGAGTTAAGAAGAAGACTGAAGACTGAGTCACTGACTGATTGAGAAAGTGAACAGTGTTTACGAAATATTTCAAAACTTTAGTGTTTTTTGTGTGTGTTTTCTTACTTATGTACTATTAGGTAATAAATACCAAGGACCATTTTCCAAGGTAAGCCTGTCTCCTGTCCATACAAAATCTAAACAATCTAATAGGCTATGTGCCCTATTAAATTCTAACCTATATATATATATATGAAATACAATTTTCTCAAAATCGGCTCTACATGATGTTGATCAAATTTTGTTCAAGCATAACTTCTAAGGTTCCAAACAAAATGTATTGCTTGTCATTTTTCCAAAATTGCCAGTTTTTTAGTTATTGGTAAAACACCAGAATTGGCCATGGATCCTTAGTTAAAATTTTAGTGAAATGTAAAGATGGATAATGTTTTAGATGAAATATGAAATTATGACCCAAACTCTCGTATAAAATAACAAGTAAAAAATAAATATTTCAGGAATGTCAAAAAACACAAATAAACCTTGACTGCCGTCATTATAATAATTTACACCGAAGAAGTGTTTATGGCAGAAGCGAAACCAGTTTAGGCCCTTATTAAATACATAAATATTTAAAGACCAGTGTCCATGGTTAATTTTTGGTCTTTGATTGACAACTACTGGTAGACATTTTTGGTGACAATTAGTTTTGATTAGGTTTTGGGAATGGGTGAATGAGAAAATTTGTGCAGTGTTTTTACACCATTTATTTAGTTTTCATCATGGCCCTAGCCTATATTGGCACATTTCTCATGTTCTAGGTTTATCACTTGATAACGAGACTTAATTCATACTCTAAAACATTGTATATCATTTGTTGTGTACTTGAATTATGGCAAATGTTCAATTAAACTATGTCAATAAAGTTATCAATGCTACTGATATGCTTATTGAAATGTTATCATAATTGGCTACAAAGTCTGTGAAATTAGAAATAGACTTTATTACTGTAATGATTATATTTGCGATTAAAGTTTATATTTTTTGTACCTTATCATGTGCTTATTTTATAATACACAATAATAATTTTTTTTTTTTTTTTAATATGGTGCAAAAACATACCACAATGTTTCTCATTCCACCCATTTCCAAAACCATCTAACACTTGTTACCAAGATTGTTATTTCGATAGTTGTCAGTCAAAAAAGTGAAAATGAACTATAGATGCCATTTTTAATAACATATTTAAATAGAGCCTAAACTTGTTTTGCAAACAAGTTCAAGGTAAATCATATTTCGTTACAATCGAACTTTATATGACAGCAGTCAATTTTCACTTATCAAGTCATTAATCTTATCATTTCACTAAAATTTGAACTCAATCTGTGGAGTCTATTACGCCTTTTACAACAGCCCATGACCAATTTTGTTTTATTTTTACCATAAATTGTAAATATCCATTAATGGAAAGATGGAGATCAATATTTTTGTTCGGATTCTTAAGGAAAATTTGATCAAAATTGTTACATACATTTTGAGAATACTTAATTTTATATTAGCTATCTCTAAATTTTGCATTGTCCAAAAAAAATTGAATGTCCTGAGATTTGGCTAAAATATGCTCTCATACCAAATCATGCCAAATACTCCAGAGCACTGCACACATGATAAACGACAGAATTTCACAAATCACAATTTTAGACACATGGGAGTTCAAAACAGATATATCGCCCATAAACTCTACATTGTTTTTTTGACACATATAACTTTATATTATGTGTGTGTGTATGTAAAAGAAATTGAAAAAGGGAACATGCAATGAGCAAAGTTGAATACATATTTAAAAATGAGATAAACTTTATGAATATAGAGACTAAGTACAGTGTAGGTTTTTTTTTGGCACTGAAATATGAAATTGCTATGAAACTAGCTATTCAATTACTGTAATTAGAACCATAGGCAGCTTTCAATGGTTATTGATTATATCTGGGTGATAAATCATTAATATAACTCTATTGCACAGAGGGAGAATATCTACACATAGACATCACTCCTAAATCATTCTTCCATTTTTGTAATTTTAGAACAGATATTTTCTCAAGATACAAAACTTTTTTTACAATACCAATTTCACCAAACTGTGTATTAAAAAGAATTATTATTGTACCAAGGAAGAGTAAAATGTAATACCATGTTACTACTAAGTAAACATTTGTGTAAACCTACTAAGTAAACATTTTTGTAAACTTTAAACTTTGTGATTCCAGGTGGCTATGATGGACAGAATTTCCTTTCTATTATGGAAGTATATGATCCAGCAACAGATGTGTGGACTGTAGGACAACCGTTAACTTCAGGAAGATCGGGGCACGCATCAGCAGTCTCCTATCATGTTCCAAGTTTAATGCAAAGTGATAATTGTTGTCCTTCAAGTTCAAGGACAGAAGTTCCTTCTGTTTCTGATAAAACAAGAACTAGTAATTCCTCAGGTTCCTAGCCAATGATTTAAGAGGAAGATTAGTGATTAGTTTGAAAAAAGTGAGATTATTAATTTTTAAAATACAAAAAATTATGAAAAATTAAAATATAATTTTTAAAGTAATAACATTACTCAATATAATAATAATAATATTTTTATTTAATATAAAAGTATATTTAAAGTGTTCGGAGGCAATATAGTGTTAACCATGATTTTGGTCCAACTTGAGATGATGGGAGCTAGAGCTACGGTGAAGTTCCGGTCTCTATGGAAATTTTTAAGAAATCGTTAATAGTGATATTTTTCAGTGATGGAAAAAATAATTTTAAAAATATTAAAGAGTGGAATAAGTAATTTAACAACTAAATTGGTCTTTACAAATTATTATTCCTATATGTTCTGAGTAGTGTGTTCTCATATAAATAGTTGTTCAACTCTGGGGATTTGAATCTAATCTAGAACATAGGGTTTATTATCCATGCAATTTACCTCATTCCACTCTGAGATTAGGAGGAATAAGGACCTGCCTTAAATAAATTATAGTTTGTATGAGTTAACTAGAATTCAGTGGTATTGGAAACACCAAATTCTATTTCTGTATCATTGTTAACTTTAAGACCAACTATATATGTTGTTTCCGGTCATAATTAATGACATGATGGGTACAGAGACCACATAGTGTAGTTATTTCAATAAATTATTTCCTTGTAAAGCAAAATGTGGCTGTTAGTCACGCATAACGGTTATTGTAGAAAGTTACAAATAGAACTTTTTACTTGTTTATTACATAAACTTTAAATGTCTGATGTCTCAAAATTACCTAAATGATGGTTTGGAGTATGTTGCCTCGACACCTTTATTTAAGTTACTATTTTATAAAATCATTTCTAATAATTTGACTTTAAAACCTTCACAGGTCAATAAGAACAATCAGTAACGAAGATTAATAATATTTAAAACCGGTAGTTGTATTACATAACTTGTCATTGCATGATTTGGTATGTTTGTTACATTTCATTAAGAAACACTCATTTCCACAAATTTGAAGATTTAGAAGGCTTATTAGTACAAAGTGTATTTTTTAAGTAAGGTCCACTTTGAAATTACAAAATTGTACAAGAGTAAGATGCCACATTGATAGAATCTATTGATTCAGTAGGTAACTGTTGGCCATACTAGTAGTCATGTCGAGTTAAATGCTCTATATGACTAATTTACAGTGAATTAAAAAATAATGCTGCCAATTGGTAGGTTTGTACTGTGATTCTGCAACAGTTGGCGAAAAACTGTTCTACGGAAATCTTGTTAGCGAAAAACACTGCTATCGAAATCAACTGGCAATTTTATGAGATTTTTACAAATCTTAAAATGAAAGTAATGTTAGGCAATGTTGTTACTTGTTCCTGTAGGTAAAATGGTGTCTTTTATTTCACGAAAGGTTAGTGAATATTCACAATTTAAAGTATAGAGTGCCTACTGGGTGCCAAAAATGTTACCAATAGACACAAGTAGAAACATTAGATGTGGCTTAAACTATTTTAGAGTATTAGACAATTTTGGGAAGATGGAATTAAGAAGCCATGTCAAAATTGTGTAGAATTTAATGATGACTATATAGACAAATAATATATGTACAGATTTCATTTGGCTTAATATATTTTTTAATTTTTATATATTTTTTTTATTTTGAAACAAACCTTACTTTAAAATTTCTCCTCATAAATCCATAGATATACAATTCAAAGAAGTAATTTATATATATATATATATATATTTTTTTTTTAATGTACTAACTCATTAATTGCTTGGTAAAAAAAAAGGTTTTAAATCAAAAGTGATGTGTGCATAGCTGATATCTTATACCATTTTAGATCCAGTAAATCCATTTTTTATTAATCTCTTCATCTGTTTCCCTTAAATAATTTTAAAATTATCATATAATGGCTGTTTTATATAATTTTGAAATCTTCTGATATATATATTATAACGTTTAAGACATTCTCTTTTTTTTTTTATTAGTTATTTGCTACACGTTGGTCGCTTAAATATAGGAAAACTCTCCTATATTTCTTTTTACTATTTATTAATATTATTATTATTCATTTGGTTATTAGTTCGTTAGTTATTTGAGTTGGGATTATAACTCAATTTTAATTAAACATATTGAATAATTAACTCTTTTAAATATTAATTTTTAATCATTTAAAACATAATTTTTACCTTGATGCTCAAAATATTACTGATTAATATCTTATTCTACAATTTTATACTACGGCTTAAACTAGGTACATCTTCACTATAAATTCTTATCCTAAACAACTTAGTCTAAAACAAGGAATTTAAGAATGCATCAATTTAATTTGTATTTAATTTTGACTCTAATTTTAATTAGCTTTATAAAATATTTGCTCCGGCTAACTGAAGGTTATTTACTTGAATTTAATTTAAATCTCTATTGGGGTTCGTTGGTTCTTAGGTGGCTATAATTAATTTTATTATTACAAAAAACAAAATTTGGTGGTAATTTATAAAATGTATTGTCCTTTAAGTTCTACTTATCAATTGACGTGTTCCTTTACAGTTTTTGGTTGTTCTCGTTCCGTGGTTCTCTCGAAGATTGCGTAATGGTTGGATGGTTTGCCTCTCCCGTAGATGATCCCAATCGCGGGTTACACCTTTCTTCACTCACTCTTGCGACGATGATGCTTTTAATTCTTACGACGATACTTCTTCTCACTGATTTAACTTTAATACGACGATGACTCCTTAAACTTCACACTTATCTCACTTAACGACCACGAAGACTTCTTATACTTTAATACGATGATTCTTTTAGTTTTTAAAACGACGGATAACTTTTTATTGACTTTTATAAACTTAACAGTTCTATTAAAAAAGAAAAACGACGAATAGGATAGGCAAAGTCCTTCACAAACACTTAACTCTTTCGATCAGGAGAAACACTTCCCCGGAACAACCTTCTAATACGACGTCGGAACCAAAATACCTAAAAAGAACCACGTGTCCTCCCTTTTACCCTTATTTATAAGTTCTCCTCTTTTTAAAACAGCGTCATGATGCTCTTCTTCCATTGGCTAGTTTTAATTCTTGGACGTTATTTCAGAACTGATTCACTTGCTCTGATTGGCTTGTTACAATTTGTTTCGGTATTAAAAGCTTAATTTTGATGGATCTTGTGTGACGGTTTGGGTGCGTTGTTTCCCTGTTGAAACATTTTTTTATGTCTGTCAATCCTTTCATGTCTTGACGATTTATGGCCTGCCGGGTACTGACCTTTGGAGCTTTCTATTTCGGTATGTTATTATATATATATATATATATATATATATATATATATATATATATATATATATATATATATAATCTAACCAAACTTTAATTTACCAAAAAATGTGAAACGTTACAGAACCTCCTAAGATCTGACATGTGATTTTGTAGAAATCACACAGCAGATCTTATAATTACTTTACACATTTTTATTTTGTCAACCTACACATGATTAGTTCTTATTTATCTAATTTACAATATCACTGACTAAACAATCAGATTAGTGATTATGTTATACATTTATTATTTATTATTTTTTATTTATTATTGGTTATATAAAAAACAACAAAACGAAACAAGCAAGAAATAAATAATCAAATATTTCACAGTAAGAGTATTTTCCCATTTTCCTTATACATTTTTTTTTTATTTACTGACAAGTTTTAATTTCACTAATACAACAGATTATTTTAATTTATCTTATTAACTCAATGGAATATAATATTACATTAGTCCACAGAAGGAATAGAATATTTATGTCTTAAATTATTGAATAGGTCCATTGATAAAGATTTGTTGAATAGAATATTTATGTCTTAAATTATTGAATAGGTCCATTGATATAGATTTGTTGATATGAGTCATCACCCTTTGCAGCTATAGACTGTCAACCTTTGTTTATCAAGCCACAACTCCCAAGTGCCAGCTGATACCACACTGTTTATAGTTGCATGCCTGCAGTATTCAACTTTCATTCCATGCTTATCTAAACTTCTTGAACTAAATCGTTTTACTAAACCTAGGCAAGATAGATTTTTTTCAACAAATGAGACATTGACACATCTTATTTTATATATATCTCAGCTATGAATCTAACAACTTTCTTATTCTAAAACACACTTAGACTACATTCAAATAATACTGTGTAATAATACTAAGGTCTTTATAATTAACAATTTACATGTATGTTAAACAGCATAATTTTATTTAACTAACATTTTATAGTATTTAAATTTAGTACAAAGTTTTTACTTTATCAAAATTTATTCAATTATTCCTTTTCACAATCTCTTTTGTATGAATTATTATAGGTACCTATACTTTTCTTTTAATATAGTCATTATTTACTCCTATTATTTTTTACATTAATTTCAAAATTCTTTCTTTTTTTAACATATATTATGTTCTTACATTTACTTTATTCAATTGTTCAGTTCATGGCTAGGTCAGTCATAAAATCATTTATATATCATTCTCAGAATAACAAAATAATATTGTCGCATAAAATCTTGAAATCATTACCTCAAAAAATCCTTTATCCTTAAAATCTCTTATTACAAAAAAAAACCTTTAAAACATTTTATTAATTTAAACACTATATTAATTCTCTTCATTAACATGTTGAATGCAATGGGCAGTTTCCAGTTCACAGCATTTTGTCAACTATTGCAGCTTTTGTTGTGAGTTATTGTGTTCAGTGTTATAGTTTTACTATGGTTATTATATTTTGATTGTGTATATAGTATATTTTTTATTGTTTATCTTGTGTATACTATTATATTTGATTGAGTAGGCTAATCACCTCACTAAAACATCAAAATATTAGCTTTTGTTGTCCTTCATTGTTGTACTGTGGATTATTAGGATTGTGTGCATAGTATATTTTTTATTGTTTTATCTTGTGTATAGTTATTATATATGGTTGAGATTGCTAATCGCCGAAATAATATTCAAAATATTAGCGAAGGTGTTTCTAGCGCTGCTGATACAGAGACGGAAAGTTCAGAAAGTGATGATGACATTGAAATGAATCCAACGTGGTCAAATTCTACAATTAGCCCAAAAAATATTTATTTTGAAAAGGAGAACAAATTGTTAGTTCCAATCCCTGGTCAGGGTAATCCATTTGATTGGTTCAATCTGTTGCTGGATGATGTGTTTTAGAATTCATTTGGAGAGAAACAAATGTGTATGGTCTTGATTTGTTTTGCGGACCTAGTACTTCAGATCAATCACTCATCACTCGCTGGAAGACTATTGATGTACCAGAATTGAAGGTTTTTCAAGGCTTCTTCTCCCACAGGTACAATCCGACTCAACAGACTTCAGGACTATTGGCAAACCAATAGACTCTATAGCTATATGATGATTTATTTACAACTGAACTTAATACAATTTCCTCGAGTTATTTCGGGATAATCTAAATACCCTAACAAAGGTTAATGACATAAAATCTTAAAAATTATCTTAAAATTTTAATTATTTATATCAAAAAATGTCTTCTAGAGTGTAGATAACTAACTTAATTATTATGTTACTACTATTTACAAAAAATTTAAATTTAACAAAATAACTCTGGTTAATTTTACACACATTTTTTATTAGGTCAAAACAGCCTTAACAATTTTTTTTTTTTATAATTTTTAACGGTAACTGCTAAATGTTTGTTTTAAAGTACAGAATTCAACGATAAAAAAAAAAAACCTGAAAATGAATATTTTTACACAAAAAATTGACCGGGATGCACTTCAAACTTACCATTAACCCCTAACATCATATGTCTTGAAGAAGGGCGCGAAAATAAAAACCAGCGTATTTCCCCTCCCCCTGGCCTATTGTTTTTGTCTGGCCAGCTAGCTACCAGTCGGATGTTGGTCTTTGTTCGGTGAAAGTTGCCAGTTTTGTCTCACCCCTTGGCTGCGCTATTTATAGTTTTTGATGACCTTGCGGGACTTTCCGCCTGTACGTGACTTTATTTTCTATGGTTTTTATCGAGAGGTGATTTGTGGATCCAATTATTTTGTAAATACGTGTAAATATTAGTAAAATAAGTTGTTTTTTATTATCTGACATAAAATGAATCCTGGGGAAGTCAAATAGCCTGGCCCGTCACACGGAAGACCTATTATGAGTTAAGTATTGGTACAAGAACATTGTTTTGATGAAAATCAACATCAAAATTTAGTTTTTGATGTTTTGGATAGACCTTCTAAGCCTGATCCTTACGATAGTAGCCAAGATGAAGAATATCAAATCAATAGTGATCACGACTCTGAATCGAAACAGGAGTTTGAAGAAGATGATGGCGTTACTGGTCCTATGGAAGAAAGCAGTAGTGAAGATGAGACCCTAGAAGAAACTAGTAATCAATCAGAACGGCAACAATTTTTCTTAGAAAAAAAAGTAGCAAGAAAAGTACAATTTAAATGGGGAAAAGAAGCTCCCCGACCAAACGTCAGAACTCGAAGACACAATATTATTTTACAGTTACCTTGTCTCAAACCAAAGGCAAAAGAGCTCGGGACAAATCCATCTGTTGAGGAGGTATGGGGCTTTTTATTTAAAAAAAGTTTTTGGATGAAATACTTACATGGATCAACCATAAAATTGCATCGCTCAGAGAAAAATATGCTAAAAAACTATTCTATCTTTCTGAATTGGATATGATTAAACTAAAGGCTTTCATTGGACTCTTTGTTTACACTGCAATTTTTAAGTCATCAAACGAAACTGTGGACAGCCATTTTGCTACTGACGGATCTGGACGAGATATTTTTCGATGCACGATGCCTAGGAATATATTTCTGTTTTTACTTTTGGCTTTACGATTTGATAACCCTGATGACCGAGAAGAAAGGAAGAAGAGTGATCCTGCCGCAGCAGTTTCAGACATTTTCAATATGTTTATTGAAAACTCACATCTCGTCTACACTCCAGGGCCAACCATGTGTGTCGACGAAATGCTCGTTGCCTTCCGTGGCCGTTGTGTATTCAAAATGTACATGCCGAAAAAACCGGCCAAGTATGGACTCAAGATTCTGTGCCTGGCAGATGCCAGGACTAATTATTTGTACAACTGGTATTGGTACTGCGGAAAAAGAAGTGACGGAAGAGGTTTATCAGAGGAGGAGAAGAGACTACTGATTCCTTCTCAAGCCGTTATAAAGTTGGCGAAACCAATTGAATGGTCGAGGCGAAACATTACAGGAGACAATTGGTTTACCTCCATCGAATTGGTGAACGAGCATTTGACTTACGTGGGAACTCTAAAAAAAAAAAAAAAAAAAAAAAACAGAGATTCCTCTTGAGTTCCAGCCTAACAAAGAGAGAGCTGAAAAGTCGTCAATTTATGGATACAATGAAAATAAGACTTTGCTTTCGTATGTGCCCAAGAAGAGGAAGGCTGTAATTCTGATTTCGTCTATGCACCATTCACCTGCAGATGATGATGAATCAGGCAAGCCGAAAATAATTGCCTTTTACAATATGACAAAGGGAGGTGTAGATGGAGTCGACCAGAAATGTGCAAACTACTCAGCGAGCAGGCGATCAAGACGCTGGCCCCTGAAGATTTTTTTTACCATACTTGATGTTGGCTGTGGTGTAAATAGTTATATTCTACACCAATCTTTCAAAGATATAAAGAAAATGAGTCGTTTCGACTTCATGAAAGCACTAGCCAACAGCTTGATCTATCCCTACATGAGGAGACGTCTTCAAGAAACCAAGAATCTGCCGAGTGAGCTAAAACTGTCAAACAAATTCTAAAGAATAAAGATGTTCCAGAATTCTTCGAGTCAAGAAAAACTTGCTCAACCTGTCCGCCGCAGCTGAAAAGGAGAACGAAATATCCGTGCCAAAAATGTGGAGCGGCAATTTGTTTGGAGTGTTCTAAAAAAATTTGCAAGAACTGTTTTCAAAAAGAGTAAAAAGGACATTGTGAAAAGATGTTTCTGAACTAATTCTATGTCCACTCTATGTATATATATAGGTATGTAAAGCCATTTTACTGATTATTACATTTATTGATCATTAATTATGCCCTTTTTTTTCATTTAAATACCCATAGGTGTCTCCCAGACGTATGATGTTGATTGCGTAACTTTAAATCTTGATGTTAGTTAAAGGTTAATCTTATATAAGTAGCGATTTTCTACTAATATATATATATATATATATATATATATATATATATATATATATAGTAGTAGTAGTAGTAGTAGTAGTATTAGTAGTGTAATAGCAATTGAATCTTAGTTGTATGACGAACCAGGACCCACCAGCCATATTGAGAAGGCAGGGAATAGCTGTCTTCTGGTGCTGTGAGAGGAGGAGGAGCAAGATGTAGAGAGTATCAGGCAACTGAGTGTAGTGGAGTCCTGCCAATTAGTTTAATTTTATAGTGAACTTTTCTAAATTATTATGTTGGGTTAAGTGTTTAGGAGTGGCATTCCCAAGATTTTAAGTTGGCTTAAAAAACATACTAATATATATTTTATTTTAAAGGCGAGTTATAAAAAGGTCTATAACCTTTGACCACACATATCACAATGATTAGAATTGTGTGCAGTTACTATTATAATTAAAATGTAAGTCCTCTAAATTAACTCGTTCTAGTTACCTATAGTGGTGTTTGGTCTGATGATTATAAGAAAATTAACAACTATTTAGGTATGGGTGACCATGTTTCCTTTAGGCAACTCTTATGTTAAGCTGAACTAATCCTGGTATTAAATTAATTATTTTGGCCCCCAGCAACTCTATTGTGTTACAGTATAAATTGTATTTTGATTGAATTGTAATTTTCTTTCACTAACAATGTAGCCTCTTGATTTGGGTCATTGATCTTTACATTTCATCAAATTTTGGATAAAATCAATAGTGCCGATTTGAAAAATAATGTCTTGTATGACCAATTATTAAGTCTTACTAAGGAAAAGGAATTAAAATCTTTGGAGTTTTTTTTTTTTTTTTAATTGTAACTTTGTTTTAGTAGGTGTTCCAAAATTTTGAATAATCAGATAATTGTGGTTGAGCAAATATTTTATTTATTTATTTTAATACCAAGTCACAAACCACAAGTTTTTACAATATTGTATCACTAATGTTCTAGGCTTTTCATACTACTTAATGTTGAATACTTTAATTGAGTTATCACTGTAATATTTAATAGTGACTTTTTAATACTGTAGCTATTGTGAACACCTTCACAGAAACTCCTACAACCAGGATCATGAAAGGTCACCAATCCTACTCATTGGGAGTAATTTCTTATGTAGCTTTGTTTCAATTTGTGAAATACTGAACAAGTTCATTAATCAGACAAGTCGACAAATTTCTAAATGACTGCTAAATTTCAAAAAAAATAGTTTCTTGGAGATACCTTTTTACTTATAGATCGTAATAGCCAAGATGGCTTTAAAATCTGCATACAATGAAAATGTGAGTGATATAACTAAGAAACAAAACCATGAAAAACAATCTTTAATAAACAAAACAAAAAATAGCAACAGTTTAAATTTAGTAGTATATAGGTCATGTTTAATTATTCATTGAATATTATATAAAAAGAAGATCGGAAAATTTAAAAATAATAAGCATTTCAAACAGTTTATGGTCATTCTTTCTTTTATAACCTTCTAATAACTCATTTTGTGTTCTGCACATACACTATTAGTTTTGAGCTCTGAAGTCAATAGGATTTACAAGATTTATATTAACTGCATGTGGACTGTACTTACAATTTATCATTTTTATGAACAATAAGTAAATTATGATGTACAGAGTGAATGGTGAACTATGTCCAAAAAAAAATCTAGGTGATTGTACACTTCATTTATGAAAATTGACCATAAAAATAAACATCTAAACCCAACATTGTAGGCTATTTATATTTCAGTTTTTTACCTGCTTGCTTGTCATATTATTTGGCCAAATCACTAACCTTGATAATGGTTAATTCTGACAGTACTGTATTGACATTTTATTTCTTTTGTAGATAGTTATTACTAACCTTCTTTCTTTGCTGAGTAACAATTATAAAACATATTTCAAATAATACTTTCATATTTAATCACATCTTTTGACTTTCTGGGTGCAATAATTCTATTTAAAAAATTAGCAATTCGCTTATACCTTTTAAACGCTGTAGTTTTTTTTTAAACAAACACATTTATTTGTAAAACAAATTTGAATTTTCACTTTTTTCATGTTTGGGTGCATGTAAATAATATATATTCTCAATTTCAAAAACAATTCTCTGTCATAAGGAATTTAATGTAGTTTTTAGAAATGAGGTAATTAAACTTACTCAGTGTAAAATAACGTGAGAAATAGAATTTTTAACTGAAAAGTCATGTTTTTCCTAAAAAGATGTTTTTCATAAAAGATGTTTCTCTCGTTTTTTTATTATGGTCAACGGTGTTCCAATGAAGTGTACCCATCACCTAGAGTTTTTGGCACATTGTTCACCATTCATATTGTATACTAAAATTGTCATGTAGGAAACACCTCCATTAAAATTATCCCTGAACTAGGAAGAAATAGTTTGTCCAATATCTTGGTATAACTAATAATCTATTCATTAGAATCAGTTAGTTTCTAAATAGTTAAAATTGTGCATACAGAGTTCAGTCATTGAGTTCAAAATTTAACTGTCCAAAATATTGTCGGTGAAACGAGCAGATCATTCAAACAAAGCTTTAGGAACATATACCGTACCAAACTCAAAAACAATATAATATGACAGTCTAATCAAGCTTTACTGGACATTTAATAAATAACCACGACTATAAATTCAGGCCTACTTGGAATTATGGATAAAAATACTTTTCATTCCAGACAAATAATTATGGATTTGTGGTCAAGATTTTTCAGTTCCGATCAAGTGAAAGTAAAAACAGAGTTTGTAAGTAATTCGGCCCTCTTTTCGGAATTTCAACTTCATTATTATTTTTAATGGAATCCCTTTAATTTATCATAAAATGATTGATGGTCCTAACACTAAAAGATTTAGTAAGAATCATCACAAATACATTGGGTTAGGTGGTTATGAATAACTGTGAATACCCGCGGATAAGCGATAAGGACTCAATGTGCAGATAACTTGTACAACAAAAAGTGTATTTTTGTGATAGAGCAAATTGGCGCGTAAAGCCAAAGGTCCTGGGTTCAATTCCCAGTCTAGGTTGTATATTTTTCACTAGAAATATTGAATTAACAATATTATCTGGTAAAAACGTATAAGCTTTAATATATAAAAATGTATTTGTTGTTCTTAACAACTTTGTACTTTGTTTACTTCCTTATTTATTTATTCCTTAATCTATATTCATTCTATACCTACTAATACCGGATAACAAGTCAAACACAGTACAAGCGTCTAATGTCTTGGAATCAGCAACATTCTTATCTTTGGTTTTTTTTGTAAGTACAAACTGTACTTATCTTACTAATTTTCAATTAAAAACATCATTTTATGACAATGATTTGGATTCGATTAAAAAAGTGGGTTTGAAATTCCGAAAAAAATATCCTACAATTCAAGATTACGTGAAATTACCGATTACAAATTTTGATATACATAAAATTTAAATGTATAATTTTTAAATTATCAGAATTTAAAAAAAAATATTGTGTGCGTAAAATTATCGATTTAGAATTGCGGGAAATAATTTAATATGAAATAGATATTAGGAAAAAATTACGTCAGAATTAACAAAAAAAAATGTATAAAGACTGCATTAAATTCTGATAAAAATATGAACAAATACGAGATATTATCGTTCAAATAGCAAACAAATAAGTTTTTCTAACCTTTCTTATCTGTGTCCTGTGTCACAATCACCCGCTTTACATTTCTTTGAAATATGGGTCAGTTCAAGGAGACGACCCCCACTCAAACGGTGGCACCTAGGTTTCCTAACTCAACCAATCCAACTTTATATATAATATATGAATACAGACTTTATTGTTCTGGAGTCTAATAAAGAATTATGTAACAAATCTTTACTGGTTTCAAGTTCATTTTATCTGTTCCTGGTAAAATACCGTCCACACGCTGACAACGTTCCAGCTGTTCTGTTTGTGTCAACATTGATTACGAGGTCCTCTTCTTTAAAATAGACCCTGAAATATTTTTTCTTTTAAAATAAGGAATAAGATTGGAATAGAGAACATCTATTTATCCTTAAAATCCAATTTGAAGTACCCGCACTTTCCCTTAATTCTTGTCTATGCCATAAAAAGACCATGGATACTTGAGTGTGTGTGATTTTGGTTTCTGTTATGCTACTTATTCATACTAGCCCAGGCAATGAACGCCAAAATCGGCCTCATGTCGGAAGAAATTAGAGACAAGCTGAATTTTTTACAGTCGTTAGTACCTATCTAGAGGAGTATTTTCCCAAAAGTCCCCACCCCTCCCCCTTGAGCTTCTTCCCCCACCCCCCTTTAAAGTCTGAATTTGCAAGCGTTTTTGTTATCGCTTATATCTCTGTTAGTTTTAAACATATCTAATTCATTTTGGTACCATGTTGTTTATCACAAAATTTACTAAAGACAATGTTCAGTAACATTTTCTTATATCTTGTACGGTTATTCAGATTTTTTAAGAAATAGACCGAAATTTCGGATCAAAAAGTAAATTTTTTAAGGATTTCATTTAATAACTTTTTAGTTTCTGATATTTCGAAAAACAACTTCAGACAAAACTTTTAGAGCAACTCTTTAGCTTTAAAAAAATGTAATTGTAACTAAGAATATATTCATGAAAACGTAGTGAAAACATTGAATAACACGCGGCGCACGGCTGCAGCAACGCCCGCCGAGCTTTGTGTGTACACTCAGTTGCATACTGAGCATTTACTGCATCGTCTTAACAATAGGGTTTTTTTCAAATCTTTTTACTATTAAATTTATTTTATTAGTATAATTTATATAAATTTATTTTCTAACACTATTATGGTGATTGCTTTTTTGGACAAATAGCTAATTTATTTCAGTAAGTTTTTTCCATACTTTCAGATGGATTACACAAGAAAATCGAAGGGAGAACATCAGTTAAATTACACAAAGTATGCCGACAAAACTACACAAGACCAACAAGCATTAAAGCCGCAATAACATCGTTACAAAGGCCGGATGAAGCCCTTCCTTCCACATCCTCACCTGTTTTACGGAATTTAGGCGAGAAGTTTGATTTTAAAACAAATTGTTTCATTTGTGAACAAAGAGCAGTAATTGACTTAAAGTCACCTTTAAATCGTCGAAAACAAATTCGTATGGTGGCAACCCTAGAAATACAGACAAACTCACTTCACAAGTGTGATGAACGGAATGATGAGTGGGGAGACAGAGTAAGAACTGTTCTTTTAAGTGTAAGTGACCTTGTAGCACCAGAGGCACGATACCATAAACAGTGCCACGACACTTTTTGCAAGACAAATTTTAGTGAAGGATCCGTAGGCAGACCGAAAACGGACGAAGACATTTTTTTGCGCTTTGTAAAACCATAGAAGACAGTGATGAATGTCAATTTACAGTTAAACAATTGCAAGATATCATGACAGACCTTTCCGGAAAAACAAACACATACTCTGATAGACACTTAAAAGACCTCTTAAAGGAACACTTTAAAGACCGTATTATTGTTTCAAACGTCTCTGGTAGGAAAAATATTGTGTCTCTATCTGATACTGCCCATAAAATATTTGAGAATTGGTATAAAAGCAGAGAACAAGACCCAGAAACAGAAAGACTGAGAATAGTTTTAGCAGCGGCTGATATCATTAAAGAAGATATTCAAAAGATGGTGTATGACTATCGTACCTACCCAGACACAGACGATATTACATCTAATTCCAAATACATTAAGTACATTTACCCGAAGAGTCATTGAAAAGAAATGTGTAACAGAAGAACAAAAAGGAGTTGTAATAAATCACGCAATAATCTCTGCTGTGAGGCCAAGATCTTTTTTGTCACCCTTGCAATGTGGATTAGCACTCACCCTACACCGTCTGTATGGGTCTAGACACTTAGTAGATGGAACAGGTGGAAAAGATGGCATTAAGCTTTTCTATGACATTGGCAGGTTGATTGAACAGCACAATGGAATAAGAAAAGAACTTTTGTTTGTGCACGCAATGACCGGCTGCGACACAACATCGTCCTTCTATGGTATAGGAAAAATAAAAGCTGTCGAAATGTTGAAATCGTCTTTGGAAGCTAAGCAGCAAGCCTCTACATATTTGGAAGAAAATATATTAAAAGAAGAACTACTTGGCAGTGGAGAAAACTTTACACTTGGACTATATGGAATGAACAAACATAAAAACTTAAATGAAGCTCGTTATTTCAAATTTGCGAGCATGGCAAAGAAATCAAATTTACGGTCAAATTTCAATTTAGCAAAATTACCACCAACATCTGAAGCATGCCAACAACACAAGTGGTGAGGTTGCAAGTACAGGTGTGGTTAGGAAATACCTTGAACGCTACTCAATGGGGATGGAAAATGGAAACTGTAAAAGGAATCGGGGGAAACAACAAAGTTCTTCAACCTGTGACTTCCTTAAAACCTTTTGCTCCAAATGAACTTTTACTTCTGGTTTCATGTGCCTGCAAATCTACTTGTGGCAATTATTGCGGGTGTAGAAAGTCTGGTTTGTTTTGCTCAGGCATGTGCGAAAACTGCAATGGAGTTTCTTGCCACAATGTAGACTCCATGAATGATGAGCAAGAGCAAGATACAATCGAAGACGATTAAACATGTATGATAGTGTAAATATATTAGATTATTCAGGTGTAAATAAGTCAATAAAACTGGTTTACCTTAGAGATGTATAAATAAATCGAGCAAGAGAGAATTGGAGACGATTAGACGTGTACAAAGTGTAAATAGACTACTGTAATTGATACGGTGTAAATAAATCAATACAATCGTTTTATGATGTTGGTGTTTAAACAAATATCCATAGTATAGATAGATGACAGTTAAATCAGAAGTTACAGGATACAGATCATACAATGAATTTACAGCAGTGGTGGGCGGGTGGTCCGTGATGCTGTGGATTGCACTTTGCTGATGATCGGCAACAGAGTGTAAGATTATATAATAGCATTATTAGAAAGTTACTGTATAACAATATTATAAGTTACTAATTAAATAAGAATTAGACAGTGTTGAAATAACCCTATTGTTAAGACGATGCAGTAAATGCTCAGTATGCAACTGAGTGTACACACAAAGCTCGGCGGGCGTTGCTGCAGCCGTGCGCCGCGTGTTATTCAATGTTTTCACTACGTTTTCATGAATATATTCTTAGTTACAATTACATTTTTTTAAAGCTAAAGAGTTGTTCTAAAAGTTTTGTCTGAAGTTGTTTTTCGAAATATCCGAAACTAAAAAGTTATTAAATGAAATCCTTAAAAAATTTACTTTTTGATCCGAAATTTCGGTCTATTTCTTAAAAAATCTGAATAACCGTACAAGATATAAGAAAATGTTACTGAACATTGTCTTTAGTAAATTTTGTTATAAACAACATGGTACCAAAAGGAATTACATATGTTTAAAACTAACAGAGATATAAGCGATAACAAAAACGCTTGCAAATTCAGACTTTAAAGGGGGTGGGGGAGGAAGCTCAAGGGGGAGGGGTGGGGACTTTTGGGAAAATACTCCTCTAGATAGGTACTAACGACTGTAAAAAATTCAGCTTGTCTCTAATTTCTTCCGACATAAAACCTTCATTGCCTGGGCTATACTTCAATGATGTCAACATTTGAAGATAACAAGTGGAGCACACACAGTTCAAGCAACTTTACTTCCTTTCCCTCAACTTTCTCTGGCCCATACTTGTTACTATAAACCTGTTTTTATCTCATGAGAGAAATAGCTCCTTTTGTTTCATATTAGATCTCAATTAAGACTTTTTTGCTTGTCAATTTACGATAGGACTATTATTGGACAATAATTACTGAAGCCTACACATCACGGGAAATTCTTACTTGTTACCAAAAAACAGGATAGAAACAATTGTTATAATATGTTTGTTTATAAAAAAGGGATATACAGATATTAAATATATAGCCTACGTAATTTGGAAAAAGAAATCAAAATTTGACTGTTTTCAACCGAGTTGGTGTTTTCGGCAAAATTTATCACCTACAAAAAATAATCCAAGGATATGTCTAAAAAAAACTTGAATGAGTGGTTTTCACGGAAAACAGTAATTTGGTAACCCTGCTAACCTGTCAGGTGGTGTGATCTAGATTATGAGGGAAATAATATTACAAGCAGTAGTGGCGGAACATTTTACCTTCGGGGGGGGGGGGGGGAGAATATTTTTATGTAATCTGTAGTTTTTGTTTGCCTACCCTATACAAATCAGTCAGGCACCCATGAAAACAAATAAGCAATTAAGCATGTCGCACCAAAACAATTGTGGCATATTGTATTGTATATGTAGGCCTACATTTGAAGTTGAATAAATTTGTAATTGCACTACTTAATTACTTAAAGGCTAGAGCTGACATACTTTTATGAACATATAAAATATGTATAAAACAAAATCAAATAGTCAAATAAAAGTAAATAAGTAAATAGTTTTTGTGTGCAAACAAATGCTAATGATTTATTTACAATTTTTTTTTTCAAAACATATAAAACAATAATACGTTATATTCTGTATCTGTTTAGCTATAAAGTTACAAGTTTATGTTTTTAAAAAATCGAAAGTATAATGTTGAGCCGATTAAAAACTTCAATACATATATTAAGAAAGAATTGAAAAAATTAAAAATCGTATTTGTAGGCTATATTATTTGAAATTTGTTGATGAGAAATAAGATTTCTCTCTCAACAAAATTCACTGAACTCAGTTGTGTCAACGATATCAGTGAATTCAAAATAAAAAAATTGATTAATAAAAATAATACAATTAAACTTATCAAAAGTAGCCTATATACACAGTAAAAAGTAAATCCTTTTTAAAGAATTTAGACAAAATCACACTAAAATAAAAGTAGCCTATTCGGTTTAGAAAGTTGCAAGCGAATGAAATGCTGTTTTCAAATCGATAACAATTACCGAGGATCTCATTTTGGCTTATTGATCAACTTTGTACATCGCGTTTTTTTTCAGCCAATGTTTTAAAGTATGGTTTCTCTCTCGGCTCTCCGAGAATCTTACAATTCCATGGTTTTATAATTTTGTCATGCCTTATTGCTGGGTTGTCTGAATGACGGAAAGTCTTCCCCGTTTTGTGAAGGTGTAGCTTGGAATATTACACCCTTATGTTTCTACTGTAGACAATTTTACAAGTTTTCGTTTCTATATCAAAATTAAGGCTGAAATCGACTTAAGTATGTTTTGAAATAGTTATAAAACTATGCCTACTATGGATTAATAAAACATTTTCCTTTTGTAGACTTCCTTTATTGCAATTTTAACATTTTAAAGAAAAGTTAATTTTACGTTTTTGCCCCTAAATCATAAATTTAATATTAGTGAAAAATACACGAAAATAATATGGAATAGTTACAACGCTTTGGCGACTCTAGAAAAATCCAACTATTTCGTTTTTACCCCTTTCCGTCTTTCTCGACGCGAGATACAAATACGGGAAGGAAGGCGACAGTGGAATTTTCCACAAAAGTAATATTGAGAAATTATTTACAAGTGGTATTATGTTTCCTCCAGCTTCCAAACTGTCGAAATTGAGCATAGTAATTCGTCGTGTTTTTTTTAGGCTGTGAAACATTTCGATTACATCAAAAAATGATAAAACCATTTTCTTGTCGACTCTAACATCAAATGTATTTTCAACTAGTTTCCGAGCTCATATTTCTGAAAATTCCTTCGCTGTTAACTCAAATATTTCGCATATTTTATTCACCGATCAGCATTATGCCAGAAATAACTAACAAACTTTTTTTAATATAATATATTTATTCACATGTTACAGTACACTGCAACTAGTGAGCAAAGTGGCACTTTTTTAAACGAGAGAAAAATGTTGACGCACGAGGCTTGCCGAGTGCGTCAATTTTATCGAGTTTAAAAAAGACACTTTGCTCACGAATTGCACATGATACTTTGTCTACAGTTGTTATTTTGGCAATAAAAACAGTTCATACTGGCGGTCGTACTTTTTCCTTGATTTGACAGGAAGGAGATTTAGTACAACGTTGTTAGCTTTTTCCGCTAATTTAGGCGGGGTATTTGACAGGGTTTCATCCTCTGAACTGTCCATATTTTAAAACTAACTACACAAAATATAGCAGTAGTGCTAAACAACACATCAACACTGAGTAGAAGTTCCACGTCAAAACTGAGGTTATTTGCGAATATTACAAATAACTTAGGTGTATTGTTGAGGAAACGGGATTGCCAACTTCAAAACTCGGCAAACGAAAAATACTCTCCGTGTACATACACTGTCAATCATCTTCATGAATAATTACTTTTTTAATTACTAATTTTTCAACTTTAAAACGTTGTTTTGTTGTTTATTTATGTTATTTTACATATAAGAATTAATCTGACCTACATACGGGACATTTCCTGTATATTATAAATCAATTCAAATAAACTTAACCTAAATTTCGTTTTGTTCGGTTGCCATTCGGAGTGAGCAAAGTAGTGTGCAAAGTAGTGGGCAAAGAAATCAGCTGTTTTGCAAACTAATTTAAATGAACAAAATGCCACTTTGTCAACAACTGTAGACAAATACAATATAATCCTACTCAAAACAAGACAAAAGAAACTAATTCCTTAACTTTAAGATAGCTTAACTTTTATAGATTCTTACATAATTACAAATTTTATACATAACATTATTACATCCAAATTACCAAAATCAAATAACACAGTGAACGAATTTAGGGTCTCCTAGACAAACGCCAGTTTGAGATTTCTATCAAAAAGAACAAAAACAATATCCAAATGGAGAGCTCAGCAGGTACGCTAACTTAACCACAAGAAACAAGCAAATATGTTATTTAAATATACAGAAAATCAACCTGTAAAGTGTTTCACAGTATATATTATTGTATTATTTCGAAAAGAGGTTCAATATTATCAAATAAAAACAACCAGGACTTTATATTTCTTAACAGTACCTACACAGTTTGACATATTTGTTTATAATTCACAATTTTTGGAATGATAAGGTTGTAAAATCGAGCCGCACTATAAATAAAAAATTTAAGGTATAGAGTTAAATTTGGTTTATGTAAGGTACAAATACAATACCAGAGTTCCTTAAACTGTATGCAGTATTTACAACAATAGAATTTTGTTGGCAAAATATTTTTAATACTTTATATACCTAAAAACGGAAGGAATTTAGATGCCAAAAAGAGTGGCCAAGAGTCAAATTTATATCTCCTAAAAATTACTGGCATAATACTCTTTTGCAGACCAATTAGTGGCTTGAGTAGAATAAGTGCCTCTCCAACAACTATAGTCTGTATGAAGTAACCTGTCTCCTGACCCTCCAGCTACCTGGGACAGGCCCGGGCCATTCACCGGCACTCGGCGTCGCCCGCAGTTGTTTACCTAATTAGTCGCCTATAAGCTTCCCCACTAGCTTAAGTAACTTTTTTACCTAAATCATAATTTCCGAAATGTTATCAAATATTTGAAAAGTACATAAAAAAATAAGATCAACGATACTAAACAAGGGCAAATTTGATAAAAACTAACAATATAGAGGTAATAAGAAATATAGAAGTAGTCTGTTTAAATCTTGTAATAATAAAGTTGGTTTTATGTAACAATATGACAATGAAATTACGTTATATATTACAAAAATAATAAATATTAACTATTTACATTAACTACTGTACTACAAAGTTATAGGCACAATACAAATAATATCTTACAAACTGTTATAAGAATATTCTAGACTATAAATTATGTTTATTTTAGATGAATATGGGGTCAGGGTAGTTTTCATTAGCGCAGTTTGTTGATTCCAGCGAGGCACATCACGTACCATGAATCTGCAAGTAAAGAAGGGCTGTAAAATATGTCAATTAAATTTAAGGCTCGGCTGTACCTGTCGGCCGGATGCGTATATTCCCATAAGACTAATGTTAAACCTTAAACCATTTTTCTGCTGTATCTTTCGCCGTAGAACAATAATTTATGTGTCATATGAAAGATGTGGTTAATACGCAGTAACATTGCTTTTCAGTTTTTTTACCAGGTTAACCGTTTTATCAATATTAATCTCTAAAAATGATAACAATTTGCAATATTTTTCCTGTTAATGTAAATTTGTTATTCAAAAAAGTAAAAAGGAAAACCACGTGACTTATAAATGATACTGAAATATTATTTTTGTAATATGTAATGTAATTTCATTGTCATATTGTTACATAAAACCAACTTTATTATTAAAAGCTTTAAACAGACTACTTCTATATTTCTTATTCCCTCTATAATCTATTGTTTGTTTTTTATCAAATTTGCCCTTGTTTAGTATCGTTGATCTTATTTTTTTATGTACTTCTCAAATTTTTGATAAAATTTCGGAAATTAAGATTCGGCTAAAAAAGTTACTTAAGCTAGTGGAGAAACTAAAAGGTGACTATTTAGTAAAACAGCTGTGGATGTCGCAGAGTGCAAGTGAATGACCTGGCCTGTCCCAGGTAGTCGAAGGGTCAGGAGACAGGTTACTTCATACATACTGTAAGTCCACACCCTATATAAATGGACAGGTTTCATCTGAGCTGTGGAGTTTGGGTGCGCAGTGGGTCTAGGCGTGGTCTAAGCAGTAGTGAGGTGGTGGGGGAAGCGGTCGCCTCAGTCTGTGTTGGGCCAGTTAAGTGTTGGTACTATACTAACAACGATGTCTGCATAGTGCATTCTACAACACGGCTAGATTGTGAAAACAGTAGTCGGCGCCGACTGTTTCCCCTACAATGCCTCTGTCCCCACGCGGCCTCGAAATACAAACTTGTACCTCCCCTCCACGCGCAGCTCACAGCTCAGATGAAACTTGTCCATTTATACTTGAGTGATACATATACGAATACTCCTCTCAGAGCAGACATTTCGCAACAGATAAAATTTATGAAATTTCTCTCTTAAGTTTCTTTACGTGCCCCTCCCATGAAAGCTTTGAATTTTTCTTCAAGCTCAAGATATTTTATCTCTTCAACCTGTCCATGTTTTATACACCTACACTCAATTAAATTATTACAACTTGGTTCCTGATAAAAAAATTTCCTTAAAAGCCCAGGGTTTTTCAGACCAAAATATATTTTGTTTTTTCGCTAAGTATTAAATAATTTGGTTATTATTGCTTGTTGCTGTTTAGACAGTTTAATTAAAGATACATTCCTAGAGAAAAATAACTAAATTTCTTTTCAGTTTTTTAACATATAACTACTTCTAAATACAAAGTAAAGTGACTAATAATATTTGTTTATCAAGTTTTGTACGAGAAAGCTACAAAGGAAATCAGGGTTCCGTAGTTCGTAGGCGTAGGAAATAACTTCGTCTGGATAACAAATTTATATGAGTTTGAATGGTAGCATTGAAATTGGATCTAAGTATGTATTGAATTTATATTTAGTATATAAAATCAGTGTTGGTAGTAAAATTAAGCAGATAACTTGGCCTAGGCCTACAGACCATTGAAATAAACATACAAACTTATTTACATTTTTCATAAATAAGCACATAACATAAAAACGTATAATTTGTGTATGTACTGTACATACAACAAAAGTGTAATTTTGTGGGAGTTTTAACACCATATTAAAATCAAAACCGTGCACAAACAAACGTTATTTACACCTAACACAAAACCTTTATGCTAAACAACGAAAAATAGAAAATGAAAAATAAAAAATATCAACATATATCGCCGTCATTAAGCCTATTTTTAAATACTAAAAAAAAAAAACCATGCAAATTTTGTTACATCACGGTTTATTTTCAATTTTATAGTAACGCTCACCTAGGACTTTCTAGGTTATGTTTATAGTCAAGAAGCGTGTGTGTGCTCATTCACGTGTTACGTACGTGTGTTTAACAATGTCTGTAAAGATAACACTATTAGAGTGACACACCCACGAATCCAGAAGAGTTTATCCAACTTTTGTTAAGTAGGCTATTTAACGTTTCGTTAAATAATTTGCTTGTCCAACCTCTGTCGTTAAACGAATCATTTGAATTGTTAATCTAATGTTAACAGAAGAATTTTAACTCATTAAAAGAATAGGATTTGATTATAGACTAGCTGTATAGAAAACAAATGGACTGGTTTAATTTTAATAATGATTTGATGATTGTGTTTGTGTGTATGGAAAGACTACATAAAAGTTTCATTAAAATCAATGTTTAATTTTGTTTAAATTTTGGATATACTTTGAATTTTAGGGTTGTGCGAAGGTTGTGCGTAAGAGAACCAATTAATACTACTTGAGCAATTTAAAACCACAAATATAAATTCATCAATATTTATTTTTGTCGAAATTTTAAGTTCGCTTTGGATTTTTGAGGTAACACAGGAAGTACCTACAATTCGTATTAAATCAAACTCATTGTCTTAAAACACACATATACCTATATATATATTTCAAATTTTATAAATATCAGACAATTTATAATATTCATATATTTGTGTTATTTTTATTATTTTTTTAATTTCGTTTACGAGGAATAGGTAAGTAAACCTATGACATATTAAACTCCAGCGCCTTAAAAAAAAAATATAGTCTAGTAGATTTTATCAAAATCAACGATAACAAAAATTTTTTTTTGGTTTATTTTAATTTCTTAACTATGTACAGGGATCAAGTAAATGTTAAACTTGATATTAATACAGTATAGGCCTACCCTGTACTAAATGTTGAGTCATCATAATTGCCTAGCTGTATATACATTTTTGTTATAGTGATTTTGCATTAAATCTAACCAACTTTGGACTAGATAGATCTAGTCGCCATCCTCAGTGATACATGAGCTACAATAACTAAACTATAACTAACCCAGGACTGCGCTAAACCCCGTATTTATACAAAACTAAATTGTAAAATTTGTGCGATAATGCAATAATAAATTTTCTTCAGATAATGCGCCTTAAAAACTATTCATCCTCATCCGTTTATTCCACATGGAGGCAGATACTTGGAAACAAAATAAATATTAATTTCAAACTGGGATCTTTGGAATACAAATACATTTTGAGATTTATCAAAATCAAACCATTAATATAAAATTCGTGCCCAAACTCCTTAACAAAAATTTTACAACTCGTGGGTGAAGCAACCTACTTGGCAATAGCAAAAACTGAGTAATTCGAACCATCCGTTTTCAAATAATTCTTGGCCGTCACTTTGCATCCCTAAACACTAAAACGTTTTTAGTCCAAACTCTATTTCTATGAGACACAACGTCTTTAGGTGGTAATCTAGCAGTAAAGGGTTCAAATCACGGCTATCTTCGCACCTTTCCCTCTCAGTTTGGTGGTTTACTATAAGTGTATAACAGGCAGAAAATATGGACGCTTAAGGGACACACATATCTGATAAAACCTCAAAATGTAGAGTCAATTGGATAACCACACATTAGAAAATAAGTTATAAAAATTGAACAGATAACTTGAATTTAAAATGGTTTAGATGTGTTAAAAAGGTCGAAAACGCCATAGGCCTATCAAAATTATAGTATACTTTGTCCTGTAGGGGCTCACCTAATCAGGTCTCTCTTGATCAACTCTTGTTCTTTCCCATCCTTGACGCTATTGTAGTTTTCGAGAACTAAGGGTTTTTAGTGTATACTCTTTTCTTCTTTTTTTGATAGCGATGATGACGAAGAGGTTTTTCATTTAAACAACAATAAAAACAAACAAAAACAAAAACGAATACTTTTCTTACTTCCTAAATCGAATTATCTTAAAGTTAGGCCGTAGTTAATAGATAATATGTAGTAGCCTAACGAGATAATGAGTGAACTTGAACTACAGATAAATTATATTTAATGTTTGTTTTTCAACTAATTAATAATAATTAATGCTAATTTACTTAGGCAGTTTTATTGACAAATTGTTAAATTATAATACATTTGTTAAAGTACCGTTAGCCTAATTTTAACTAATGTTGGATCAACCGGCTCTCAACCATTGTAAACGCAGCTGCACACTAGCGCATTCTGTCGATAACCTTGGCGATAAAAGGTGCTGAGTGTGCTTAGTTTTAGTCGACAAAAATAACATTTCTTCATTGTCAATTTGTCAGTGAAATAGTCTGGTGTTGATTGTCTTTGCTGAAGAGCCGGAAGTGATAACCTAGGTTCAAGTTTTTCAAGTGTTTAGTTTGCAATTTTGTGGTAAGTCTGTAAATTGTTTCTACGCCTGTTAAGTCACTGTGTCTAGTTAATTCTTACTTAGGAATTATTGTCCTTATAGCGTACAGCCTTTCAAGTACGCTTTACTGGGTAACACAAGACAAGTAATAAACTTATTAGAAGAAATACCGATAGTTTTAACATTGTAGCCCACGAATTAGTGATATTTATAAATATAAATTCAATTACCGAGATATGTCATCTAATCTGCCCATTTGTCGTAAAAGGATTACTGCATTTTAGGTTCACCATCAGATGTGTTATTTTTGTGTTTTCGTGTGATTTTAATTAAACTTTAAAACTTGGACCTCCAAACGGAGTATGCTGTATTAACTGTGTTGTTTATGTTACTTGAGTTATAGGTCTGATGGTGGGCGCAAGAAACCTGAAACTGCAGTAACCCTTTTCACCAAAAAGATAATTGAATTTATATCTATAATACAGATAAGTTGGCAATAATTATTATTACAATATAGTTTATATTATTTATAGTTTTTAAAATACACAGAGAAGAAACTTTAATTTTAAATAATTGAGGTAAAAACTGGATTTAGGTACCTACAGTTTGGATAATGTTGCTGGTTTTTCGCTTGTAAGTCCATAAAAATCAGTATAGCCTATTATTCTCATATTGTACTGGTATTTATAATTCTTATGTTTAACTGCCAGTTATTTTAAACTTTAATTGATATACAATTTTCTTTATCATTGATTAATTTTTGGTTGAAAAGAGTTTACAATTAATTAAGAGCTGGTTAAAACTATTCTCCATTTCAAATTATCTTGTCCCTTGACCTCTTCTCATTTGGGTACATAAATTTTATGTACTTTGATGAAAAAATCTCTAAAAACATTCATTTTATGGAAAAAATCATGATAAAAGTGTGAAAGTATGATAAAAATCGTTTTAGTGTACAAGAAATGTGTGAATGTATGATAAATAATTGTTATAGTGTACAAGAAATGTGTGAAAGTATGAAAAAAAATCATTATAGTGCACAAGAAATGTGTGAATGTATGATAAAAAATTGTTATTGTGTACAAGAAATGTGTGAAATTACGATAAAAAAATGTTATACAAGAAATGTGTGAAAGTATGATACAAAATCGTTATGATAAAAAAAATCATTCATTATGCTTACCGGTACACATAATTATATACCATTTTAAAGTAAATTAGTAGTAAATAAGAATTTTATTGTAAAATCAAAGTATATATCTTTAACAACATAAAAACTAACTAAATATATGGAATTAAAATTTAAAAAATATTTAAAACTCCAACCTACAATTTATTAGATATGCTTATTTTCTAAGCCTAATTAAAGAAAATAATATAAAATAAATTAAAATAATAAACCGAAAGGGTGAGTATGGTAATGAAAATAATTTTTAGAAAAGGGTGAGAAAAATATGTAAATAACAAAGATATTTTAATAAAAAACATATTTTGCCTCTGGAATTAGGTATCCCCATATGATATTCGTGGTTTCCAATAACGTTTATAAATTTATATCAAATTTGGTGTTTATTTATGGTTTTAAAAACCTTTTTGAGAAGTTTTAGATAACTCAAATTTGGGTGTAACTGACGTAAGAAAAAATATCATAATTACCATTTTCTCCAAATTTGCTGAAGAGTAGCTTTTAAGGAGCCAAATAAAACATGTTTGTTGTAGTGACATACCGTGGTAGAAACTGAAGGATGTGCTGTAATGAAATTGAGGCTGTTTTAGTGGCGGATTAATGAAATTTTGTGGGAGGGGCGGTTTGGAAATTAAACAAACCGGGGAGTCACAGGTGCTTTTACGAGCGGTTGCTCTAGAGGTACTTTTAAGCCTGCCACCTCTAGATATTTTCATAATGTCGTTGGTGAGAATGGCGGCCTATAGGCTACACAATCATGGTGAATGGAGGAGGAGCTCCAGTGAGGTGGTGCACTCAGAAATCGGCAATAAGTTATTGAAGAACTCTGTATTCTTGAAGAACAATACCAACTGATGGTATGTAAACCGAGTTTGTCTTCTTTCGACCCTTCAACGTTCTCTCAAACACAAGAGAGGACTGGAAGGATGGCACGCTATCCAGGACAGCTTGTTTGGTATATAGACGGATCACTACGTGATCAACAGTGGATACGGAGGATGCTGTCAAACCACTGGAGCAACTTTCAAAGCTAGCCTAGGAAGGTATTGTACAGTGTTGCAGGCTGAGATTTGTGCAATCAAAGCCTGTGTTCATCGAGGATGAGAAGAAAGATTTAGAAGTAAGGACATTCTAATTTTCTCAGATAGTCAAGCAGCAATGTAAGCCCACAGCTCCGTAGAAATCTCATCCAAATTGGTATGGGGTTCTCCATGCGACCTGTCCACTACCAATATGATGCACCTGGGATAGGTACCTGGGCATTGCGGGATCGAGGGTAATGAGAGGGCGGATCTGTTAACAAAAAAAGGGGCCGATGGCTACCTTGTAGGACTAGAGCATGTTTGCTGGATCAGTCATTCAACAGCAACACGAGCATTAAGAAAATAGGCGAAGGAAGAACACATCGAACGATGGAGACATTTTCCTGGCCAGAGATTGGGTAAGCGTCTTCTTTCGAGACTAGATCCTTTGCTGACAAATGTGTTGCTTCAGTATGACAGGAAGTCCCTGAGGCATATTGTTGCCATGATTACCGGACATGGCCATATCCAGAACCTTAAATAAGGTGGGATAAATACAAGTTTCACCTAACTGCCATCTTTGTGGTCTAGTACCTGAGACCGCAGTACACATTTTGTTTTATTGTGATGTCCCGGAGCCCAAAAGAAGGAGGATCTTTGGACCTCAGCAACCAGACATAAATTTTGACAAGAACACCCTGCACAAGATCCTGGCGCTTGTTAGAGGCACTGGGGTAGTTGTAAGGTGAACAAGAAAGGGGGAGAACAATTGGCTCATAGCCTAAGTGCCGGAGGCCAATTAGAGCTAAAAAAACCTAGGAGTCTGATAGAGGGGGGGGGGGTTCACAAATTTTGAAAAAAATAGTTCAAACAAGGTACAGTAGAAGTACAGGAGCACCAGGAGCAGAGGGGCGTTGTAACTAGACCAGGTGTAGACAATTACTATGAGAGTTTAGCTTTTAGGTCTAATTTAGTTAAAAGTAGGGGTGTCATGGATATGTTCTAAATTTGAAGTATAGTTTACATCCAAGAATATCAGACATCATGAGTGTAAAAACAACAAGCCAGGAATGTAATTATAAATAATTATTGATGAGACTTTATTTTCCAGTAGAAATACAAATAATCATGGAAAACTAAATTTGACCAAAGTGGGGAAAAACCACCCCATTCTTATGGGAGAAAAGGAGGTATATAACTTATGAACATGTAACTTTTTTTTAGTTTTGGAGAGAGTATTAAACAAATTAGAAAATCGAGTTCTTAGAGTTCTAGAAAACTTACAGTAGAGAAAAAAAAGTTGACTTGAATATCGGTGTAGTCATTTACGATACTGATACGTTACATTTAGGATACAGATACATCCATTTATGATACAGATATGTTATATTTAGGATACAGATACATTACATTTAGGATACAGATACATTACATTTAGGATACAGATACATCCATTTAGGATACAGATATGTTATATTTAGGATACAGATACGTTACATTTAGGATACAGATACGTCCATTTAGGATACACATATGTTACATTTAAGTTTAAAGATATATTTAAGTGTTGTATATGAATTTGGATAGATCTGAAATGAAAAGTTGTCCTAGTTTGTTTCCTGAATTTTAAATGTCACCTGGGGAAGCTTTTAAAAATGGCAACATAATTTGTTTAATTCTTTCTATGTTAAAATGTCGAGTAATTATTTCTTCCTGGAGGGATTCTGAAATTTTTGTTCAGGTTTATTTCTGGTTTGATTACTGTACTTTTAATATTTCATGAAACAAATTTTACAATTATTTTTCATGAACTCTAATCATTTGGTTTAACAATAAATATTTGTGAACAATTATTATTTAGTTATTATATTATGGAATTGGTAAATTTAACTTGTTTCTTTCTTTTAAGTCTATTTTTCCCATATTTTGAATATACAGTAAGTAAATGTTTTTATGTGTTGCAAATAATGTTGCATACATTAAAAATATGACTTTTATGTGTTACTTATTTAATAATTTTACGTTTAGAAAACAACTTATGGGTGACACTTAAAAAATAATTACAAAGCAGCAAGAGGAAAGGAACCAGTTAGTTAAGAATAAATTGAAAAATGTGTGATTAGACAGACACTTGATACAAAAAAATTGAGATTTTGGGAATATTTTTGACTAAAATACTTTGTTTTAATTAATTCCGGCTATGACCTTTTGTGTACCATATACATAGGCCTATATGTGTTTCGCTGTTGTAGAGTAGTAATATTTGTCTGATGTTCACCTAATTTGGTAGAAACATAGGTTTTCACCAAAACATTAGCCAGAAATTGTAACATAGTAAATAATAGGATTAAAAGACGCGACGTGATTGGCTCTGTGGAATATAGGTCAAAGAAGCTGATTGGTCGTAGCGTATGCAATTGTGGTAAAATTAAGTAAGGAAATCGGTAAATTATTAACAAAAAGCATCCAAGAAAACAATTTTGTACATTATTTAGTCTTAGTATGATTTATAATAAATGTTTTAATGAAAGACAATATAAAAGTGATTTTTAACAATATATGATGAAATGATGTGTCAAGGACTTTTTTGGAGGAAACGAGACATAGAAAATCTCGTGGTTTTGGTCAGTCGTATTAAGAAGGTTGGAGCGGTAAGATGTATTTGTTGAGTTGCACTAAGGAGCTTGAGGTGACAAAAATGTTTGTTAAGTTGGAATTAGGAGCTTGAACTGTAAAGGTAAAGAGTGTTTTCAAGTGATAAAATCTCATTACAATACAACTGAAAAGTTAAAGTGGACAATAGACTCATGTAATTTTCCAAGACATTAATATTTGATAATTCATGTTACAAGAATATAGAACGATTATTCTATACGTCTGTGTTAGAAAAACTATATACTGCGAGGTAAAATGATTTCAGAAAGACTGAACGTGTTAGTAAGTTATGAACATTCGCAAACTATTCGAGAAAACGACTTTTGAATGATGGAGAACCAATAAGGAGCTGTAGAACTTCAACTTGCTGGACATCAGTTTTCTTCTCGTGTTCAGACATTATATATATTTTTTTGTCGGCGTTTTGGTATAGACGCTATACATTACTTATTTTTGATTAATAATCTTATTATGTTTTAAGTTAATTTTTGTACATGTTTGTTTACTTAAAAAAATCCTTTATATTAGATTATTTCAAGAAGAAATAATTAAAAAATGAAATTTTTAAATACTAAATTAGAATCTTTTTCAGAGAGCTGCAAAGTTACTCAAAATTTCATGAATTACATTCCTGTTGCAACATTTTTTAATAGAAGCATTTGAAATATAAAGTTGATTAATTTGAAAATAATAAAAAGGAAACATAAATCAATGATTTGTTTATTAAAACTAAACGATAACTAGTAATTACAAATATGATTTTTTGTTAATGATATTTGTAGGATGTTTCTTTGAATAATTAATAAATATTTATGTAAAATTTCAGCAGAAAAAAAAGACTTGGAATCTTTATTTAAATCACCTGAGCCAAGTACATCTGTAAAAAGGACTTAGACCTCGAGATAATTTTAGTAATAATTAGATTCATTTTTTCTAAATTGGTAAGCAGAAAACTACCTGGCGCCCTAATGACCGAGCAAATCTTAAAATCAATCATAAATTAATTTTTTTGTAAGATAACAGAAAATTAAGAACTCTTCAAGTTCAATACTTTTCGAATTATTACAATTGTTGCCCAATCTTGGGGCTTTTAAATGAACAAAGTAGCTTCACCCTTAATTGTAATAATTTTCCAATTATTACAAAATATCGTAAAATTTAAAATTAGATTTTACTGTAGTCTATCTTAGAAAAAGCAAAAGCAGAACTAGGAATTAAAAATATTGCCCTTTTAAACTTTATTTTGGTATTTCTACATGGATAGAACTATATTTTTGTTTTGTTATTAATATCAATTGATTGTTAAAAATAGAGGAGAAATTGGCTGTGGGAAAGTGTATCATAAGTTTTTCCAAATGTAAACATTGAGTTAATGCATGTTATTTCTTAAGGGGTATTTGTAAACTATAATTAATCAAAAAAGTATAATAAATAATTAGAATTTATATATTTTTTTTGAAGAAACTACAAAATAAATTGTATAAAATATAAAAGCAATGTTTAGTGGAAATAGAATATTTAATTTAAAAAAAAAAAAAATTGCAATGTGTATATTTAAAAATGTGTTAGTAGAGAAATATTTCTCTTTTCAGAAGTATCAAACAATGGACCAACAAACAAAGTATGAAAAGGAATTAACTGCCAATTTACAGGACATAAACGGACGATTTATTTCCTTGAATGCAAAGGATAAAAAAAATTGTATTGACGATTATAATAAGGTAAGTAAATTACAAATTTGAGACTTTATTATTAATCAATAAGCAAAAAATGTATTAAAACAGATGTAGGTATAAGTAGTAGTCAAGGTGAAAATAAAATAAAACATGATTTCTTTGGCTGTTGTCTATCTCTATACAGTTGATGGGATAGATCAGTGGTTTCAAAACTTTATTATCAAGGAACTCGTCCCAGTTTTTGAACATTTTTTGCAACCTACAAAATATGTAAGATTTTTTATATACAAAGAAGGTAGAAATATTTTTGTCGTTTTATTACATCAAAAGATGAAGATCCTAATGCAAAAGAAAGAAAAAACGAAAATTTTTTATTTTTTTTTCATTATTGTCCACGATTTATAATTAAAACTAAGCAAATTAGGGCTAATATTAATATTATTTCAAAACTATTTTTCTTCAAATCATAAAATAAACACTGGCACAAGGGTCTTGCCGAGATTATTAAAAACAACAATGTGATCTACGACACGGTTTGCTTTTAATAAAGGAGTCTATGTCAAGAAATGAAGTTAATTTTAACCTCAAATCACTTTTCACTGATGGCATATATTTTTCAGAAAAACCGAACTCGAGAAACCATGTTCATATAATTATGTCAATGTACAGTCCATCAAGTATCCTAAAGCTATTCTTGATATATCTGGGTACTCCTTTCACATTTTGATAAAAAATGAAACTAAACTATTTTTAATGAGAATTTACATAAAAGTTTTGTTAAAGAATTAAAGAATCCTTGAGATTTTTTAAACAGGCCCATCATATGTGAACTAATAGATTAAGTTGGATTTTCATGAGTAGAAAGGAATGTGTTCCTTTGTAGTCATTACTTTGCCTTATCTATGCTTATTTTATCAGTAGGTGGTCATTCAGTAGTAAATGAAGGATATATGGTGATTTTATTAATTTATTCACGGTTTCAAGAATATACTGTTACTAAGTATTGGCAGAATAAACCAGAAATGTCTACTTCACCCTTTATTCATTAGAAAAATTATCTGAGGGAGGTTTCCACTAACTCATTATTACAAAATCCAACTGTTATCGGAGATACAGGAATAATAGTTGAGATAGGTGTGACCAGCTTCTCCTGCCTAAAATAAAATTACAATTAAATATTGCAGATTTCTGAATAATTTGTAAAATAGATTTTTAATCATCATAAAATTTCAAGCAAATTAATATTTATAAGGTTATCACAGGTAATAAACAATACAGACCTCTCACAGCGCTGCGGCCTAAGCTTTTACATATTAGAAAACATAAGGTGAATATAGCGCTAGCGACTAACATCCAAACACATTTCCCCTACAACTCTTCATTTGCTTATTCATTCCTCCACTCTACACTTAGTTAACCGGTTTTAGTTGTTAGTAGCTTGCAAAGCCATATCAACTAGAATTTGTAGCTTTTTATTAAAAGACCTCTTGGCACGAGATAAACATGTAATTTTTTAAGGTTTCGTCATTTAATATTTAAGTTGTTTCTAAACATTAATCGCAACTGTGTATTATTATAAAATTTAGTAGTTTATTGTTTTTTGGCATATTGTAGCATAGTATTTATTTTCATAATTTATGTTTATTGTTTTTACTTTTGGATTAATATTTTGGAAAATGAGATAATGCAATTGCCTTCAATATAAACTATAACCAGTCTATGAAATGTGTACAGATCATGCTTATTATCACAGATTTGAATAGTAGTTTACGCTGTGTACTTAAATAAAAATTTAGTTGTTACTGAAATGATCAGTTAATTTTTGTACAATTAAAAATATGTATTAATTTTTCCGCTTCTTCCTGGGCTCAATTTCCGGTCTAGGTCGTATATTTTTCACTTGATATATTAGCGTATTAAAACTATGTGTTCTTTTTTGTAAAAATAAGTGGTCATCTTTACAGCTCAGACAATTAAAGCAATTTTTATGAAACTTCCCTTTAACTATTCCTTACTTGTTTTTGTATAAATTAATATTTCTTGTAAAGGATTTTTTTTGCATTAATTTTGTACTATCACTTTTAATTAAAGCGATTGTGAAATGGGTTGTGATTGCAGTAAATTAGTTAGCCCTGTATTGCAAATTATTGTAATTACTGTACATAAAATAATGTTAACTATTTTCAGTACTGTACTGTTCTTAAATTAAATGTGACAATTTTTGATTAAAATTAAATTAAGAACTGTTTGTTATAAACAAAAATACTTGTACTGTGGTGTTTTCTTCTATTTATTCGTTATTACTGGGTTACAGGATTAAAAATGTAACCAGAGCACAATCCCAAAGTAAATAAGGTTAGTCAACTAGGGTCCTCTATAACTAGAAGTTGGTGATTTTTGCCCTTGGTAACTCTAACCTCGCTAACCTCACACATTATTTAATAACTTGGAGTGTTAGTAATTCCTTTGAGAATTACCACTGAATTATGGCGCCATTCATAATGATGAGCCACAATTTACTCTCAAAAGCCACATTTATATTTCTTTTTTTTAATTCATGCTTGTATACAAAGGAAAACATATGAATTACATATAACTGTTTATTATGTCAACTAGTGGCATATTTTCTAGGCTACCTATGAAGCCCAAGTATTGCTGGCAAAAAAATTAAAATACATTTCTATAAGCCTATCATATAAAGTTACATATATTCGTCGTTTTTTTAAATATAAAATTATAATTAAAAACTTATTTTGTATTACTATTTTTTACATGAGTAATATTGCAGCATTACAGCTCCAAGTCGGCGAGTCGGCAGAATATCGCGAGCTCGAGCACGGTCGGATTAACCGGAGTAACGGACCACCCGAGGGCGGATTAGAGGGGTTCTACTGTATAATGAAATATATAAATATGTTTAAATAATTAAAATGCCTTCTATTACCCAATTGACCAATATTGCAGAGAAAAATTACTCTTAACAAAACATCTTATTTTCTGACCAACAAAAACTATAAACACATAAATTCTACTACTTATCTTTATAGTAAGAAGAAATATTCTAACCAGCATGAGAGGCTGACTTTTGCAAAGTGTTAATACTATAATGGTGAAATTTTAGAAGTAGGAAGAAACCAGTCCATAATTAAATTAAAATTTGTATATGGATAATTGTAAATTTCTGTGTGCTCACTGCTCAGCCTTCAATTGCTTTTTCAATTCAGCTGACTTCAAACAAATTATAGGTATATCTAAGTACCTATGTTTGTTTATTTTTTATAAACTGAAATTTTTTTTGTTTACAGGTTGTTAAAATTATTTTAGAAAAATTAAAACTGAATGATAAATTGTTCAGTAAAGTGTCTGCTGAACTTTATTACACCGGAAGCTACTATGATGGTGTAAGAGTTGCAGAAGCATCTGAGTTTGATTTGAATGTTGTACTGAAACTCCCAATGTGTGCAAATGAGATTAAGGTAGGTCTAATTAAAATTATTTAGGAATATTCATCTTTTACTGTTATCATAAATATATGATATATATATGTGGCATATTTTAAATGCCACAAAAAGCATATGTATAACATAAAAAAAAAAAAAATTCTAATTATTTTCAACAACAGTTTTGTAGTATAATTTGTGAATAAAAGTGTGTAGGAAAAAAAAATTTAGAAGTACAAACATTTACAAAAACTATATGAACAAGGAGGTCAAATTTTCTTATATTGCTATGGTCGGTTACGTGCTACTTCCTAGCACACAACACACCAACTTCATTGAATTATTAGATTTTTACACTTCATCAATGACATTTAGGTTATATAACTATGACAGTTTTAAACATGAGCTTTACAATGATATATAAATTATTCCTATACAATCTTTTTTACCAGGGTATAAGTTGAATTGAAAAAAAGTGATTTTTAGGGCGAACAAAACTTGTTATCCATTCTTGATTAATTTTTTTATTTTTTTTATAGATTCTATACTATATCAGTTAGAACGATTTAGAAAGCACAGATCGAAAGATGAAGAAATCTTCTATACAATATTGTTACTGTTGATTACTTGAATAGAAATATAGACTTGTGTAAATTAGACTAAAAATGACATAATTTTATGTTTTACTGCTATGAATGTTGCCATGTTATGAAATACACAAATTTTACCAATTAATTAATTATTATTTATAATGTTTTATGAGCTTTTGGTTGTATGAATATTACTATTTAGAAGATTAGCTTTACAATATTATATAAATTATTGTGGAATGATGATTTTTACTAGGGTAAATGTTGAATTGAAGATAAAGTGATTACCACTACACGGGTGGAGTTTATGTACCGCTGTAGTATACAAACCAATTGGAAGGTTAATAAAAAAACATTATCATATATTATTTTTAAAGCAAACTATATTATAACATATTTGTTTAAAATCAGTAGATTGTGCTGTTCTACGATTGATTTTCACTAACACAATACTTTCTTTCTGTATACCGGTACAGACTAAGAATAAAGAAACCTAAAAACTATTTCATGTTCATTTTCTAACTCAAGATAAAATTAGTAACTTATATTGTTAATATAATTTAATCGCATATGTAGTTGCCATCTTTTTTGTATATAAAAAACTAATACACAACGTTTCGGGAGTATAAATCAACTTCCGTTATCAAGTGATATTCTTGGTTACATAAAAACTAAAACAGCAATAGGGCCTAGTAGCTTATAACCATCTTGAACACTAAAACTAAATCTATAACATAAGAAAGGACCCCAGGCCTAAAGATAGTTCTGAGCAGTGTAAACTAAATAAATACATGAATAGAAAAAACTACCAGTCACAAGATGGTGACTTTTTATATACAGAAATGATGACAAATGTTCGATTAAACCATAATAATAGTATGAACAATCTATCATTAGTAAATCATTTTAAAACCAATAGTAATGTATCATTCAAGATGGCTGAACAATATTAGGATTTAAACTTATTATTATTAGTTTACATGCATCATATCCTTGATTAATTTAGCTTCCTATTTTCCTAAATGAATTATTTTCTTGTAATAATATTATACAATATTAGGCCATATTTTATTATGTATAGGCCATACTGAAAAAAGGATTAAATAAAGCAATAAAGCTAAAGTTTCAAAATTATTTTAATAATATAATGAGCTACAATTGTTTCGCCTTGCGGCATCATCAGGCAACTGTTGATTTATATTCCTTGAATATGGAGTTTCAACAAGAAATATCTGATGTTACATTAAATTCATACTGAAAAATATTACTCATATCTTTTTTAATAATTTTGGTATAATGAAATCATACACTATATATATATTTAGTATAACCTAAATCTGTTATAGATTGATATAAGAGAAGTTCCTCCTGGTTTTATAAAAATACAAGTAGGTGAGGAGTTAAGAAAGCTCCGTCAATCGCCGCAATGGGGAGATGGATACAGGTAAATTATGGTAGATTATAATTAGTTATTAATTAAATTAATCTCTGGATTTCTACTTTAGGCCACCACACAATGGCATCATACGTAATGGCAGGTCTTACCACAGAGGTGTAAAGCTAAAACATCAACTTTGGCATTAAACGTCATGTCCCACCAATCACGAGCCTGCATGCCAAAATGACTGTTTATCCGTGTTTATAGATGACACTGTTAATATGTGAACCCCAGGTAAGTTTATTATCCAGGAGTACCCCTAAATACTTAACTTCAGTTCCATTTTGATTTCATTACTGAATATACTTAGAGGTCCAAAACCACCCAACTTCCTTCGTCTGGTAAGTGGAATAATATCAGTCTTGGCTGGATTTATTGATAATCCAACCTTCTTGCACCGATGTTCAACTGTCCTTAGTGTTAATCCAAGCAGTTCCACTACAGTTGAAGTAAACTTGCCAACAACTAGTATGACAACATCATCGGCATAGCCCTGAGCATATACACCAGTGTTGTTGAGATTATTGATGACGTCATCAACCACTAAGTTCCACAATAAAGGGGACAATACTTCTCCCTGTGGACACCTTCGTGTTGCATTGACCTCTTCATTTTCAGCATGCAGTAGGGATTTTGTAACCTCGTTTTCCAACATGGTCTTGATCCATCTACTTACCGTTCCCATTAATTCCATGACCTAGGGCTGTTTTCATAACAGAGTGAGTTGTGATGTTATACACCTAATGCCACTTCTTTATTGTCAAGAGCATTTTCTATTCTGCTCATCAATTAATTGATGAATAACAGAGTCACAAAATTTCCCTGGGGTGTAAGTATGTTGATTAATATGGAAAGGATTCTCCATTAATACCCCTTCCGACAGAAACCTATTTTACCTTCTCCAGTATCTTTAGGAGAAATGAGGACAAGTTTATGGGACGAAAGGACTTGGGTTCATTATAACTCGCCTTTCCTGATTTGGTTATAAACATGACCTTGGATACCCTCCATTCTTGTGGAATGTATATGAAGGGGAGACAGACATAGAAATTATACAAGTACAATCTCATAAATGTGTAACCTTAATGAATCCAAACTTGCATTAAGAGTTGTTTGACTGACTAAAAGTAAAACTGTTTTAATTAATTCTGATATCTGTAACTTGAAAAGTCTATGAAATATAAAGTTAAAAAAATATAAAGTCAATGTTTTGATCAAAATCTTAAAGTAAAATACTATTCTAAGTTTTAAAGATTTCCATAATGTTGAAACTAAATGAGTGTCTGAACTTGAAAAGAACCTAAATTAAGAAGTATTTGTAATATTTAAAGTCATTATTCTATGAAACCATGTATACTAAATTATACAGTAAAGTATAAGTGTATAACTCTAGAGGGGACTATAAATATTTTGAGTAAACTTTGTTTCTAATAATTTTAAAGTGTGGCGATGAAATTACAAATTAACTTAAAGCAGAGATCCACCTCTCACAGACTACAGTAAGTAATTAATTATATTGTTTTGCCTTAATCGTCAGGTCAGGTGATTACAAAATAAATGGTATTATAAATATAATTTTACGCGAAAGTGATAAATAATAAGTTTATATAATAATTTTAAAGATTACCCCTTTGTTCCGGAAAGTTTTTAGAAAATAAAGAAGTTTTTAAAAATTGTATTTATTTGTTATTTTCATTGTTCAAATATAATGATTTGTCTCTGAAATAATTACAAGATTTAAACACGAAGTTTGTTCACCCCGCTTACCATTCTTATAGATGCCCGTCTGAAGTCTCAATTCTCCTAGGTATCTCTTACTCACCAAGTCCGTCTGGATATCTTCAAGAATTCCTGCAAAACCTTCCCTTGATCAATCTTGGCCCACTGACCAAATTTCCTCCCATCCAAGGGTTTATATATCATTGTAGCATCAATGACGTCTGTCTTGCTTGCAAGGTAAGCAATTTCATCATTTTTCCAGGTCTGTCATAATAATTGTTGTCATACTGGCTTCTTAAAAAGAACTTAGACTATATTTCTAATTAAAACTATCCTATTTCCTAACAGGAGCTAAATTAATGCTTGATAGTACTTGTTGTGCAGGCAGGGTTGTGGAAGCAATATCAGCAGAGCTTTTCTAATAATTGGGTAAAAGATTCACTTTTTTTTAAAACCTCAATTATGTTTGGCGTATCCTGTAGCTGTACATCATTGTACATTTTGAACCACAATTCCCTTTCTCCTTCAATGTCTTCTAAATTGTAGAAAGTTGCAGAAGATGAAGTACTTTCACTTCATTCCTCTAATGAAACACCTCTGTTACTAGGATAGAAACTTATCAATGAAAATGCAGTCGATTTGTCTGCAGATAATCTGACTTCTAAAGATGATATAATAAAAGCCTAGTAAGGAATTATTAGAGACCTTCTTCAAAATTCGGATGGATTTTCAGCCGGATGATTACTTCTATGCTTCTGTCGAGCAGCTATGCGAGTGACAGTTATATCAACATTCAAATGAATTGCAATATCACCTGCTTCTTTTAAAAGGCAATTGTGATGCTTTCAGCATCTTCCCGATGAACTTGTAACATGAATAGTTTGAAAGAACTGGTTGGCTTTGATTGTTTCAAGTGTCTTCAATTGAAGTGCATTTGCTATGGATTCCAGTATAGTTGAACTGATACAATAAATGAAGATCTGCATGTCACTGCATACATTTGATAATCATTTTTCTTGTTACTGAATTTCAATGGATTAACAATATCAACAAAGTGATCCTTAAAAACATGGATACTCTTTTATTTCTCTGACCATCTAGTCGCACACAATATAGAAATACTAGGAATACGCTTGCATCCTAAAACGGACTCCCGAAATAATGTGATTATCTCCTTGATAGTTAACACAGTTTTGAATTCCTGGGATAACATTTAAGTCATTCACGACAAGCTTAAGCTTGTTAGAGAAGCAATGGAAGTAGAAGGCTTTTTGTACTTTTATCTTACGATCGCCTGCACACATTCTTCTTTCCCAGACATGGTGGAATATACATTGAAACCAAATTTATCAGAATATAGGTTCAAGTTTGTCACAAAATATTCAATGGTTTTGGCAATACTCACGGCATTAAGTCCTTCAAGCTCTACAAAACCTAAAAAAATTTCTACGATTTTGTTGGTCTTTTCGTGAAAGAAATGTGATCATCCAATAGACTTTGTTCTTTGCCTAAATATTCATTTTTTTGTCAGTCAAAATACTGTAAACTTTTTCAACTCTTTGTGATAGATTTAACTCTATAATGCTCTAGTAGCTTTTTATGTGTTCTCTGATTTTATTGCCACATAGATCAATTATTTCATTGAGGATGATAAGGTGATCGGTATAATGTGTTTTTCGGTCTTTCTTAAAATGGTATTTTAATTGTGAAACATCTGCTTCGACGTGTAAATTGCATAAGTCGATAAGTACACATTCATCCAGATTTTTGTCTCTGAGAGGTAAATCATGTGTACCGGAAAAAATGACATAGGAAACAATTAATTGAGGACATTACTTTTTTGTTTTTCTTCCTATTAATTTTCGTGAAGACTGGTGAAATTGGATGTCTACTGGAACACCCTTCATGAAATATTTTGCAGATTTCATTGTAGTCTGATGTCCCTGGGACTATACATATGCTATGTAATAATCTGATTATAAAAGAACCCCAACCATCACTTCTTGCTGATGGTGGAAACAAGAGACAAATTTACAGAAAGTACCTTTGAATCTTTTAGAGTAAGATAGTCATAGTGAATATGTCCTCATCACGGCTGGTACTTTTTTTAAAAATTCACTGTAAAAAAATTTAATTAAATTTTAACAAATGTTGAGTTTTATATGATATGTGACTATACTAATTGTGAGCTTGATTCAAAAAATATGACTGTTATCATTATAACATATAAAACTTATGAAAGAATCATCAATACAAAGTTTAATAGATGATTTGTTTGGTGATGATTGTATAATGAATTCATCCCTCCTACATCTTCTAGTCAGAAGATAAAACAAAATATAGATTTATGATAATCAATAGCAGAATCATCACCCAAACAAATATAAAACTTATGAAAGAATCATCAATACAAAGTTTATCAGATGATTTGTTTTGTGATGATTGTATAATGAATTCATTCCTCCTACATCTTCTAGTCAGAAGATAAAACAAAATATAGATTTATGATAATCAATAGCAGAATCATCACCCAAACAAATATAAAACTTATGAAAGAATCATCAATACAAAGTTTATCAGATGATTTGTTTTGTGATGATTGTATAATGAATTCATTCCTCCTACATCTTCTAGTCAGAAGATAAAACAAAATATAGATTTATGATAATCAATAGCAGAATCATCACCCAAACAAATCATCTGATAAACTTTCTATTGATGATTCTTCAGTATTTATGAAAAGGTAAGGTCCATATAATTATAATACATTATTTAATATTCTTTTACTACATTTAAATTAATATTATGCGAAAAACTGTGTGCAACTATATTTTGAGTATGCTTTTGTCTACATTTTTTGGCAATCCAAATGACAAACAAACAAAGTTTTTGTCTTTTTATTTTCTACAAAAATAAGTACGTTTATTATGCCTTTTAAACTCTCTGAGTAGGTATAAGTGGGAACACTATATTAATTTTTACAACATTTTTGTGTATAAAATTTAAATAAGAATTCTTATGTAGATGTTTATGGTTAATGATGGGGAACTTCAAAAACTATAAACAAGCCAATTTTCATAAAAATCGTTATAGCTATTTTTTAATGAAAAAATAAAAACTGATATTTTGTTCTAAAAGGGGTTAACATAAAGATCACGGATGGTGCATCTATTTTTGCCTGAAAGACAAATTTTGTGCAATAATTTTGTCCAGTAAGGACACTGGACAGATTCTATTTTCAATTTAAATAGTTTAAAAACATAAATTTGGGGAACATATTAATTGAAAATAATAAAATATATTATACTAAACAAACAAAAGGAACTAAATAGCTTCTCTTTTATACAATAATATTTCAAGTGAAAAATATACGTTCTAGACTGGCTCGTATATCTTTGAATGTTGCATTAGAATAATTATGTAAATTTATGTTTTAAACTTGTAACTATAAAAGAGATTCATTTTAATTTATTAATTTTAACTCTTATACATTTTTAGTTACAGCTAGTATTGAAAATACCAACAGAGCTATTCTAAGTCGCTTCCCAGCATAAAATCAATAAATTAAAAATTAATAAATATATACATAAGGGCTGCAAAATGAGTAAAAATTAATATCAATGTCATTTCTAACGAGGTATTTAATTTAACTAAAAAATTGCAGCATTAAAGCCAAGTCAAGTGAGAAGTGTACGCTCTATGCTGGGAAGCGACTAAGGATAGCTCAGTTGGTAGAGCATTGGCGAATAAAGCCAAAAGTCCTGGGTTCAATTCCCAGACTAGATCGCATATTTTTCACTTGAAATATTAATATATTTTTAATACTAGGTAAAAACGTAAGCGTTAAAATCAATAAATTAAAAATTAATCTCTTTTATAGTTACAAGTTTAAAACCAATCAGGGATTGAGTTGGTAGTTGGGACAACTTTTGTAGATAACGGATGCAAAACGATCGTCATCCATGTTTAAAATAATAAATAACGTAAATTTTTGTCTTCTTACTAGTTATTTGTACGAGATAGTTAATTATGCAACAGGGATTCTTTGTGGATTAGATTCCGCTTAATACAATGGTATTGTTCGTTTTTTCTATCGGCTTTCAGTTCTTTTACAATCTTTAAGAGAAACTAGTAGACGCATCTGATTTCTAACATTAGGCAGTTCCATAGTGATTTTTAAAGGTAAATATCTTTCTGCAAGAGTTTTTTCTTACATTTTGAATAATTTTCCTGGATTAATTGGATTGTTTAATTAGTTTTGATGTGGGTTTTTTATTGGGATTTAATGCCTGGAAATAATATTATTTGTTAATTTTTTGATCGTAGATCTAGTATTATTTAAATGTAGGTAATTTGATGGATTGTCTGTTTGAAAATTCTTTAAAACCCTCCATATTTACTACAATATTGTAATGTCCTAGCCTATATTGTCCCAAAGTAGAGTGATGACCATGGAAACGGAGCCATGGACCACTAGTAAGGACCAATCTTCCACACTCCACTTCATACCAAGCTCACATTTAAGTCATCTCCCCCAGAGTACCATCAGTTTTTGTTGTATTATTCTAAACAAGGACTTATTTTGATTTATTATTTTGTACACATTTTCTCCATGATTGTACCAGTAAAATGGAAATAATATATAAATCAAGTAGTGAAAATATCAATAAGATTTTATTTTAAAGATTTTAGATTGTTTACTTTATTTAACAAAATACTTATCATTTGTTTTAGGTTGATTGATAAATGGGTGAATAATAATGGGTTTATTGAAGAAGAAAATGTCAGAAAGTGGTTCGAGAGCATATTAACTAAGTGTCTTGATGAGAAGAGTGAATGGAAGGATAATGGCCATTCCTATCAGGTATTACTTTACTACTATCAAGATTTTATTTTTTAAATTACTTTTTGAAGACGGAGCATGTGTATAGTGAATTTGTCAGGTGGTACATTCTTTTTCATTTCTTTTACTGTTATACCTTCTTACAGGCAACTTAGTTAAATTTTTTACAGAAAGTATTTATTTAATCCTGGAACTGGCAGTAATTTTTCAGAATATTTTTTAGTCTTGCAGGCCACTGATTAAATTTGTACTAAGTTAATTTTACATGCCATTTTTATTTGTTTATACATTCGCACTGGATTCTGTTATTCCTACAGGACAAGTTAGTCTTACGTAGCCATTTTACCAGATACAGAATTGTTACAGACCTATGTATTGGTCTTAGAGAATATTTGTTTTTCTACCAATCAAGTTAGTATATGGTATTAAATCTTATTCAAATGCCAGCCACTGGCCACAAGATACGAGTATATTACAGCATTATAGGCTTACCTTTACACAGCATTATAGTAAGTCTATTATATGCAGCCGTGAAACTATATAATTAGAAAAATTATCTTGGACAATAAAATCAAATTTATAATTCAAGAAGGCCTCTGATGGGGAATGTTCTGTTCTGTTGAGGTGTTGTATTCGTCAGGGTAGTGATGTGCGAGCCCTCGAAATTTCAAACCTGAGTTTCAGACAACAGTCCTAAAATTATCGAGCTGGTCTTAACTTTCTGAGCTCAATACAATTTTCCAAACATGAATTGATTTTACGTGCTACAAGGGAAAAACGTTGTATGGGATTTTATTTTGGTCAAAAAATGAAAAACCAAAATATAAATCTAATTCAAGGTTTGGATAAAGCGTAACTAATTTTGCTGTGAGTCCGTGAAATCGTACTATGACCAGGAGTAAAGGTAGTTTTCGCGGATTAGTTTTGATAGAAGAATCGTGTGTTAGCCAATTTTGATAAAAAAATCTTATATTTGATGAATTATGAAAATATGAAATAACTAGTGTGGAGGATATGTATTGGTAGTACAAGTTGTATGCAATGCATGTCTAGCACTGGTACTTCATATATATTGACTCGCCAAAATATAATTGAAGTAAATTTTTTTTTTCAAAATTAGTCAAAAACAAAAAATCTTGATACTTTCAAAATAAGCACAAGAAAATAAGAATAAAATGTTTTTGATATTTTTTTGGAAAAATGAATATTGTAGAAGTTCTATCAATAGCTTGAGCTCGTTAGATTAAAATTCAAGCACCCAACTTGGCTCAAATTAAAAAATTTCAGGCTCGCACATCCCAATTTCAGGGGTGAGCTTAGAGATGTGTAGTGAAATTATCATTTTTTTTTTACATTTACCAGTTTTATTGTGTTGTAATATGTATTTTTTAAATTAATAACTTTTGTGAAGAAACATTTTTATGTGTATTGTTTTTTATAATTTAATTTGAAATGTTTATTCTATGTTTTCTACTTTTAGCAGGGAGTTGATATGTGTATTTAAGTAATGTTGTTTGTTTAATTTGTTTAGGTTAAAGGATTAGACTTAAAAAAAGTGTGTTAATCAAAAGTAATAATAATAAAAATAAAATAAATTTAAATAGAGTCTCTACTATAACCTCACTATTATCGTATGATGTTATATTTATATGTTATGTTTATACAGGTAACATTGACAAAAAGTGGTCCAGCTCTTACCTTGCACATAACACGTTCTAGAGGTGTAACTATTGATGTAGATTTAGTACCTGTGATCGAATTTCATGCTCCTAAATGGCCTAATCCACCAGTTAGACAGTCTCAGGTAAATTATTTAAATTTAACTTGTGAAGTTATTTATACTTTTTATATTTATTTATGAGTATTGTATTTCGTAATAATAAAGTTGATACTTATAAGGTAATGTCTTTACACTACAGTTACTTTACACTTAAAAGTAAATACAATAATTATGTAATGTTTCATTGTAGCCAACAGACTACATGTTTATGTAACTATGATTAATCCTATTTTTTCTGCCTAGTGTTCTAAAAATTCACCTTTGTAAAGATGACCATGGTTTCAAGACTTTTATAATCTCATCTTCCGGTTACACAATTGTCAATTCGCTCCAAGGAGGTCGTAATAAAGTTCATGAAACACATTTATTATATGAAACACAGTTACAATAAAACACAAAACTAGTAAAAACTAACCAAATTTGTTTTTACTTTTCTTCTTTTTTTTTGTTGAGACACCATTCTTGCAGTGACTTCTTCAGTAACTCAGTACACGGTCAGCTGTTCTAGTGGGTAGGTCGTGTTGCATATCATGTGGCTGTAATAAAAAACCTTTCAAAATTAGCATTGCAATAGAAAACACTGCAAAATGTGAAGTGTGTACAGTAATAATATATCTAACAGAAAAAAATTCATCGGCATCCATCATGAACTGTGTGGTGTATATGGCCAAACAATAATGAGTTAAGGTGTTGTGCATCGTTAGATTTGTTGTTTTAAATGGGAGAACAAACATAATGCGGAAAGGAATGGCAGGCCATCTGTAGTCAGCTAGGACCTTGTTCAGAAAAGTGATGAAAAAGACCATTAAAATCTACAGTTCACAGTCTCTGAACTTTCTGAACAATTCCCACAAATTTCTCTTGTTTTGTAGGAAGTAGTCACAAGAAAGTAGCAAAAGTTTTATGCGTGATGATTACTGAAGATTATTTTCAAGAATCACAAAACACAACGAATGGGCTCTGTCTGTCGTAGACTTTCTTTCACGTTATGATGTGAAAGGAGAAGAATTTCTCAACAAAATTATGACTGATGATGAGATTTGGGTGTCTTTTGTAAAACACTGAGACAAAGCAATAGTCTGTGATAAAAGGTCTATTGTGAGACTTAAAAACTAAGAAGGGCCGTCCAGAACAAACGCTGTGGTTTGCCGATTTCTGGTTTTCTGTTTTTGTAGGACAACGCTTGCTCTCACTGAGCTCGGCAAAGATCTGTTGGATCAAATGAAATGAAATGTTTTTTGATCATCCATCATATAGCCCGGATTTTGTTCCCTGTGATTTTTACTTATTCATGCAAATGAAGAAGTGGCTTGACCTCAAAATGCTGTGACAGACTAGCTAAAATCCTAGGCCAGAGAATTTCATGAAGAAGGGATTTCCACACGGGTGCATCACTATTATAAATAACTTATTTAAATGGTGATATTCTAGAAAAATAGAGGAAAACTGTAGTTTTATTATGTATATACTAATGTTTGTGTATCTACGTCTCTCTGTTTTATTTATAATCAAACGGAGATGACTTTCCGAATGGCCCTCGTATATGTGTGACATTGTAATGCAAATTAAAGTATTTTAAACCTTGAAAAATCATTGAGGCTGACATTTTTATCAAGTTTTCAACAGGATTAGTGAAGGTATCTTATAAAAGTTTTAATTTGATCATCATTGCAGGTGGCCCTCTTTTGTTCTATTGAGATGGTACTAAGATTAGTAAGTCACCTTTCAATGACTCGACCTTTTTCATGACACGACCCCCCTAGTATCAAAAAATATTTCGCGACCCCCCGACCTTTTTTTCATGTATATTAAAAATATTTCATCAATTATTTTATCTATACATAACTTTTAGGCGTTTGCATTATTAGGATTCAGATATAAATATTAAATTAAGTACATAAAACATATAATTTTAAATCGAATACGTGGCCAATTGATAACTTTTTTTTCAATTTCGGCAATCTGGTACCAAGTTCGTAGAACTCGTCCCCCAGACTGTGGACCTACAGTTGATAACTGTTGATAAACCCCACAATTGATAACTAACAAACAAATACAAACATATTGTTATGTTTATTGAGGCTCTCAGCGCCATCTGTTTGTTAGTAGCACTTGGAACTAGCACAGGTTCCGAGTGTTACCAACAGATGGCGCCGGTAGTCCGCGAAATATCCACAAGTTTCGAGACGTTTCGTTATGCTTCAAGATTATTCTCGCTAGAACGAGCTGCCCTATAAATAGTGCGGTCGACTGCGGCCACGGCAGTTGAGTGAAAGACAGCAAAGCAAGTGGAATCGGAAGCAAGAGTGCGATAAGTGGAAACGATTCGAAAGTAAAACTACGGTGTTATACGAACTTTGTGTAAGGTGCTTTGCAGTTGGAGTAATTGTAGACTTGTAGAGTGATTTGTGAGCGTAAGACACGCGCGTTTTACGGTACGTAATTATTTGAGTTGTTATAATTTTGAAAATGGATAAATTCCTGAAAAGATCATCAGAACCATCAACGTCTATCGGGAGTCGTGGAATTCCGAAAAAACCGTCTTTATGACGACAATTATTTGAAATATGGGTTTACTGTGATTGAGAATAAACCGCAGTGCGTAATTTGCTTTGACATTTTGTCAAGAGAAAGCATGAAGCCATCGAAGTTGGTACACCACCTAAACACAAAACATCCTAATGAAAAGAATAAACCCGTGGAATTTTTTGAGCGAAAATTAAAAGCTCTTGAACATCAAAAAACTGCTATAGGACAAATGTCCAACCTAAATGAAAAAGCATTGCTCGCTAGTTATCGAATAGCTTTTCGTGTGGCTAAAGCAGGAAAACTTCACAGTATTGCCGAAAATTTGATTTTACCAGTGGCTTTAGATATAGCAGAGATCATGTTTGGCAAGGAAGAGGTCAAAAAGCTAAAAAGTATACCTCTGTCTGACAATACCATTCAACGCAGGATAAGCAATATGGCGACTGACGTTCGTGATCAAGTTATAGAAAAAGTGAAGAAAAGTTCTTTTATTTCCTTGCAATTTGATGAATCAACAGATATCGCGGGTTGTGCCCAGTTTGTAGCTTTTGTGCGTTTTGAATCCAATGAAATATTAACGGAAGAAATACTATTTTGCAAGACACTTCCCAAAAATACTACAGGCCAGTGCTTGCACAACATGTTCCTTGAAGCTACACAAGATATGAATATCGATTGGGCACAAAAATGCGTCGCTATTTGTAGTGACGGAGCAAAAGCCATGACTGGTGCGAAGAGTGGATTTATTGCTAGACTGAAAGAACAGATGCCAAACGCTTCTTGGATGCATTGCTTTCTCCATCGCCAAGCTCTTGCATCCAAAACCTTGCCACAAGATACAGTCAAGTTCTAAATACTATTATTAACATTGTAAATTCTATTAAAGGAAAAGCGTTGCAGAATTGTGGTCATCATCTATAAATCAAAACCACTTTGATTCATTTTCGTCGACACAGTCTTTTATTGAAGAAGTCGGAAGCGAAATAAACATCAACTCATATATATCTGGTATGAAAATGGTGTTAGATAATTTGAAGAAAGAATTGTGTTATTACTTCTCAGTGCAAGAGATATCGGATAACACTGGGCAAAGATGGATCTTAAATCCGTTTTTAAATGCAGCTATAAATGAGGCAAATTTAGCAACTAAGCTCAAAGAGAATCTGCTGGAATTATCTGCCGATGGGATGTTACACTTGAAATTCAAGTCTGAAAATTTGGATACCTTTTGGTTAAAAAGAAAAACAGATACCCGAAATTAACAACCGAGGCTTTAAAGTGTTTGATTCCATTTCTACCTCGTACTTGTGCGAGTTGGCATTTTAATCAATGGCTCAAATAAAAAGTAAACTAAGAAATCGCTTACATTTGGAAGACGATTTAATACTTAAGGTGGCAAAAACGGATCCACGATGGGAGAAATTAATTGAACAAACTCAAGCGCAACCTTCACTAAGATGGAGTACTGGAAGATTTTAAATTTTGTTGATGTGTTTGTGTAAAAATAACATAACGAGTATCATTTTGTTAACTTTTTATTAATTCAGCGTGAGTGTGGTGCAAATTTGTGACATGGGGAGTGTGGTCGGTGCTGACAGGACCGATTTTCAGAATTTTTTTAATTGATAAAAGTTATTAAATTTTTTTGTCCTTGTTATATAATTATTTGTCTTTTACATAACATTTGCATGTGATAATTTTTGTATATATGTTGTTAGGTACATAATTCTGTGTGAAATTTAAAAACACTATTAAAATTTCACTTTTTCTTTACTCAACTGAAACTTAAGACTTATAATACATTTTGAAATAAATAACCATTGGATATCTTATTTATAGTCTATATTTCTGTAAAATGCTGCTATTTAACATAAGCAAGCACAGATGTAGTCATTTTCTATTTAAACACATTTTTAATATTTTTTTGTAATAACCTGTTTTAAACTAGCATTTTTCTGACTTGTATGATTGATTATATGGAAATTTCGTTAAATATAATAATTTTAACTCTTCTTATGGACTTTTTATTTAACTCTTACAAATCTTATAAAAATAGAAATTCAGTTCTCTAGACCTTTCGCGACCCCCCAGGGGGTCGCGACCCACAGGTTGAAAAACACTGCTCTAGAGTTCTTCTTAAGTATGATTTGATCAGTTTCAGTTTAGAGAAATTTGTTTCTCCTTAGTAGACATTAGTTCCTGAAGTGTGAGAAATATTCTTAAAACAATTGCTGCATTTGACTATACTTCTAAAGTCTATTTAAGTATTAGTAAAGTCTATTTTTGCAAATCAGTTTTCGTATGGTTTTTACTTTGACAAATTTCTTGTTATTGTCAACTTCTAAGGAGTGTAGTTTAAAACTTGGAGATTTTGTCACACAACCATCAACAAATACAAAGTGGCTTTCTTCTTGTATTCCACTTTCATTTCCATGGTTACTTTCAAACTAATTGTAATTTAATTATATTCTTTACCTTAGTCCACCAAGCTATTCAGAAGTGGAATGCTGCATTCTTCTTATTTTTTTAAAACCTGACTTGTAACAGTATAATGTGCCCAACATTTTAATTTTAAATGTTCGTCCATGTGTGTGTTTTTATATTATGTTTGATCGTGATATTTAGTTTGTTTTTCAATATTATGTATTAACCCTAGAACACTTATGTGTCGTCAAAATGACGACATGCAAAACCCAAAATCGGTGTATTTGACAGAAGGACAGAAGAGTGGTGACCGCGCATCCCCCTTCCCAGTACCTTCCTTACTCTAATAGACAAGGCCAGTCGCGGAATTTTACCCCTACCAGCCACATGTGTCTGTACTTATTTGTGCTCGCGTCGTGCATTTGACGATACATAAGTGACTGCGTTACTTTTTTTGTAGAGGGAAAAACCATTGTTTTTACTAAGGTTTTACTATAACCTTGTTTAATTAGTAAAATAAGATTGTACAACCTGTATACTTTAGATAAATATGTGTTTCAATTAATAAAAATACTGTTATACATAATTTATAAAAATATTTTCTAACCCTTGTTTTTTTCCATTCAAAAAAGTAGTCATTCATTTTTATAGTTTTTTATTACTAGTTGCACTAATAAGTTTTTAAAACAATTTTATTCCTAAATCTGAAGAGTACTAAAACATAACTATAGCAACGAAAAAATTTTAAATTAGGTTTCCGTCAAGTAAAAAAAAACAAAAATGAGTAGTCAAATTTACGATACCGTACTTAAGTGATAGTGTGACTAAACCCGGACATAAGTGTTCTAGGGTTAAGTGTGCTCAGCCTGATGAGGTCAACAGTAATGACGAAACACCTCTCACTATACATTCAAGAAAGACATACATTATTTGATATCCACAAGGTAAAATAGTAGAATTAATTGAATCACTCGTTTCTATGATAAGATTATATATAAACTATCATCATATCAAAGCCTACTGATTATCATGATTCGTCATCACTCCGCTGCTTTTACTTATCCCCCTTTTATACTCTCACATTTTTGACATCCTCCACCCTGGGCTTATTCTCTCTCTAGTTATGGCTCTGGTGTAATTAAAAATTACTGGCCAGCCATTTTCCAGTTGCTAATAAACAACATTTAAGATTGATATGTTGTGTACAAAATTATGATAAAGTCCAGAAAACTTTTTGAAAACTTTAATTTCATTAAATTAAGCCAAAAAGTGAATGCTATTTTCTATTTTATTAAAAATCCATAATAAGTGGTTTGTAAAAATGTTAAAAAATGTGGTAGGTAGTTACTAAGGTAAGTAGTGGAATGAAAATTGAACAAATTTCAAAATTTCTGTTATTTTAATTTAATATTTACAGCATATTTACCATTTATACTTAATAAAATGATTTATTTATAAAGTCCCTTCAGGTACTCATTTATAATGAGTGTGTTTGTGGTAAACCCAAGGAACTCTAACTTGATCCACATTTCTCTTCTTTTAGTCTTGGATTAAATCTCTCATTCATCTTTCCTATCGAGCCTCTCTTGACCAACCCGTGTTCTCTTTCACAGTATTACAGTATTCGAGCATTAGGGGTCTTTACTTTATTTTATACTATTTTCTTCTTTTTTTTATAAAGCGATGGTGACTAAAAGATCTTGTATTTAAACAAGAACAAAAATTTGAATTTAAATGAATAAAAACAAACTTATCTCTTTTTAAAGTTTTCTTGGTCTTCGTACCCCAACCTCCATGATTTAAGAAATGTTAAATTTATTTTTAAATTGAATAGAACTCTACACTATACTAAAGAGAACTGTACATAATATTACTGTTTAAAATATTTTTAATATGGTGTAAGAATTAACAAAAAGGGCATATCCATTACAAATAAAAAATTATTATATTTAAAATGACATTTTGTGGATAAACTATTTGTGATGTGTACAAATAATTCTGATTTGCAGCTTTATAATAATAAATCCTGGTTTGTTGTGCCAAAGAAAAAGAATGACAAAACAAATAACAAAAGTTATTGGCGCCTAGCCTTTCCGAAACAAGAAAGAGAAATCTTCAACTCCAAGCAGAACCTCAAAACGACTTTAAAATTCTTAAAGGTAATAATGTGTGTTTTTTCTCCATTTTGTTATATTAATCTTTAAGTTGGTAAAAACCTAAATTATTTTGTTCTTCTTGTTATTAAAAAAGTTATTTCAATGAAATAAATATAATACAGTTGTGATAGAGCCTAATACAATATACAGTTTTCATAACTATTCAATGAAAGTTTTGCACTAAGTTTAACATTCCACCAAGAGGTAAAGAATTCCAGAGGCAATCAAGAGAGTTGAAGAATCAATAGTTAAAAGTCCAGTTAGATGCCATGCAAGGTCGTTGAAGTTATTGAACAAAACCGTACTCTGAATTTTGCACATGGAATTAGGTACATTCATATAAATTTCAGATTGTCCAAAAACTTCTTCTTAATGCCCTACCTATACGACTTAATTTTACAATGGATTTTGCAAATTCAAGTAATTTTACAAAATCCGAGTAAATTGCTAGTGTTTTGTAGTAATGAGAATAGTTTTGATACCACCGTATACTTGTAGAATAGTAGCCTATATTATCTGTATTGGTATTAAACTAGATTTATTGGACTGTTGATGCTCTCTTTCTAACCTTTCTTGACTGTGCTCTCTCTTTCCTCTCTGTCACACAAACACAGGACTTTGCTTTTCATTCTTGTTGATTTGTATAATCAATGCAATTTAAGATGGTAAAATGGGAATAGAGAGCATATCCTTAAAACCAATATTTTGTCTTTAACCAATAACTACAGAAATAGATGCTTTTCAACAACAAAACTAGTAGGTTCACACGTTTAGTAGTGTATCAATATGTTCAGGACCCAATATTCTCAATTGATAATTTTAGTCTTTGCAATATTTTTAATTATTTGTTATGCTATGTATTTACCTATATTTGGCATAAAATAATGTACCACAATTTACACTTTCACGAAATATGTATGGTTTTTTACCTGTCCTATAAAGCCACAAGTTTTTTTTATTTAAATTTTTTTTTTTTTTTTTTTTTTTAGGAAACTCGAACTGATTTTCTTTTATTTAACCCAAACAGATAAATCACAACTCGCAGACTCAGAATTATTTGTTTCTAATGAAATATAAAAATGGTAAGACTAACAAGTATAACTAACAATTCAATCTTATTTTCTTAAGTGAAGTTTCCACTTGTTGTTAGTATTCCTTGTGTAGAATTAGTAACATCTATTACCTGTATTATCTCTTCACCTATCCCCATCGATCGCTGCTTTACCTGGGTTATTCGGTTCCTGAATGATACACTTTTTTCTTTTTTATTATGTCCCTTCTAACAAATAACAATAGTTGAAGGTTCCATTATTTAATTGTCTATAAAAATGTTGAATAACAAAAACCTCTTATTGATAGAATATTTAAGTTCAATCGTGTTGCTTTGTGATACGCTTTCATTACTCGTAGTATAGGCCTCACTGTAATCAGTTTAATAATATAAATGACACATGTTACCGAAGGATAAATGATGTAAATTACATAATTCTCAATTTTCTATTAAACACAATGCAAATAAACTCATTTTTCTTTAACTTATAATTTTAAATTAGATTTTGTTTTTATTTTGTTGTTTAAATTAAAACGGGAACATTTTGGTTTCCTGTCTTCAGTGATGCGTGTTGACTTCAAGTTATCACGTTTGAAGCGGGACAAGTGGAGACACCACTAAGGCAATTTACTTCCTTAATTCTTGACATCGATTAAAAAAAAAAAAATCAAAATTGGTCCACTAGAAGGTAAGATAATTGAATTTTTTAAGAGCGTTGTGATTTTGCATACAGGATTTCAATCATAAGTTTCTTACAGATTTGAGTAACTTCAATCAACATTTTATCTAAAAATTAAAATGTGAGTAATTGCAAGTTTTTGTGGCAATAAGATGTGTAATATGGGAAATACAGGAAACATATTCAAGGTCAATTAGTTGTCTCACCACTATTAATTAGTTGGTTTAATATATCATCAATTTTTGGTAAACTAGATGTATTGGACTGTTGACACGGTTTTAAACCTTGTCTGCTTTCTTTCCTCTCCCTGTCATGCACAAACACTTCTTTAAAGCTTCTGTCACGCCAACTTTAAGCTTCTTTCATCTTTCTTATCGGGTTATATAATCGAAGCTAAATTAAATAGGTTAGGTTGGGTTAGGTTAGGACAGGAATAGAGAGCATATCCTTACAATATTTTTGTTTTCAATTCGCTAACAAGACAAAGAGAGTTTTTCACAACAAAACCACTCTATTCATGTTAAGTAGTGTGTCTTCCACAGTATTTTCAGGATGGTTTTTTTCATTACTTTTCCCAATATTCTCAATTGATAATTAATTTTACTTATACTATTTGCAAATAAACAATTATTTCACTTACCGTCTCCAGTATTCTGATTTACCATTGTATTACTATACGATGGTCATAAGTGGAGATGGTAAGTGAAATAATTCTTTATTATAATCAGTATTTGGAATGGCAACAACCAAACGTTTTATTTTGTATGATTTGTTATGTATTTATATTATATGTAAAATAATATATCACAATTCACACTTAGTAGTTTAACATTTTCAATTTATGGTTTTTTGTCCATAGTAAGGCCCAAGTTTTGTTTTGTATAACTTTTTTTTTTTTTTTTTACAGACTGATTTTCTTTTATTAAAACAAACAGATATATCACCACACCCAGACTGATTTGTGTGTAATGATAAATAAAAATACTACGACTTGCAAGTATAACTTAATAATTAATTCAATTCTATTTTCTTAAGTAAAGTTCTACTATGTGTTTGTATTCCTTGTGTAGAATCAGTAATGATCATTTCCTGTTTATAATTATTATCTCTCCTCACCTCTCCCCCCATGATCGCTGCTTTACCTGGGGTTATTCGCTTTCTGGATGAAAAGACCTTTTTTCTTGTTCATTGTGTCCCTTCTAACAATAATCTAAGGTTCTATTATTAAATACCCACCCCCTGTATTTTTTCTCTCTTTTTTAGGCTTCATGGTAACCAATTTGAAATTATTAATTAATGACACATACTACTGGATAAACGAAGTGAATTATATATTTCTCAGGTTTCTTGAAATTTAACTTTATGCAATTAAATTCTATTTTTCTACGAGTTATAATTTTGAAATCGGATTTTCTTATTTGGCTGTTGTTATAAATCTATTATAAAATGGAAACATTTTGGTTTCCATCTGTCTTCAGTGATGAGAGATGACATTTAATCCTCACATTTGAATCCAACTAGAGGGGGCACAGCGAAGGCAACTTACTTCCTTTCTCTGAGTAACTTCCTGTTATAACTTTATTATATAACTCGCAACACATGTTAATAAAAACTTGTTTTTCTCTCATGAAAAGGGTGACTAAAGATAAATATCATATCCGTGTATTTCCTTTATCAATTTTGACAGTTATTTTCTCACTTTTTAGTTCACATTTTATCGTGTTTGTTGCAGTGTTATTAAATCAGTTTGCGCCTTGCTCAGAAACCAAGCCTGGTTTGTAAAAGCAAGACCTGATCGAAAACCGTGCCGAGTTTGTAAAATTGAACCAGGTTAAATATCATATCAAGCTGAGTTCGAAAAATCGAGCCAGGCGCAAAAATCAAGGGCTCGATATTTTGCGATCGTTGTTCGAAACTTGAGCACAAGCTGAGGGCTCGGCTCAGGCTCAGCTTAAAATTTCGAGGGCTCACACATCCTTGTCAAACCACTCCCAAATTATACTGATTGACCTAGCCTGTGGATCATCTCCTTGAACCTAATTATTTTCGCTGTGTCTCATACGTAAATAAACTGTAAAATCTTCATGATCATTTACATTTTCTACTTCACTATCATTGTCCTCACTAACCCTGTCATATACTGATCTTTCAATTTCAGAATTCTGAACTCTACACTAGAAACTTACAAACATTGCAATACACACACTAAAAAGCAATCCATTGTTAATATATGTCAAGATATATTTAATATTAACAGAGATAATATTAAGTTTGTATACAAGTTTTCCAACATTGAAATACGATTTCAACACGAAGATACAAATATAATAATAATACAACATTAAAACATTAATATAATAATTAACCAATAAACTTAGAAAATAGAGCTCATGTATTCTAGATGTTGGACTCTTGTTCATGCAACATTTTCATAATTTATATTTTATAAACTCTGTTAAAAATAGAAATAACTTGGTATAAAACTATTCTAGAAACAATAGAAAATAACAGTGGTTCCTTTCTACCCATTTGATATAATTATTTATTCAATAAAACTGAAATTTCTTCCAATAATTCTTGAAATCAACATCATGAATATAATGACACGTATGAAACTTTTAATTATTTTCTTTTGGTATAAATTTGAGTTACTAATTCATCAATTAATAGATACATGTACATAGTACATATTTATGACTTAACATTGCATTCCTTTCAACATTGACTAACCTTGCATTTCAAATGAATTATTTGTCTGATATCAATAATAATAATTTATTTATGACAAAAATATTAATTTAAATATATGAGAGTAAACTTGATTTATTTAATATTAAACTTGCATGTTGTTTAAATGCTTATAGAAACTGAGAGATACTGAAAATTGGACATTTTTATCAAGTTATTATATTAAGACAATTTTCCTTTGGGAAGTTGAAAAGCAGAAATGTTCACATGATTTCTGGAGTAGGAGCCTGGGATTTCTCTTCTTGCACGTAAGTTTTTATATCTTGTATATACATATATTTGTAATTTGTGTAGTGGTTTAGTATATGGTTTCTTTATGTAGTACGAGATAGTCTAAAAAGATAGCCTCTTTGGCGAATATAATAAAACGATTAGTAGTAATAATTTATAGTATATATTATTATAGTAATTGAATATAATAATAACCCAATTCATGTTTAACTGGTTTCAATTGAAATTAGCAGGATAGGAGAATGGGTCCTACTGTAGTATAGGCAAGTGTCCACCTTCATGTTACACCTAGCCTGTACATAAAAATTTCTGTAGTTTCTGTTCACCATAAGAGACCATGTTACACTTTATTTTGTTAACTTTGTATCATCAAGAATCGGATAACAGATAATAAAAGTTTTAAAAATGTGTCGAAAGAAATTTATTCAGATAAGTAGTAAAAAAGTTATTAACAAAAAAGTAACTTAAAAAAAAAAACTTTTGAACTAAATGTAAAATCTAAATTTATAAAAGGACTGGATGTAAAGGAGAAGAGTTGAGGTGAAATACCAATACCATAAATGAAAAATGATAATTATTTCTAGGACAAAATGGCCCCAAAAGACTATAGATGAGCGAGTCTTTGATCATAAAATGTAAACCATGGATAATATTCAAAATATAAAAATATGTATCTATGTAGACTAAGAATGTGTATAATATCAAAGTTTCCCTAAAATCAAACAAATAGATAAAAAAAAAAATTATTAAAGTTAATATAAATCAAAACAACTAACTCCTAAAATATAAGTTAAAACCAACTTTCAAATAAGTAAAGAGACTATATATAACTGTAAAACCATGTGAGAATCATAGAAATCAAAACAAGGATGAAGAGTAAATAAATAACAAAAAGGAAGTATTTACATAATATATAATGGTGAATATTTCATGAAATATGTAAAATTAAGCGTGTGTACTTAGCTGCTTTGGGCGTCATTTTGTAAATTTACAGAGTGTACTTAACAATGTTACTTATTGATTAATTATTATAAATTTTACTTACTAGGATCTTGCCTTACTTCCCAGCCTCAAAATGTCCAATCTGATTAGCTGAACAAGTGCACTTCAATAATTTTTAGAAATTCATGTTAAATTTTTTTAAATACATACAATTTTAGATTTAAAAAAAAAACTCGAACACAAGATCTCACAAAAATTACGTTTATTTAATCAAACGCGTTTCAACTACAAAGTCGCCATCCTCAGTGATATATGAGCTAAAATAACAAAGCTATATAACTGTTATATACTGTTACTATAGAGTTATAGTTTTGTTAGAAAAAAAAAACATAATTTTTGTGAGATCTTGTGTTCGAGTTTTGTTTTTTGATCTAATATCACACAAATCAAGCTCAATATTTATTTACATAAAATTTTATTAAACATAAAAGAAATCTATATTATTAATTTTAAACAACTTACACCTTAAAAACAAGAATCTTAATTTTAATATCTGTTCACTTTAAATACTATTAATCTATCATTGTCCTATTTTTTAGGAAGTATGGTTATGTTAGTAATTCCATAACTTATTTATAATTTATTTTGTCCATATTCTTAATTTCATAACTTGATATATTCAAATGTTCATTAAACATCTTTCTTTTATTCATTCAACTCATACTCACTTCTTCTTTTAACATTCAAAATAAAACTTCGCTTTGAGGACAACAGTCTTATGCGTGTGACGACATTGTCTTCCTCTCGAAGAGTGACTAAAATTCCGTTCTAGGCAGAGTAGCTTTTCTGTTCGGTGTCTATGCAACTCCCGCTCTCTAAGGTTGTTCGAATTTTACATTTTGAACCAATAAATTCACAAGATTAGGATCATGTCCTTTTATGTCATATCATGTGATGTTAAGTCTTTGTTCCACACAAATGTGCCATCTTTTCCGCTACATCACATTGATCTAAATTCACTTTTTTTATTCATCATTATAAAAACACCTTTATCCTTTTACCATATTTCAAAATTCTAAACTTATTGTTTTTAAACAATTGTCTCTTTATTTTCTAATTTAACCTTTTGTATCAATAATAATTATTACAATTACTAACTACAGATTAGAATTGGTTGGAGATGTCCCATGCTTACAATAAAAGAGATAAGGAAAATTTGAATATGAGAATTTTAGACCAAATGCCACCAGAAACCATCATCAAAACTTCAAATAGGAAAAGTTAGAAAATATAAATATCATGAAAACTTTGAAGTACAATAACACAAGAACTAATCACATAGAGTTGAGATTCAAATTTGTTAGTACTTAGTTAAGAATATACCTACACGATAAACTATTCAAAATTAATCAAAAAACAAAGTTATAATTATTTGGAGAAAAATTGTCATTAGAATTTTTGTGTTCGAACAAAAGGAAGGCCTAAAACTTTGAGCGTCAGAAGTAATATTGTTTCAATATTAATTATTAATTTAATTTAAGTGTTTCTACTTTATTTATTCAAGATTGTTTTTCTTTTAAAAATTAATTAAGTTAATATGCCTTATTAGTGTGTTTTAATTATCGTTGGCTCTACTGCAAGCCCCGCCATTTTTTAGCTGCCTGAATCCGCTGTGCAATAGCAACACCCTTTAATTTTTCTTATATATTTTAGCTATGTCTTTCTGGAGACTCCCATATCTTCTTTCAGGATTATCAGATTTCCTCCAGACAATGTTCTTTGTATTCCTGGCGATTTGGTGCATCTTTGGAACTTCGATTGTTTCCCATGAGACTTCTTGTTCCTGAGAAATTTAACTTTTTGTCACAACTCATTGTTCTAGTAATTTTATTTCACACCTTGATAGTTTTGGTTTTTAACGGCACTTCATTTTGACTATTATCTGTAACAAAGTTTATGTCCCCATCGTGAAACTCGTACATAGCACACTTCGACGATATTCGCACCTGCACTATTGTCTTCTTTACACTCCCGATTTTATAGATATATTAAATTTAAATTTCTGCGTTTTAACACTTAGTCTTTTCTACATACTATTTTCTTTCTACACATATTTTATTGTTACCTTATATTAATTATTTATCTGCTTCATTACGTAATTAATCCATAAAATAATTTAAATTATATTTTTCCTTTTATTTGACCTTACTGTTAATTTGTTTTAAATTATTTTTCAAAATTCATTTTATTTTTGGTGTTATGTACTTTGAAAGTTATCCTTCATCAACCAACTTTTTATTTATTAATTTTTTTAAAAACCTTCATTCTTTATTTTTTATTTGTATTGTTGTTCTGATTCTGAAACTTTAAAAATCTTTTGGATTTCAGAATTTTTAAAATGTTTTGAACTTTAGTGTTGTTTTTTCATAAATTTAAATTCATTAGATTAGTTCCAATAATTGCCAAATACTCTAAGTTAGGGAAGCGGTTCAAAACAGATCACTGGGTAAAGGTCACATTTAGTGATAAGTTCATACAGTTCAGAACCTGAAAAAACCGACTTGGACTACTGAAGCTATGCATATTAAGAAAAATTTGAATTTTCCAAATCTGAAGACTCCTGTCCATTGCAAGGGATTAATCACAATTGGGATAAAACAGTGGAAATAGCTTTTGACAGGGTGAAAGGGTTGTTTATAGAATCAGTTACATTTGTGCATCCAGTGGAAGGTAGAGAGATATTTCTTCCAACAGATCCTAGTGATTTTTTGAGTCAGTTATATCAAAAAGACCGTCAATGTCTTTTGTTGGTAAAACTTTAAAATAAGTCTAATGTTATTACACCATACATGAAAAGGGGTTATTAGCCATTATTCATGGATTGAAAAAATTTCGTCCATTAATATTAGGAGCATCTCTCACAATAATAACAGACAATAAAGCACTTAAATTCCTACAAACCTGTAACTTTGCTAATGCCATTTAGGGATTCAGGGGCAAGTCCCTGAGATGAGTCTAAAAGTAAGAAAGGGCTGTTGAGAAAAACTAATCTGTTAATTTTAATTAAGGAAGTATAAGAAAACATTTCCTTCTCTTGTTCACATAACACCCAAGACCAAGCAGGAAAGAACGGGTAAAAATGGAAGGAATTTAATACATAGGCCTGCTGTTGTGTCTGACGTGATTCCTATTTATCCTTTGTTTAGGTTTAAATATTCATTTCTTAAGTTGGCTTTTATATTGTTTATTTTGTCTTATTCACATATTCTACACTAGAGTTCAGTGTATTTTGAAAAATAACACCAAAAATGATCTTTTTAATCATTTATATCAAACACAATTTTAAGCAGTTGACGTGATACATCAAGAGTCTTATAATTGTGACATATACGATTTGTCATGTTTGTCTTTTAGGTTATTGATTTTATTGTTTAGCATTTTACATTCCGGTGTTATTTTTTTTCTCAATTGGCTATCCAAATATTTTTCTTTAGAAATATGGGTTCTAAATTATTCTTACTTGATAAGTGAGAGTAGTTTCTACAAAATCTTGGATCAGATTGGGCAGACAGAATGGACCATCTTATGACCAAAAATAATAGTGTAACATTTTTTTCTAATACCTGGGTAATTTTGAAGAGGAAATTACACAGAATAAATCTGTTAAATTGCATTGGGATGAGTTTAATATAATAGATTTAAAACTATACAAATTTTCTTAAAAAATATTCTTAAGGCAGGCCTGTTTATTGTGTATTGTGCATCAGCCCCCCCATTCTCAAAGTGTAATTCATGAGGTAATTTATATTTTTGTTATAGAAGTAACCCAATACAGGAACCCATCATGACTTCCTAAAATATGTTTGGATGGTCTGTTCATGTTCATAAATGTATTTCTTTAAACAGTATGTCTGACAATTTGACAACAGCTATGGTGTAAATAATATTAATTTGTATTTTAAAATATATTAAATAAAACAGTTAATCCTTATAATACTTTTCTATCATAAGTTCATGTGAATATATACCAACATTACACCTTTGCCGCTTAGTTTTTATATCCCAAGTATTTACAGACTTCTCTTTAAAATTACTTTATTATCAAAGCAACATGCAGCATCTGCAACATTTTCATGTCAGCACAAGAAAGTTATGGTTCTATTATTTTACAGAACACATTTAGTAGAAAATATCTAACACTATAAGTTATTTATGCACTGTTCCATTTTCATCGGTGTGTTCTCATTTTGATTTCACGGGAAATGGTTAAAATAAAACAGTACTCTATTGATTCATGGTTTTAAAATTCTTTATTGACATAGAAATATAGCTACAAACATGCAGAAAATTACATCGCTCAAAGGATGACTATTTTCACGAACACCCATTTGAAATTTGGCTCCACTCTTCCCAGTGTTTCTTCATTGATTTGTGTTTCTTCATTGATTTGTTTGAATTGTTTCGTTATTGTGGCTTTAAGTTCTTCCAGTGTGCATTGCTTTCTTTTGTACATATGTGCTTGACGTATAAACGAACACAGCATGATGATGCATGGTTCAACACTCTACCGCGGCATGATTTAGACTGAATGGCATGGAGTGGGGAGTCAAATTACCTTCATCACAAGTGTCCCCTCCTTTCCATACACCGAGTACTACTCATTTAAAAAAACGTTCTTTTCCTGTGGACTACGATGTATATGAATGACAAATGTAAGAAATATGTTGTCCGATATATATAAACTTTGTTACATTCTTTAATTTAAAATTTGAAATTTTTTTTGCAATTGTATTTAACTTTCATTTCATAATTAGGTCAAACTAAAAATAATTCTTTTTATAAAATTCTATAAACCCAAGTTAAAATATGCTGTGAAACCCTATTGAAGTTTCATAAATTTGGATGTTATTACAAAAGAAGTGATTTACCCTAAACATCCGACTTTTTCACTATCCGGCCCAGCGGACCTCCTATATTAGGTCGGATAGTAGTGTGTATTCTACTGTTTATTTATATTGTATCTTCCGGTATTATAACTTCCAAATGAATTAATTATCCGATTTTGAAGAAATTTACTACACACATTTTACAAATGTTTAGTTCTCAGTTTGTTAATAGAAAAGCAGGTTTTATTTGGGCAGTAATCGGGGACTTGGTTGACATGGTGAGGGAAGCCAGTGATTCAGACCGAGAAATGTTCTTCTACCAATTTTCACTGAAAACAATTACAATTTATTAATCAGATATTTGTGGAAATGTCCGTTTCATGATTTACTGAAACTAAAAATTGTTTTCTTCAAACCCAGATGAGCCAAATTTGGTGTTGATAATTTATGACTCACTTGACATAAGTTTTGAAATATCTTAAAAATTGAAGTATGTAACAATTATTTTGCTTAAATTTAATTAAATGTTGTCACTTGGGACCTAAACAGAATGTTTTGATCATTATTGAAATTTCGATTCACAAGTTTTCAGTCAAAGGTGAAAATAAATATGGATGCTGTCATTCAAATTTGTATTTCTCAAAATTGGTTTCAGCGATTTTATTAAATTTTTGTTGAACTGTGAAGGTTAATAATTATAATTGGTATACCCAACTGTTTTTAAAAGATAATAATGATTCCATAATTTTTAAAATATGAAAAATTCATATAAGAGTCTCCCGCCACTTGAATAAATTGAGTTGTAAATATAAATTCATTCTTTGTCTATAAGAATTTGAAAATCTTCAATAAAAACAAACTCAATGGATGTCCTTCAAAAGAATCGAAACTGTATTAAATTTCTTATCAAAAAACAAATGTATTGGTCAAATCTTTATCTACATTGTCCTTGTTAATTATTTAATAACAGTTTGACACAAAGAACTAGTTTGTCAGGTTGATTGATATGAAACATGTGATTCCAGATGCTGCAAAAATTACTAACATGTTTAGATAATGAAACAATTGAATTCTTTTGGCACCGTGACTGCAACCTTCTAGATACTGCAAATTCTTCAAATATCAAGAATGCTCATAATAGATTAAAGAATATAATAAAGTATTTAGATAAATTACCAAAAGATGCGACTTTGGTAAGGAAATATTTAGGTAAGCTGGTAGACATTGATGATTGCACTTTTTATAATTTGTTAATAGTATATTATACATAGTACTCTATTATGTTATTAACTGTCACAGGTAAATGTATCTATTATAAATAAGACTGTGAAGTGCACACACACATAATGAAGAAGAAATGATGTCATTGATTGTTGTTTTCTCTTTTAACATGACAAACATTTATTAAGAATTTCAGGGCTTATACTTAATAATAATTATTGTAGATTAATAATAACTTGAACTTTGTTAATTCTCATATTTCTAAGTAACAGAAACATGAAATAATCAAATGAATTAAAACATGACTTTCCAATACTTTATTTGTTCAACATAAATACAGTAGAACTCCAATTATTCGGATTAATTGGGACTGGACCCAATCCGGATAATCAAAATCCGGATAACAGTAATTGGATTTTTCTCGAAAAAAGACCGATTTTAGAAAAAAAACGTAAACAAAATACAATAGAGAACATTTATGGTATTTATTATGAAAAAACAATATCAATGACAATGTTTACATTACATAAATATCCGATATTGTTGATGTTCCCACTTTGTACACCTCGGCTAAATGTTTACCCTAGACACCTTTGTCCAACTGTTCGATAATTTAAATTTTATCGGCCAACGATAACACCCCACGTTTCCTCTTAGAACTCATCATAGTACTGCACACGATAATCAAAACACTAAGGAACACGAAATAGTCAACATATCAATTCACCCGGCAGGTTGAAGAAGCACTGGCCGACTGACTATTAATAGACTGTAGTGAGTGACAGTAGCAGGGTGGCAAGGCAGTGTGAATCATAGCTCCCTCTCCCCACCCCACGCCCTCAGCTATCGCTAGACTATGTTCGCAGTTAGAAGGGTCAACTACTGCGCGCAATTCCTGTATATTCATTGCTCGCAGGACGCTGTGCCTTTAAAAACCTGATTTTATAATTTTTCTCAATCTGATCCGGATAATTGGTGATCCGGATAATTGGAGTTCTACTGTACAAGAGATGTGTCAATGACTAAGTCATCATCGTCAGCTGCTACATGTGCACAAACCCTACTGACAGTTAGTGGACTGTCAAAAAAAGAAGATTAAATGGAAACTCGTATTAGCTTTCGAACATTACTCAATAAGCCAAAAAAAAGGGTATCAAGGTAGCATTGGCATAAAAAGATGTAATGTAGTGGAAACAAAAATAACATACCATCGTAATTTATGTTTATGATTTTAACTATAACACAAAAGTCTGGCATTTCTACAAAATGTATAATTAACTAGTTTTGAAACAATAACAAAAATAATAAGTATTAAATAGTTCTGTAATTTTTGGTTTATATATCATGCAAGGGAATTCTTTTGCACATGTTCAGGAGTCCATCAATTGTGAAAAATACAACTATAAATAAGTTCAAGGCCAACCAGTTTCTACATCATCACATTTACTAGGCCATGTTTTTTCAGTCCGTGACAGACACTGTTGTCTCTAACAACAGAGCTGACCTTGGACGTAACCTATTCTCAAACTCATCTTGATTTAGTTAATAAAATGACGCGTCCGATATGGAGATTTGGCCTTCGGTAAAACTCCAAACGCCATGACCCCAATTATTTAACCAGACATGGTTAATTTGGAAATAAAATATTTAAATCAAAAATTAAAACATGGCTGTTCTACAGAACACGTCGGGGCGCAAGTACGATCCGATTACTTCTTGGTTTATGTAGTGTGTTCTGCTTAACTAAAGTACTCAGTCAGCTGTTTCCGGCTACGGATAGTCAGATTTAGGCAACAATAGACCCTTTTCAATTAGGCACCAGTCACATATTTGTTTCATCAGGAAAATATTATTTAACCTTTTCGTCAAATATTTTGTAGCCAATTTACTCTATTTAGTAATATTGTAAACAATAATTTCATGTCCACTAGAAATTGCACTTAACTTTAAAAGAAATAAAATCAAAATAATTGTCTTATACGTCTCATCATTTAATAATCAATCGACTAATCATACTATGCTAACATAATCAGTACACACACACACACACACACACACACACACACACACACACACACACACACACACACACACACACACACACACACACACATATATATATATTTTTGAATGAAGGTTTTTGTTTGTACCTTTAAAATTATAGAAATACTAGTAAAGGATTTCTAATAATTTAAATTAATAAATTTGCATTATGAAAACATTTGATTACTTAGCCGCATTAGCTTTGCAAATGGGAGACAGTTGTGAGAAAAACCCCTACTCCCTGCCATGGAGTGTATATAGAAGTTGGAAAACATAATTGGTCCTTTCCTTTTTGAATTTAGATCAAAAGAGTACAACAATAAATAAAGTCTTACACTTTATAAAAATCTCTGTATAGCTTATGTACGAGGGCTGTTTATGTAAATAGCCAGTCAAGTGGTAAGAGGCAACATATTGCATCAGACGACTGCGCACTACCACACCTCAGCCACTGTTGAGCTTATGACGCCATTCCGAGTTGATCTGAAGACATGGAAACATAGCTACTACGATTCATTCTTCTGCCAAGTGCATGTTGCAAAAGTGTTATTTCGGTACTTGCAAACAGAAGTGTTTAGTGCAGCTAAAATTCATCGAAGAATAACATGTATAGAGGGAAAATTTTATGAGTGACGGTGTAGTGTGTGAGTGTTGTAGGAAATTAAAAAATAGACGAGTTGATGTTCATGATGAATGGGGGTCAAGAATGAAGACCTCATGAACAAGTTGATTAAGTGGTTCAAGACAATCATGAGTTGTCTGATAAATTTTATAAAATTTCAACATCAGCCCTCTACACTATCGTAACGGAACATCTAGGTTACAAAACTTTATGCTTGATGGGTTCCAAAGAACTTAATGTTGCCTGATGACCACTAAGCTTGCTGAGTGGAATCAGTCTTATCGTTCCTTTATCATTACGATGCTGATGGCGCAGATAAAAAAAAAAATCATGACAGGTGATGAGACGTGGGTTCTGTGTGATATCCCAGAAACAGAAGAACAGCCAAACAACGGATTCTTCAAGCTCACCACAGAAACCCAAAATATTCAAAATAACCTTCAACAACAGGAAGATCAAGGCCACAGTGTTTTGGGACCAATAAGGTGTACTGCTTTTTGAATTCTTACAGCCAGGGACCCCACGATAAATACAGCAGATTACTGTGAAACTTTTCAAAACAAAAGAAGAGGAATGCTCACTTCTGGAGTTGTGCTCATCCATGACAACGCCCATCCTCACACTCCTGGTGTAATGAAACGGCTTCTCGACGGGTTTCAATGGGACATTTTTATCCGTCCAGCATATAGACCTGAGCTAGAGCCAAGCGACTTCCACCTGTTTCCTGAACTGAAGAAGTGCCTAGAAGGGAAGAGCTTCCAAACCAATGACGAGCTTAAAGAGACCGCACAGACGAATCTCAAGTCACTGGCGGCAATGTTTTATGAAGAGGGTATTGAAAAACTTGTCTACCGGTATGTCAAATGCCTCAATCTATATGGTGATTTTGTTGAAAAGTAACCAAAGATGTATGTAACTTTTGGTAATACATTTATTTTACTTTTCACATTAGCTTTATTTTTATACCCTATCGAAGGTGAAAAAACAGCCCTCATAAATATGGTGAGTTTTAAATGGGAATTCAAACTAAAGGAAACAGTTTGTTTAGATAATATTAGTTTCAAATATAACAAAATAAATAAACATAAAGTAATACTTGAAAATCTGATTTGTCTCAGGCAAAATATAGATTTTTATATGTAGAATTTCATTTACTTCATTTTGTCACACTTTTTTATTTAATATTCATTGTTTTGCCTTAGAATTACTCTAATTAATTAACAGACCTTATTTCAAGTCGATTGTAGTTCCTTGTATTATAGTATAGGCTACATGTTTCACAGCCATCGGCAGCATCATTAGGCCAGCTAATCACATTAACACTTTGTTCACATACACAACACAAACACATATAAAAATCTCGGTCCAGCACAAATAATCGTGCAGAAATGGCACTCGTTAAAAGTTAAAAATTGTTTTTGTTCCCAGTATTTTGACCACATGTTCACTAACTGAGTTAGATTGGGATACACTACAATTACAATTATATTAACAATTTGGTTAATCTACAATAAAATACTCTATAATTGGGATACATAAGCTACAATAACTAAACTATAACTCCAGGTAAGTGTTCGCTTTTTATTCTATCTTACTTTGCAGTATAAAGTAACAGTAAAAATTGTGTATTAATCTCAAGTTTATTATGGTTGTAAGAAATAATTTTAAAAAATCTCACCTGATTTTTTAAAATATTTAAGATCCAGTCTTGTTTTGTTTCACTCCAAACTTCATATCGCTCATTTAAAAAAAAAAATTGTGACAGTGTTTGTTATGGTAACTATGTTTGTGACAAGACAAGCTTGGTGTTAAAGAAAATATGGTATGGCTATTTTATATTTCCAATTTTGGCTTAGATTACATCAAAACTAGTGAGAAAATTGTGTCCAGCTTCCCAAAACACATGGAAGAACTACATCTATCACGTATAAATTGATGTCATATTTAATCTCAGAGCTCCAAAATAAACTAGTCATCAGTCTCATACACAATTGACCATTAAAAACAAAATTTGTAAATTTAACTCATAATTTTACTCCTCGTCCTAAAGTTAGTTTGAGCTCAATTTATTCCTTCTGCATCACAACTACTCAAAACTGAAAATTTTAAATCATTTGAACATATATTCTTGAAATAATGCATGAATATGTTTTCATTTTCATTCTATGTTCTTCTCAGACGTATAAGAAATTGGGTCGAAAATCTAATCATTAGCATATATCAGAAAATGGTCTAGTTGAGTTACTAGGTGCTCAAAATAATGTGAAAAATATAAAATGATATATCTAATTCTTATCAAACATCATAATATTTTTCTTACTTCATAATTGGAAAGTAAAATTAACATACTAGCGACCCATGTATATTTACGATTTTACCAAAAAAAGTTAACAAAGGTTAAAAATAATAAATATAAATAAATGGTATATTTCGTCTTCTGGTATTGTCAAAAAAAGGTTATGAATATTTAACTAAATATGATAAATAGTATATTTTTTACAATCAAACAGTATCCCCATCTAACCCAGTTATTGAGCATGTGGCCAAAATACTGGGAACAAAAACAATTTTTAACTTTTAACGAGTGCCGTTTCTGCACGATTATTTGTGCTAGACCAATTTTTATATGTGTATGTGAACAAAGTGTTATATGTTAATACCTGGCCTGATGATACTGCCTATGGCAGCGAAACATGTAGCCAATACTATAATAAAAGGAACTACTATCGACTTGAAATAAGGTATGTTAACTTTTTTATTGTTTAATAATTAAAAATACTTTTTATAAAACAAAATTAATCTGTTATTTTATATGTTGTAAATGGTCAATTTAAAAATAATAATTGAATTCACTTTTTCAAATTATTCAAAAATTAATGAATCAATCATTTACAGTGTCGAAGATAGTGGTTTACGTTGTGAGATTTCGATTTTTGTGACATATTTTTTGTCTGTTTATTGTTTTCTTTTAGAGAATATCTCAACCTTAAAAGACTCTCACATGTAACAAAAATAGCATATGTTATTTTAATTAAAACTCCTCGAACAGTGAGTTAGTACTGAGAGTTGGGGAGGTGACGTTGCTGAATTTTTTAAAATTTTTATAATTCTGTTTTTTAACTGAGTAATGTATAGATAACCTATACCTATTGTGATTTTATACATCCAAAAAATAATTAAAACACAGACAAAAATTAGTTAGGTAAGGCTTAAAATTATTACGATTTAAAATATAAGATGCCTAGATCCCCGCAGATGCGCACTACCTTGTGTTTGCAATTCACAAATGTCTGTCTATAGTATTTCATTAAAACTGCTAATGTTAGTCATCCTTTATGTTGATTTATTGTTGGTTTTGTTTAATTTATTTGTCTACTAAATTGTAATGAAAAGGTTAAAGATTACATGTGATTTAAGGAAAGAAGAACCCAAAAGGTATAATAAAATTTTAATCACATCTAGAAATAAAATCTAACCATGTTTTTATTTGTTTCATTTCATTAAAGACAAACTTGTTGATCCTACACAAGGGAATCTGAAAACGACCATTTTTTCCTTTACAAGTTTACCGCTTGATATAATTAAATAAATGTTCATAAGATTGATTGCAAAAAAGCCTAAAGCTTAGATATATCAACAAAAAAAATACGATTTTCAAGAAGCAGATAATGAACTTTAATTATCCTCACTTTATTCCTAATTTTACAAACACTATAATTATATACAGTTACGTTTGATGGCATTTTCTGAGCACTAAATCATTAATAATCATAATAGCTAGTCTCGAATTATTAAGTAATCATAATTGTTAAGCTCTGAATCGTCTCATTCCTATTTCCTGTCTATAATTATTATTGCTTTTCACCTCTCCTGTGTGATAGCTCCTTCCCTTCTTTCTCACTCTTCAGTTACTGGATGATATATCTTTTTTATCAAATCCCTTCCAAAAATATTTTACGATTCTATTTAATACTCAATAAAAATAATGAATAATAAAAATCTTTTTATTGATAGATTATTTAATCGTGGTGCTTTGTGATGTACTTTCATTAATACATTCATTGGAATATTTTGACTGTTGTTAAAAAAAGTGCGATTATAAAAGAGAAATGTAAGTGAAATACTTCAGTAATACGAATTGATATAAATTATATTATTTGAAGTGTGCTCGAAAACGAGCCATGGGTGTAAAATTAAACTGAGCTTGATAATTTTCAGACCCTTGTCCAAGATTTAAACTCAAGTCAATCACAAACCTAGTCTTGTCTCAAAATTTCGATGGCTCTCATATCCCCAAATACAAAGAAAAAGTCTGTATGACAAATTGTCATATAAAAATGGACAAAAGACATAAAAATTTGGTTTCTTGGTGACAAACTTAGAATCAGTTGGATAGAATTTTAAAATGCCAAATTTTCTAGTGTTTCCACAAAGCCTAGAAGCAAATATTGAAAATTCAGCTCGACTAGTTTAGAAAATTCCAGAGTGAGTAACCGATTAAAAATCACAGGAAATGACAATATAATAAAACACAGTATTACGTTGTGGGAAGCTTTGGTGAAATAAATATCTATTGTCTCTGTTGACTTGCTATCAAATAGATGAAACTAGTTCTATGATCTACTGCTGTTGAAGCCAAAGAGAGAAGATGCACGTACAGTGACTGAACACCAAACAGGATTTATTTAGAATAATTTTAACAGAATAAATAACTATTTAGGTCAAGGAAAAATAAATATGTTCTCTCTTCTTCCTATTCTCATATTTAAATATTGGTTACTTTTAAAAATTGGAGTAATAAGAAATTTAAATAAAGTATAAAACGTATGTGCATGTGAATTCTGTGTGTGTGTGTGTGTGTGTGTGTGTGTGTGTGTGTGTGTGATACTTCACAATAGATAGATGGCAGTGTTCTGTAATTGTACTCCATGTATCTCAGCTGGAGTTTTTCCTAGGGATTTACTATGGCTAAAGTTTGGACTTTTGATCCACACTTTTCTACCTTTTCTTTCATTCTGGATCTATTTGTCAACTATTGGAGGAATCCTTCATCCAGATTTGATCCACCTTACTTTCAAACCTGTCGGTCTGCGAAAAAGGTCTTGAAATTCTTTAAAAAAGTTATCATCTTAGTAGTTTTGTTTGAACTGTTTTGGCCAACTGAGTGGTTTCGTGTTTTTGCAGGTTTTTCAATTTTCCAGCCAATACTCTTGGCATTATGTTGTCCATCCCCCACTGGCTGAGAGCGCCATTGCATGCACACATTTTCACCTGTATATTCAAAGGGAGCAAATCCAGCACCGGTTCCTTGGCTGTGGTTGGACAGGTACCTTATTGCAACTGTAATTTCTAGGTAAGCCTGCCTTTCAAGGTTTTGTAGCTTTTTGGCCACAATATTTCCGAAGCATAGGTAACCATGGGTCCTAATTATACCCAGATATGACCAAATCTGTGACATAAGTCCCATAAGTTTTACCATAAAGGCCCTCATAGCCATGTTCGCTCTTTTATAATTTTATCAATATGTTGGTTCCAGATAAGTCTTTGATCCAGAACAACATCCAGATATTTTGTTTTCTTGGAATAAATTACTTCCACACCACTTAACATTAAACGCTGAAGAGTGAACTTCCTCCTCCTTGTGAATGGAACAATGGTTATCTTGCCAGGGCTGATGTTAAGACCCTCTTTTTGACATCATTCCCAAATCAACAGAAGGGCACTCTACACGAGGTTAGACACCGTCTGGATCATACTTTCCTTTAACTGGAATACGGGATCGTTACCATATGCTATTGTCTCAAATTTATTAGCCTTCAGTATCCTAAGTAGTTCATCCCTCACCAGTATCCACAAGAGAGGAGATAATGCCCCTTCCTGGGGGCAACCTATTACTGCCGACACTGATTTGGACTCTCCACCTAGGTAGGCTGTTATCTTCCGACTTACTAGCATAAATTGAATCCATCTAACTAGGGTTCTATTTTCTTCTCCCCAGATACCTTTTGCAATAGGAGGTGTTGTCAAAAGGACTTCCAATATCCAGGAAGGCACATAGTGCTATGTCCTTATCTTCTATTGTTTTATCAACTTCCTTCTGTAACAAGATGTTGTAGTGCATTAGAGATTGATTTATCTGCTTAGTAGGCATACCTAGCATCATGAAGTGGATGGAACCTTGTCAAGGGTTTCACTCTATATGTGCTTATCTAAGCTTTTTTCCCTATTGTTTTAAGAAAGAAGGACGTCAAACTAATTGGTCTATACGACCTTGGCTCTACAACGTATCTCCTGTCAGTTTGTGGTATAAAAATCCTTTTCACTTCCCTCTATCTTTTTGGAATATATGCCAGGGAATAACTACTCCTAAACAATGATACCAGTGAGGGCAGTAGCTCCTCCAAGCCCTTTTGCAAGTAGGGTATGGAAAAATCCCTATCACCACCTGGTGAGTTATATGATTTGTCCCCACTGCCCATCTAACCTTGTTTTCATTGAAGATCTTAGATGCTATCCTCCTTCTCCAACTAACGGAGCAAGATACAAAGTAATCTTCAAATCTGGTTTGTGCAGGATTGAATACAGTAGAGAGCTGGGGAAGTGAGTCTCTAACAATGGACTCATAGTTTCCTCCACTCGCTCTGTATACATGTCTCCTAGAAGTCTATAGGGTTCGAGTGGTCTTTGCTTAAGACCTTCTGTACTAGAGATGTAATTGGGAGACTGCTTATCCCTTCACAGACGTTCTGCCATGGCCTTCTTTTAGAGTTTTTCAAGTCCCTATTATATTCCGTGAGGGCTGTGTAATAAACCCCCCCATTTCTTATTAAGATCTGCCCTGTTAAAATTTTTTGTGCAACAGCTCTCAACTTGAATAGATTTTTGTTCCACCAAGGCACTTGTGTGTTAACTTCTCATTCCTTAACAGGACAACTACTTTCATAGGAATTGACAAATGTTGCGTTTAGAATTGTAGCATCTCTTTCCAGTTCCGTTTCCGTTTCTGGAGGGCTTTTAACTTCCACCAACTCCGACTGAAGATGTACTCTATATTTATCCCAGTCAGTGTTTTTTGGAATCCATTTTCTTAATACCTGGGTCTAAACTGTTTTGATATTAAACTTAATGTACATGAGATCAGATAGTGTTGTTTCGTCTGATACATTCCAATTAAGAATATTGTCCCCCAGACTAGGACGAATAAAAGTCAGGTCTATCCAACCTCTATGACCTGTTTTATTGTAGATAGGTATGTCTCCCCTGTTACTTATCTCAATATTGTTAACATGCAAATAATCAAGAAGGTTACTCACCTTTTCGGTTAGCCTTTTTACTTCCCCAAATGGTGTGGTGTGAGTTGGAGTCACATCCAATGATGAATCGTTTTCCACTTATTTTACATTAGCTAATAGAAGTTCTTCCATGGCCTAACCTAACCTAACGGGACTATTGTGTATGTTGCTTCCTTAGTTTGTTTCATGATGACAATGAGAATGCCGTAACTGCAAACCTAGGTTGTCAAGCCTCAATAAATATTGTGAAAAGTCCAGTAGTGTTTTTATTTATTTAATTCAAAATGGAATTCTTTCACGTACCAATGGTAATTAAAATAAGTAAGTTAAAAGATTACCTTTCTTTGTCTTTTTTCATATTCAATAAATAATATTCCTTACAAATTAAAGGTGTTATATAGAAAATTAAAACTTCGAAAAACATGAATATGCATGCATAATTAGTGTTACTGATATATGACCTTGTTAAGCTTGCAGTTCAGTGTCAGTGAAAGGAATTCACTAGATATCTATGACTTTACATGACTTAATTTATTGTCTATTTCGTACTTTTATTATAAATTTTTTTATGGTGAAAAAGAGAATTTTCTTTTTTCAAGCTGAGGTAAAAAAAAAAGGTTCTTTTTTATGGCAGTAATATACAATATAATTACGTTTTTCATAAAACAATGTGTGTTTTTTTTCCAGTTACTAAAGAAGAGAAATTAAGAATTTGGAACCACAATAATGATAGAAACTCTGGAATAAATATCAGCCAAATTCCTAGTCCAGCAGAAGCACCTGGTGAAAATAAGGAAGATGCTGGCTACAAGTGTACTATTCAATAGACAACATAACTTAAATCATTTCGTGATTTAACACTTACTGCAATTCTACATATACAATGATCACAACGTGTCTTATATTCATCCTAAGATTACTGAATTTTTATTTTTATTAGTAATGCATTAGTGATTGGTTCTTTCCTTAGATTGTGTCTACCGTTGTATAAAAAATTGTGTTTTTTATACATTATTAAATGAAATATCCTCTGCAACCAAATTACAACAATTTAGTCTTCTTTTTATACAAAGAATTGAGAAATTGAACAGTGTTTACGAAATATTTCAAAACTTTATTGTTTTATTGTGCGATTTCTTATTTTTGTACTACTAGTAATACCAAGGAACTTTTTCCAAGGTAAGCCTGTGTCTCCTATCTATATAAAATCTAAATTATGTGAAATATGTGATGTACATTTTTGTTAATAATTTTAGTTTCATAATTAAAAATTATTCAAGACTACAGGGATACATTTCTACAAAGCATTGCAGTTATTAAAATGAGTTATGTGAATCGATTTAGGAACAATTTATAACAATATTATTGTTTTAATGATATTAATAACAAAGTTCGTGCTAGCAGCGTGATAAAACACCTTTCCAGTTTCCAACATCAAATTAACTGAGGTCTCGGGCGTCAAATGTTTTCTTGTCTTACATATGGTATATATAGTAGAGTGATGTGATGTGTCAAAATTAATGTTGAGTTTATTGTAGAATTATCTGTTTTAAAGTACTTTCGACCTAAACAAGTAATTATTGAAATGAATTTGTTTTTTGTCGTGCAGTGAAACAAGTGGACCAATTTTGAACAACTTTCATGGGTATGTTTCAAAATTTGGGTTGTGGGTGTTACAAGACCGAAGTTCGATATTTTGATTTTGTCAAAGTTGACTAATGATTTCATTAAAAATTTTCTAAATAGGAGCGTCTAAAAACCCCAACAAAATATATTGGTTTTCATTTACCTAAAAATGTCCATTAGAGTTGTCGGTTACAAGGGAAACATAAACTGTGTGTTAATCATAAAATTTAAAATATGTGAATATGTAGATAAAATGTTGGTAAAAAGTGAAGTTTATAACCCAAACCGTGAGATAAAAAAAAATTATGATTCAAGGATATTTTGTAAAATACTGAAATGCACTCAAAACTGCTATTGAGTCTGAATAGATTTTTTAGAATTATTCTTTTGGTCGTTTGATATATGGTGCATGTATAACAGAATATTAGTGGGGATTAAAGTAATAACAATTGTAAATAAATTTGTGGATTTAAATTATTCACAAGTTTAGCTTGTTCTAGTTCTTTGATAAGGTCATCTTGATTTATAGTTGTGTTGATTATTGGAGATGGTTCGTTTTGTGTTTATTTAAAAAATATTGGTTCTTGTATACTTGAAAGTGTACTAAATTTAGACATTTCTTGTGAAATCAATTTCTTAGATTTGTTGTGTACAAGCAGTCAAAAACTGTCAAAATTAAGTGGAATGCTATAAGATTCTCAGTTTCCTAAACACGAACATGTATTTGGTTCTTGGCAGAGAAGGGAAAGGTAAATATCACATTAATTCTTATTCATTTAGAATATATTCATTATGTTAATTACTGAATGTTAAAAATATTAATGTTTCAAATATTTATTATTTAAAATTATATGATTACTAATTTTGAAAAAAAAAAAAAAAAAAGTAAGGACGAAAAAAGCTTATAGAAAATTAAGACAAGTTTTACATACTTTGAAATTAGTTGGCATACCTATGAAACGCAGAGAAATAAAATGGACAGCAATCAAAGCCATGGTCATTTTAGAACAAGAAAAATAGCATCAGGCCCTGCTATGCAAACAGTTTTGTGTAGGCTAAACCCAAAGATGGTGACAAATCTTATGTAAAGCTTTAATTTTATTGGTGACTCCTTACACCATTTCAAAATCACATACATGTGGGAACTAACTCTGCTTTGGTTATAAAGTATATAAAATAAAACAAGATGTTTTGGCTTCATATCAAGCCCTGCATCTGATGCTAGTTTAATAACACTCTATTGTAAAGTTTTAACTGTTTCCAAATATTGAATTATAAATAGGGGTTAAAGGTATATTTTGGAAAAATCTTAGCTGATTGACAGGAGTGTAGAAATGTTAGAAATTTTATGACTGGTTTTTAACTATTTCGGAATACCAGTTCCATTTTGCACAATAGACCTATTGATAAATTATTTGAAGGTTTAGCCAAATTATTTTACACTGTGATTTGATGTTCAGTATTATTTGATTTATTTTGAATTTTTTTCTGAATTTTGTTTAAATTAGTGTTTGTAATCATTTTTATTTAAATTGTAATATTTATTAATTTTACTTGCCCAGTATAGGGTGAGTTTGCTCATTGTCAATAATTTCGACCTCTGTTTTTAACTGATCTAAACATTCCATTTTAAATACGTTTTTTTTCCATATTTCATGTGTTATTCAATTTATAACTAACTTAATTAAATAAAAATTGCAGATTTCAATTCTGCATGTAATGATACCAACCACACTTCTCTATGATGACAAATACCAAAATTATAGTCAAAAATATAATTTATAACCCTGAAGTTTTAAAATTCAGTTACTTCCAAAACACTTCCGCTAAGAGGGGATTATAAGACATGTCGAGAAATATCATAGTAGTTTTTTTTCTAAATAAGTATATATTTTAAACAAGTTAATTATTTTTGTTAATAGTTTAATAAACTTAATAATTATAAAAATCCTAACAGTATAATGAGTGATTATAATTAATATAAAAATTATTTTTACTAATTACATATGGGAAATTAAATTTATTTGTAAAATTAATTTTGTATAATGTAGTTCGAATTAATTGTTTTTATGGTAAAATTTTTACTAATGAAATTAATTACATTTACAATTAATTTTATGTGGTGCCTGTAATGTTAAAATATTTTATTAATAAATTTATATGTATTGTTCATAATTTTTATAGATTTAAATCATCTTATGGACACATTATTTTAGTAGAGAAGATTACCGTATAATACACACTGATGCAAAATTGCATAGTAATATTTTGGGAGATGATTTTTGACTGATGTTTTAAAAAAAATTATATAAATGTATGTCCAGAAACACTTTGTTTTCAGTCTGTTGGCAATTTTTTGTTTTTACAAAAATAAGTATATATATATATATATATATATATATATATATATATAGCCTATTTTTCGGAAATAGGTAAGACATTAAGTGAAGATTTGATATAAATATTATTTATGTAACCTTTTACCATTGTATCAGAAAACCATAACTTTATTTTGTACCGGTACATCTTCAAAATGGCGGACGCTTAAAATGTTTATTGTTGAATATCTGGAAAAGTATTTACAAAAAAAAGAAGATTTTTCTCTTTTAACCTGTTGAAGAGTAGTTTAAAATGATCCCAAAAGAGTACTGACGGTTATAGCCGTTTGTGCCTAATAGAGTACTGACGGTTTTAACCGTTCAGAACAAGCTAGTTTACATTAACAATATTATGAGTGCTTTCGTTTTCTAGCGGCGTTTCTATATACTAATGTGAAAATGAAACCAGGTGATGTTGCTGTGCGTAACAAAGATAACATGATTACGGTCAAATGGTGGTAAGAGGCCCATAACTGTTTTGTCGACAGTAGACAAACATTCAATGATTTCAGTTGATACAAGGTCGCACAACGGGGTACTAAAGCCAAAGTGTGTACTGGCTTATAATTCAAATATGGGCGCAGTGGACAAAAGCGAAATGATGGTCCGCAAGTCTAAATTTAGTAAATTAGCTGGACAGTCAGTAACTAAAGTAAATAAAGCATTTAGGTGAATAATATTTCAATGTTACTATGATTATTATACTAACATAATTTTACAATTCATACGGAAAATCTTGCTACAAAATGTGTTTGCGTTTCCAGGCAGTACATTCAAACGAAAAACGCGAATGCAAAACTTCACTTCATGGACTTTGGAATGAATCTCATAAGGAAAATTTTGGAAACTCATGTTGCATAGGGAGAAGAGGCTGACGCTGTCCCCCGTCCAGTGGATGGAGCTCAGCAGCTGCTACGCTTGTCAGGACATCATTTCCCCCACCCACTACCTGCAGGGAAAAATGGGCAAAAAAAAGCTCAAACACTGTTTTGTGTGCTCGAACACCACTCAAAGTGAGCGTAAAAGAAAAGAAACTGCATACGAGTGTTCAAAGTGCAAAATAGTTCTTTGTGTATATCCGTGCTTCGAGCATTTTCATACATTAGAAAAGTTTTAACAAACTGCAGTATAGGCCTACTGTTTAATTTGTTTAACTTATAAATAGTAAAAATGTATTATTTTAGTATTTTTTAGTGTTTCAATACATTTTGAAAGAAAAAAAAGAAAAAATTATCTTTACTCCCTGTGGTCCATCAGTGATACTTTGCTCTACTGCTATAGGTCCTAATAGGCTAGACGGTTAAAGCCGTCAGTACTCCTCAACAGGTTAAAAAGAAACTAAATGCCTTCATTAATTTTTTCTATAGTTCAAAGGATGTCAGAGTTTTCACAACTAAAAACATAACTTTTAAGTAATTGTATTCAACACCCACAATTAGCCTAAACTCAAGAATGAGGAAATCCGTGAAAAATAGGGTTTCAAAATTACAAAATTATTGGACCTTTTCTCTCAGGTACCGTAAATAGTTTCGTATGAAGTGGTAACTTACAAGTTAGGTTACCACAACTTTTATGTGCACTGGGTGTCTTAAACTTCTCACTGATGACCACAAAACAAAAAGAAAGGATGCAGTGCTAACTTTCTTTTTGAGATACAATATGGAAGGTGATTATTATCTTGATCATATTGTGACAGGTGATGAAACTTGGGTGTTGTATGTCATTGTTGAGATAAAAGCCATTCTATTTAATAGGAGTCACACTAACTCACTACAAAAACCTCTAATTTACCGGCAAACATCTTCTGCAAGAAATTTCATAGCAACTGTCTTTGGGACGAACAGGGTGTCCTCCTAACCGATTTTAGGAACAAGACACTACAATAAACTCTGCAGTTTACTGTGACAATTTAAGTAAGGTGAGAAGACCAAATGGTGTGGGATGTTGAGTTTTGGTATTTTTTTTCTTTTAATGACAATGCTCAACTGCATACTGCTGCTTGTACAAGAGGCCTACTGGACAGTTTCAAATGGGAGTTGTTTTGACTAGCCTCCATAAAGCCTTGGTTGGGCTCTTAGTGATTATCACCTTCTTCTAACATAAAAAAAAAATGCCTTGACATAAACCAATTAACGGGTTGAAGTTGAATAACAGTGTAAAAGCAAGGCTTAACTCACAGGCGGCAGAGTTCTATGATGAGGATGTTAAAAAACTTTTCAAGGATATAACAAGTACCTTAGTGTAGCAGGAAATTACGTGAATAAAAAGGGTAAGAGTTGTAACTTTAATTTATGTTTAATGAGAAACCTCTAATTGTATTAATGGGTTTGTCGTAACGTAACCAAAATTACTTTCCGAACCGCCCTTGTTTATTGTATTGTTTTGGGTGTGTAGGATCTATCTACGCAGATCATAAGATATGGATCTTATTTTATTATAATAAAGTCATTATCTGTATTCTAGCAGGTCTAGGGAGATTTACTTGGAAAATAGTTTATTATGTTTTAGAATATGAATAACGTGGTTATTTATTATTATTATTCTGGATATTCTAAAACATAAAAAAAAAAAAAAAAAAAAAAATCTGAATAAATCCACATTTAATCTAATAATTTTTGTATTACAATTGCTTAGAATTCATTGATTTATTTTGGTTTATAGTTGAGAATATGATATCTGTCACCACAATCTTGATGAGATTGCAGCATTAATTGATTATAAGTTTTGATAAAAGAAAGTTTTAAATAGGTAATTTTTCTCAAATACTACCGTATATGTTTTAATTAAAAAATATTTGTATCAAAAATAATTTATTTACAATTAAATGCATTGCAAATTAACATAATAATCACTTTGCAATGTTTAATAATCTATATCAAAAATGTTTGGTTGAAATTTTTTAATATTCTTATTTTGTCTCATTCGTATCCTCATAAACTGATTCATAAACACTTTCCAAAATTCTGTAATATTTGTTCTTAATTCTAAAAACTTGCTCAATTTATGATCATCCCACTTGAATGTTTCTTTTATTTCGTCATCACTTATTACTACGTTTGTAAAATCTGCACTTTTATTGCTTACAAAAAAACCAAATTTTTGACGTACTTTATATTTAGATGTTTTAAATTCTTCATGAAGTTTTAAAAATGTCTCGTAGTAGTCTTCAACATATTGTAATAAATCATCACCCTTAGTACTTAGAGGAGTTTTAAGGATTTCTGTGATGTATTCATCAATTATAACTAAATAATTAGCTAAGTTATACACATGAGCAACTGAAAAACAGAATAACGCACATAATATTAGTAATTGCATTTTGCAATTGTGTTTTATCTCTACTAATTATGGTGTTCTAACTTCTCAATTCATTAAAAATTTATTAGATTATAACCATTACTTCATACTTAAAGTACTGGGCCGTGTCTTTATCTCGGTCTTTGATATAAAATAAAAGTTTAATCTAACTTCTTACATAACCGTAGACATTTATACTAAAATATCCTCACATCACTAATTTATTCTATAACATATATTATCATTTATTCTATGGTTTTGTAATTGTAAAAATTTGTTTCATGTTCAATTTTAGTTGCATTTTCAATTTCTGGTATAAAAGATGTAGTCGTTCATTGTTCGCTGTAACATATTTGTAGAATTTGAATTTGATTTATCAATCACCACATATTTAAAAATAAAAAATTACATTCTGGTTTTATTCCACCTTATTGCTTTATTTAAAGTAGTGTAAATAACTAAACATGCCTAATTATGTTATTGAGTTTGCTTTATTTTAACTGTGGTGCAATATTGAATGGCCGGTGGGAGGTTTCTACAGCAATTGAAAAAGGTTGGCAGCAAAGTCTGTAGAGGAGCAAAGTCTGTAGAACAATTAAATTTTGTTCGGTTATTATTTAATTGTACATTTTGAATATTGTTTTACGTTTTGCACAATTTATAGTACTGTACTACAAGAATACAGAATAATTATAAATGTGTTTTAGTTGTAGCTGTTCCTAATCAAGTAATATGGTTGGGAGAAAATGGAAATCGAGAATAAGAGTTATTAAATAATTTTTTATTAGCAAGTCTAATCAGTTAGTACCAAAGCAAGTTCTTCTTCATATATTATTACTATTTATATATTTTTATGAATCTAATCAAAAACTCTACATTACACAATTCACATTTCATATTTAAAAGGTGGCAAGTTATTTCGTTTTTGCTATACTTTATGTTTTTATAATACAGTTCAAATTTTTATAGTCTCTAAATAAATTAATATTTATACCCATATAAACTTTAAACCAATCATTTTTCTCATCCAACTTACTGTGTTCATTCCAATAAAAAATATATTGTATATATATATATATATATATATATATATATATATATATATATAAATATAAATTATAATTAAAAAATCAGGACAGGATAAATCAAAGAAATTTTTGGTTTTAGTTTAATTAGCTCCATTTTCAATTTTAAAATGATTGGTCTTTTCTGCATTAGCATATTCTAAAGGGTTCTCAGGAAGCACTTTTTTACTATGAGTGATCATTATGATGAACGACAGGGTCAACCCCAGGTCGTCGCCAGTCCAGCCGCCAAAGTGGTGTATACAGATAATAATACTGTATTACAATATAAGTAAAGCCGATTACAATGGCCAACATTTTCATCATATTACCATACTCTACCCTACTTTCTTTCTTCTTAGATCGTAAGTGATATGGATCGGCCTTATTATTATTGTATACAACTATTCAAAATTCTTGCATTGTGAGGTTGATTTTTTCATTGACAGCGTCTAAATTTTAATGCATTTCAAACTAAAATCTTAATTTAGTTTATAGCAACATGTAGGATTTTAACTTTAGGAGTATAGAATTAACACAATACAGTAAGCAGGTATTTGCTATATTTAATTTTTGTAACATTCTTGTCTTCCTCCTTCAGTCTTGTAGGATGAATGATTGAAAGATCATTCTGTCTAGACAATTTCTAGAGCTTCACATAATGAAGAAAGCCATTTCTACCTTAGGATTGATAAATATTAAGAAGGAAGCATGACATACCCCATGAAGGTGTACATATTCTTGTAAAAAAATATACACGTTCTGATAGGACAAGACTTGGTTGGCTTACTTTACTATTAACTTTTTGAGCACTAGCCACACAAGTTTAGTCTCTCAAGTAGTACATTAAACTATGTTCAACATCAAATTCGAATTATTTTTTGTATATTTCAACATTTTATCTTAGAAGAAAAAATAAATAAACATTGCACAAATTTTCTCCCTTACCCATTCCCAAAACCAAATAAATATGAACCAAATCTAATTGTCACCAGAATGTAGTTTTCAATCAAAAAGTGAAAATGTGGCCTATGATAAACACATTCTCAGCATAAGTCGTATTTGATTAAAATTGAGCTTTTAATGATTGTGGTCCAAGTTAATTTTTCCTGAACTGTAATATTTTTTTACTTTGGATTTGCACATGGGTTAGGTTCATTAATCTTCACATTTCACTAAAATTTGAATGAATACAGTAAAGTTAATCTTTGAGAAATTATTAAGCATGACAAAACAGCCCCATGGTCGATTTTTAGATTTATTTTATAATCAATGAATCATAAATTGGGATTTTTGGAGAGATGGGCGACCAATATATTTTGTTTAAGTCCTTAGGGCTACATTTGATCAAAATCAAAATCAAGCTGATTTTGAGACAATCATCATTTTGTATTTTTGTTTTATGCCAGCTACCCTCAAATTTTGAGTTGTCAAAAAAAAAAAAATGAAAAAAATTCTAAAATATGCACACAACAAATTTTATAACAATCCCCCCATGTGTTTTGGCTGTAGAGCACTGCATAGATGACGCACACATATTACAAAAACCAAATTTTTTTACACAAGGAGGGAATTTTAAAATGGACATGCAGTACAACCTCGTTAAGTCGGATCTCCGGATAACCCAGACCGGTTTGCAATAAATGAACATAAATATAAAATATGCATTTTGGTAGCACTATTGCTTTATACGAGCACATAATCGTAGCATATTGCACGGTGATCGTGTTTCTGCCGAGTTCACGCAGCCGAGTTTGTTTGCCGTGTCTGTGCATCTTATGCCTAACTGTAGCGCTGCATATAGGCGCTATTGGATGAATTGATGGTGATTTTGAGCTTCAGAACAAGACTACACTGGCCAAGCTTCTCATGTTCAAACGGATGTTTACGACTGTGCAGCACGTAAACGTTACTCGAAGCTGATGCGACAGAAACTTACAAGCTTATTCTCCAAAAAGTAGACATATGTGTATAGTCCACAGATGTGGTTGTTTTATTGTGATGAGTAAATATTTTAAAAGTGTTTTTCGCCGTAATAAAGGAAATTATTTTAAGTTCAGTATATATATTTTCATTTTTTTTTTTGTGTTTTCTGCTCTTTCTACGACTAACACGGATTTCCATTGTGTCGGATCGGCCGCGGTTCCGGCTAGTCCGACTTAACGAGGTTGTACTGTATCTACAAAAATCTGAACTCCTATTATTGGACACAGTACACAACTTTTGTACACTACATATGTGTAAAAAAGTAAAATTATTTTTTTGATGAGACTTACAATCTAAGAATTTTTCTTTTGAAACCAATATGTGTTAAAAAAAAGAAGATATTTTAATTTCAATTCAGCCTTTTAGAATTAATAATTTTTTAAATTGCATGACAAACTAAAGTAAAATAACAATGTTTCTGAATATTAGTTCGAGAAATACAAAAGATAAATCAATGAAATACATTTTATTAAAAATATTTAGACTAAAAGATAAACATTTACTTTTTATTTTAAATCTTTTGTCTTTTTTTGTGCAGTGGAAATATTACTTGAAAGAAAGTTCTATGTTGGATCAGTATTCTCATTATTATATCTTTTCACATATATATTTACAATACAATTATACATCGTTGTTAGAACATTAGTGTTAGAGTGCAGGAAATCCTTGACATAAAGCATGCAGCCATTATTCCTTCCTCTTACATCAGTAAGAAGAAGTACGTTCTTAGAGACAACACTATTCGCCAGTATAGTGCACTACTATTCATGGGAGACTTTATGAATGTTCTTTAAATTAAAAGCTGCAGATACAACTACGAGCGATAAACATACGGATGTGAAATATCTTGTTAATTTGACTAGGACATAGAATTATGATTAACGGTATGGTATTTTCTGTAATGTTGATATGTTTGTAATTTTAAGGACTAAGACTGATTCTACATGGAATGAAATTATTTAAAGAAACAAAATTTCAGTGGTGGTTTCAAAATAGCCTGTGTATGAGATCTTGGTAAACATACTGTGCATTACTCAAATTGTCTTTTTGTAATGGATTTTTAGCATTTGTTACTACTATAGTGTTCAAGGTTTGCTGGTAAAACCAGTAGTGTTTAATTTTCCTAACACAAATAGTATATGGTAAGTATAGTAATCACTAACAAAAATTTGAACACTATCTTTTAATTTTAAGGCCTAATAAATACAAAAATTTGATCTTCAATATACCGTTCATTTGGTGTTATATCTACAAGAAGAACAAACACACAAAAAAAGATAGAGGACTGAATTTTGGTATGAGGTACTTTTCTATGGCTGTATACAAACTTATTGAAATTTTTGAGGGGGTAAAACATAATAATTTCTGTAATAAAGCTTTACAGAAAAAAAATTGTTTTTATAATTATAAAAGATTGTGATATAGAAAATACTAGAAAGCAATGTAAAATTTTGTAAATAAAATAAATCTAAAAAAATTAAAAAATAAATTTTTAATATTGGCTACCAAGCTTTGTTTTTAATAAGGCAGATTGTTAAAATACAATCATATTGATTTCTTGAGATATTTTCCGATTGTTTTATAATAAATTGTGAAGTGGTTTTTGATGCAAGTGTGAAATTAAAATCCGAATTGTGTATTGTTTTTAAAGTAATTTATTAATCAATACATATATTTTCTCTTGTCAATTTACAATATTCAAAATATATAAATAAAAAATCAAAAGAATCATTTTTTCACCGGGTTGTCAGTTTTTGCTTCTATTGATATTTGATTTAAATCTAGTTTCACATTTGGCTGTTCTGATCTAAATTTGTCAACATCAATCTGAAATGTTTTCCACAGCTCTGCGATATTTGTTCTTAGAGTTTTAAAGTTATTTATTACAGAATCATTCCATTTTAAAATATCTTTTATCGTGTTGTAATTTATATTCACATCAAGGAACTGAGGGCCATTGTTATTCATGAAAACATCTACCGATTCATCAATACCCATTACATTTTCATTCATTTTCTCTTCTAGATCACAAAATGTGTTGTAGTAATCTTGAATATAAAATAGAAGATCAATTGTTTTACTTGAGTTTATAGGATTCTTCAGAATATCTGTTAAGCTTTCATCCAATGATACCAAATAATGACCCGTGGTAAAGAAATGAGCAGATACCAAAACACACAATACGCTTATTATTATTAGTTTCATTTTGTATGCCTATTTTATTATTGTATAAACACACTAAATTAATGTAGTTCAACTTGATTACAGTCCTCACCTTAAGTATCAGATTTAATCATTGTTCAGATCCTAATTAATTAAAAAATATAAAATAAATATTGGAGATTAATCCTTATGTAATCAAATATTTTTTTATATAATGACTAGCAATACAGAGCTGCAATAATATAAATTTTAATTTTATGTTATTTTGACAGAGAATTGAAATATGATGAAACTGACATTGAATTATGATTTAAAACATAATTCTTATTTATTTATTTACCATGGATTTTAATCTAATAAAATTTGACAAGAAAGGTTTAGTGAAAAGTTAAACCTTATCTTTTCAAAGGTAAAGTCTGTTTATTTTATCATGATGACAAATTATTTTGTTCATGGAATATATAAATATATATTTTAAATTTGATCAACTTTTGTATTTGGTTAACAAAATAAGAAGTAATTGAGACGGGTTAAATGGAGTTTGAGACATTATATTATTTATTCTATATACAGTAGTTGAATATGAATTAATTGATATTTTTGTATATTTTATAAATCATATAATTACAAACCATTATTTAAAAATTAATAAAAATGAGTTGTTAAAATAGACCGAGTTAGATATACATGGTTTATTTTTACCATTTATTACAACACTCATTCACATTGAGTGATCAATATTTAAAAATATAAATAATCCTGGGAAAAAAAAGAAAAACATTCATAGTAAATTGAATAGTGTATTTATTTTCTTACCATTGTTGTAAACTTAAATTTGGCATAGTTTAGTTCATAGTTAACTGTGGCTTAAGGTTGAACAGTATTATAAAACTGAAAAACTTTGTTCTCTTAGTCTTGAATTAATATTTTAAGGATAGTTGACAAAAGAAAAAAATTCATTAAAATTTTTATATTGATGAAGTTATTCACTTTTTGGTTGTTTTGCTTTAAAGTCAATCACATCATTTTGAAACACCTTCAATAAATCTGAGACATTTTTCCTTATTTCTATAAATTCATCCAACTCCTCGTCCTTCCATTTAAAAGTGTCTTTTAATTGACCATAATTACTTATTTTTATATTGAGAAAGTGTGGACCATTACTAGCCATATATGCACTAACTGAGTTATTAATTCCCACTGTGTTTTTTCTCACCTCTTTTTGAAAATCACGTAATGTTTTATAGTAGTCTTCCAAGTAGAATTGTAATTCACGCCCTCTAGTTTTGTTAAAGGGATTATTTAAAATTTCAATCATATATTCGTCCACTAATACTAAATAATCGCCCATATTAAAAACGTGTTCTGCTGCAATGCAACATAATACGCCTAGTATTAATAATCTCATTTTAAAATGTTTCGAGTGATTTAAATTTTAACTTACTAAAAAAAAAAAAAAAATCGCAACACATTTTACAGGACGCTCCTTTCACTACATATTTAATCTAGAGTTCAGATCCTTATCTGAGTCAAAGATATGAAATTAATCTGTAAAATTTTATATAATCAGAAATCTTTGATGTAATTGATAAAACATCAATTTAAATTATTTTTATTTTTAACAATTGATGTTATAAAATTTATGTTTTTGGACATTTTAAACCATTTAGACTTATTTCCAAAATACTGTAGTTAAAATGAGTGCACAAGGTGTGGTAAAAGTCAATTTCAGCAAAATTTTGATGTTATTATATAAGCTTCAGTTATTATATAATTGAAAAATCAATCAGTAGTTTATAGAAAGAGAAATTTTGAAGAGAACTAAATAGAAGTACTGTAACATGAAACAGAATTATTTGTTTGTGCTCTGTTTTTGTTCATTTCATTGTAAAATAAACCATTCTATTTGAGACCACACAGTTCTGGTATGAAAGCAACATTGTAATGTTCATATTTGTACATCATCTCATGCATGAGTTGAGATTTTTCTTAATTGTAAAAGCTCTTGGAGTTCAAAAGAAAATATAAAAGACAAAACACTTTAGTACTTGTACTGCCTACTTCATTTTATAATTATTATTAATAGTAGGAACAATAATAATAACAATTTATCAAATTTTAACATTGACAGGTCATTAAACATTGAGTGAAGCGACAAATGGTTATTACTTATCACTCTGAGTTTATAGATAATGATATTGCCCACTAAAAATCTATGAAATATTAAAACTAATCTATATACAAGTTGCATAAGTTGAGCCATAGCTTTATAAACCCATAAGGCTTGCAGTAGGTTGGTTGCAACTAACCAGGTATTCTATCTTATTTACATCATATATGTAGCCAGATAGCAGGTTAAAACTTAAAAAATAATACATGTAAAACAGAATATTTCAACTGTTATCTTTTGCAAACATGATGTGATTATGATTGTATAACTTAACTGTATGATGTGTACAGCACACATTTTAGGGTCTCTGTAGTGCTTAGCTTAAGATGGCTAAACAAAAACACATGTTCAGCCATGGCTCATATTCTGATTTATTCTTGATATTCTTTTAGTATTTTCAATGTAAGCATAGAAGAAATAATAACTCAAATACAAAAATTTTGTTTCAGTCATTTTTAATAGTTAGATAATTTGAATCAACTTATGAGGGCTGTTCGGAAAGTAAGTTCCATTTTGTATAAAAAACAACAATACAATTACAGGTTTTTTACTATATAGAAATTAAAGTTATGACTTACCTATACATAATTTCTTGTTATATTAAGGCACTTGTCATATCAGTGAACAAGTTTTTTAATAAACTAGTCATAGCATTCTGCCACCTGTGAGTTAAGCCATGAGTTGACACTGTCCTTCAACTCATCGTCGTTTTCAAACCTCTATAACCCTAGCCGTTTTTTCATGTTGGGAAAAGGGTGATAATCACTAGGAACCAAATAAGGACTGTATGGAGGATGGTCAAATAGGTCCCATTTGATGCTCTCCAGTAGGCCTTGTGTGAGTGCAGCAATATATGGTAGAGCTTTTAATGCAAAAAACAATGCCAGAACTCAACATTCCACACCGTTTGTTTTGAATGGTTCTTCTCAACTTTCTTAAAGTGTCATAGTAAACCTTGGAGTTTATAGTAGTGCCTCGTTCCATAATACTCACCAGGAAAACACATTTTCTGTCCCAAAGACAGCTGCCATGAGTTTTCTTGCAGAAATGTTTGCTGGCACTTTAGAGGTTTTGTGGCAAGCTAGTGTGTCAGGGTTGATTTTTGTCTACATGATTGATTTTTCAATTGATTTTTGTCTACATGTTGACATATGTCAACTATGACTCATTTTCTATCACAATATGACTAAGTAAATCACCACCTTCTGTTTATAGTGCAAAAGAAAAGTTAGTGCCTCAACCATCCACTTGGCTTTGTGGTCATCAGAATGAAGTTTAGGCACTCAGCTCCCACAAAACTTGTGATAGTCTAGCTTGCCGGTTACTACTTTGTACAAAACTGTTCATGATATTTGAATGAATAGATCTAATAATTTTATAACTTCGAAGGTTCGTTATGAATAATGTCTACTGCTATATAGTTGTTTACACACAGAAAATGAATAACAGCTCCTAACAGAAGAAGCTGATATTATGAACAATAGTATTGACACAAGAACAGGATGAGCAACGTTCCCACTAGCATTGCCTGACTCGTGGTGAGCCAGTTGTGCAAAGATCACTCCATTACCACTACTCCGTGTACCAGACAGAAATGGAACTTACGTTCCGAACAGCATTTGTATATAGTATACTGAGTGTTTTTTAAGTGGGCCTTACATTTTTGTTAGAAATAAAATTATGGTAGAACATGAGCAGGAAACGATCATTTTAAATTCATACTGTTGATCAAAAATTTTGTTAAATGTTAACTTATTTTTTCAATTATACAGATCAATTAGTTTGTATTCAAATGTAAGAATACAAAATGTAAGTGGTTTTACGCACACACAAAAATTGCATGACATTATTAATTTAATAAAGATAGCTTTCTCTCACAGACAGTTTCAACTCTATAACAAAAGTCTCAACCCTTCTAAACTTCCAAACTCTAGTTTGAGATATATATATATATATATATAGAGAGAGAGAGAGAGAGAGAGAGAGAGAGAGAGAGAGAGAGAGAGAGAGAGAGAGAGAGAGAGAGAGAGAGAGAGAGAGAGAGAGAGAGAGAGAACAAAGAAAGGATATGCACACTCATAAGTAAAAATAATTGTGATACAATTTAAGTAGTTTTAATCATTGTATTGAAGAATATGGGACAATTATATTCTGCATCAAGATTTTACAAACTTGTTTCAATTTATCATTTTTGTGCTATTTTGACTTGGAGAAAAATAATTAATAATTTATCATGGCAGATTAAAATTATCCCTCCCTCTCTCCTTTTTGAAAATTATGTTTTTTTCCTTTTTTTTAAAACTAACGATAAAGCTACATTGAAAAAGAATAAATTTTGAAACATATATTTATGTTTTCAAGAGCTAGTTGAACATTTTTAAGGGATAATTTATATGAAGAATAAATATAATTTTGTAGTGTATCAAATATTTGTGTATTATTTTAATTTTACAATTTTTGGATTTAATGCCCAGATGTTTACAATTTGTAATTAGTGCCATGGTTTACTAAATATGTTAAATTATTAGAGATTTACTCAAGTATAGTAATACGCTGATTAAAACAGACAGATTATTCGGAGTCAATAACATCATAAAGTAATATCTACCATGTTGCACTAATTAACATTCCCTATAATAGGTATCAGGTGCTTACTAAAGACTGTATCAGAAGTAAATGGTAGGTATAAAATAGGTCTTACTTAACTTTTATACTTTTTAACATTTAATAAAACCTAATATCTATCAGATAAAATAACATAGTTATTAACAAACCAAATGAAGGAATATTTAGTATAATTTTTAATTAAATGAAAACAATGAACAGTTCATAAGAATAATAAACTTAACATATATTTTTGCAAACAACTTTATTATTTTGGGCAATGAAAATAAAAAAGACAAATATTTCTTTAATGATTAAAATTTTAATGATCATTAAGAAATTATAAATTTTGAAACAAAACTCTAAATCAATTTCCTGTCTAATTATTTCAATAAGTTTATAACATACAAATGAGTAGAGATATAAATATAATGATAATGGAAGTTATAAATATATTATATAATGCTTACTTATAGGAAATGAATATACAGTTTAATAAAAATGCAATGAAACTTGATATAATGATCAAGTTACTTTGTGTTGTTTTGTTTGGTTGTTCCGTTGCACTAATCCCCTTAACATCAGATAATTGGCATGTTGGTAAATACTTAATGGTTATTGACAACTATATCCTAGAAATTCTAAATACAACAAAATATAATAAAGGTAAACGCCTTCTTGATCATGTGTCGGACTACTACAAGACATTCAAGGAATTTAGAGAAGAAGTGAGAAAAAAGATGCCTTTGACAAATGAAGCAGTAGATTTTATGGTTGAATATAAAGGACCTCAATTTATTCATAAAAAGTTAGATGATGTAGGGAAAGAAAAATTATTTAGAGATCATGAAAATTTACTGAAAAAATATGAAAACTTAACTGAAAAAACTAAAGTATTGTGGAAAAATTTTCTACTGGATGTTGAGTGAAGATATAATTAATGTGTAGGATTTTAAAACATTCAGGAAATAAAAATGAAAAAAATGTGTGTATTTTGAATGTAAAGTTAAAAATCTAGTTGTGAGTGAGATTTAGATTGTATCGGACTGATTTTAAATGAGGTCCAGTGTTAGAATTTTGAAGTACAATACAATTTTTTTTAGTACTATGAAGTAATGAAATTAAACTTATTTTACACTCACTACAATACATATGCATCTTCTGTGTAAACAAATATTCAATCAAAAAGCTTAAAACTGAGTTGATCTACTAGTTATAATTAAGGATGCCTGCTTTGAGACTACCTTCCTCATCATCCTATTAGTGGGAAACAAAATATAATTAATTGTAATTAATTTTCAGTCTGATAGGTCAATTTATATGTGATTTACACCAAATATAAGCTTTGATATATAACTCTGTGCTTAGGAAATCAACATAAACCAGAATTGCATACAATTTAATATACTTTAGTTTCATTTCATTGAAAAGTTGTACATATTTCTATAAATTACATTTATCCTTAGTAAAAGTTATGCAAAAAAATGGTTGAAATTCAATACTTTACTTTGATTTTGGGGTGTTTGCTCGTGTTTCTTCTATCTTATGAAGAAGATTTTCAAACTTCATGAAATGAACTTCTTTCTTAAACTTCCTCCATAATTTTTTAATTTTTCTTTTTGTGTCAATATAAGTGTATAATTTAGTACTATCCCAATGAAAATTATTTTTCAGTTTCATAAAATTGTCATTTATTGTGAGTTGTATGAATTGTGGTCCTTTGCGGTTTAAGAAGAAATTAGCTGCTTTCTCAATTCCTCCTTTACGATCTTTTACTTGTTCATAAAAATGAAAAAAATCTTCATAAAAGTCTTCCATTTTTTTAAGCAATAGCTCGCCATTTACACTTGTCTCATTGTTATAATTTTGTGCATTTAAGAGGATTAACTTTATGCTGTCATCAATCTCACCCAGGTAACGACCCATGTGAAAAAACTGAGCAGATATTGTTATTAAGCATATGATAGTGAATACTATAAATTTCATTTTTAGTTCTGTTAATTCCGATAAAGGGTCCTTACACCAATTGTCACTATACCTTTCATTTCATTTTTAATATTCTGGAAAGATCATTATCTGAAAGTGACGCATGAAGTAATCACTAATTAATTATGTAATCATAAGAATAAAGATGGTAACAATTACTTTTAAAATTACATATTATACAAGTGTTAAATATAATAATATAATTTTATTTATAATAGTTTTATGTACCACATTTTAGATTTGAATATTATAAAATTGTTTATTTTACACAAATTAATGATAATATGCAAAATAGTGAACATAGGTTAATAGTAATAATATGCAAAAAATACAAGTATGTGATGTATTATAATTTGAACACAAAATAATATCTACAGGTTAAAGCTATAATTATATAAAACATTGTATATATTAAAATACTTCACTTAGTCACTGGTTTTTTTTTCAATGATTCTTCTATTCTGCGCATTTGATTTTCATACTTCATATCATGAACATGAATTTTAAATTTACTCCATAATTTTTCAATTTTTTTTTTCGTCTCATAATATGTGTTTAATTTATCACTATCCCACTGAAAAGTCTTTTTCATTTTCTTTCGTTTATCATTTATCATTACATGTATAAACTGTGGTCCTTTATGAGTTAAGTAGAAGTCAACTGCTTTTTCTATTCCTTCTGTGCGATTTTTTACTTGATTGTCAAAATCAAGAAAGTTTTTATAATAATCTTGCACATGTTGAAGTAGTTGGTCTCCAGATTTGTTAGTCGTCTCATTTTTATGCATTGGTCGGAGAATATCATACATGATTTCATCTACTTGATATAGATAACGACCAATATGAAATACTTTGGCAGCTAATGTCATACAACATATTGTACTAAGTATTATTAATTTCATTATTAATTTTATAATTAAATATTAGTGAGCAAGGAGACTCTATTTCATTTTTAATGCACAAATTTCTTCTACCTTTCATGTCATATATACTATTCTGTGAAGATCATTATCTGAATATGATGTATGCAATAATCACTAATTATATAATCATAAAATCTTTTCTCCAATCAATAGGCTTTTTAAAATACTCTTCTTATGTGTTTAGTTTGAATTAGTTTTGGATGTTCATTGAATAATTTATGATACAAAATAACAATTTGGTTTTTATTTTTCTGTCCACATAATTTATTTAAGACATATTATTAATTTCAGTACAATGTAATGAATTTAAGGACATGTTTCGCACTACTATCTTTTTTTTATAGGTTCTATGTGTTAAAATTAAAAAAAAAAACAATGAAGTCATGGAATAATTAACTGTAATTTGTGCGATGTTTTCTTGTAATTATATATGCTTATAATTATTTTATTTCCATCTTTTGTTGTGTTTCTCACTACAGCTGTTTCACCGATTGATCATTAGAGAGTCAATTTCCTACTTGCTTCAAAGCAGCAGGAACAAAACAAGAAGGTGGATCATTTTCATTTATATTTTAATAACTTGCCAAACAACAGCCATTTTGTCTTTAAAAAACAAAGTGACTAGAATTTGTTTTAGTGTACATATATGTTGTATAGTGTGTTGTAATTTTCACTTTATGATGACGTATTAAGTGGCGAAACAGTGAGAAACACAATGTAAAATTGCAGACAGACATTATGCTTATAGTATGCGATAGATGTCTACTTTAGTGGACGGTTGACCGACTACTGGCTAAGTATGAAATGTTTAGATCTGATAATGTTACCGCTAAATCCTACAGTATATTAGAATGGAATTGTAATGGATCATTTAATGGCCTTTAAAAACAACAAAAACTAACTATTAAATGACCAATTGCAATTGCATTCAAATATACAGCACGATTCAGCGATAAGATTATCAGATCTAAACATTTCAGACTTAGCTTGTTGTTGGTCGACCCTCCGCTATAGATGTCTACCACATACTATACAGATCATGACAATTAAGTGTTTGTGTTTGTGTGTGTTACATGTTGTTTTTTGTGATGTGAACATTTTAACAATCTGATGATGAAACATACTTTTCGAAACACACCATAGTTACACAAATAATGAAGCCACACAAAGGATAAAAGGTAATATTTAGTTATTATCTTATGTTTAATTTGGTAAGGAATTTCTGCACCAGTCGCACATTTCTTTACTTTAGACCTGATTTTAATTATTGAGGTGTGAAATTAAACAGTGTTCCCTGCAGATTTGCCGAAAATTATTCAGTTTCCTTGAAAACACTTATTTTGTAATAAATATATCATTTAAATACATGCCTGTTATGGGTAAATAACATGTTTCACAACAAAAATAATATGAAACTACTGTATCTGTAAAAAATTCTCAATATGTTTTATTTTATTGTTTTGCTTGAGAATTTGTAACAGCTGTTTTAAATTATTTTTAAGTTAACTTATATACTGCTTACTTTATTTGTTAAAATTCACATTGTGCTGTGATTGATTACTTACATTTTGCAAAATTATACATATTTAAAGAAATAATCATACAAATATAGTTATTCAAAATTCTTAACTATAAACGTCTAGTTTTCTGTAAATTAATTACAAGAAAACGTACAGTATTAGTGCAATAGGAAAACTAAATACAAATTATTTGAAATTCAGAAAAGCAATTTAAACTCTCCAAGATTGACAGCAGTATTATTTTAAGGGTGAAATTTTTAAAATCTGAATTTTCAGAAGTTATATATGAACAAAGAAACGAAATCTTATAGTTATGTAATTTTTTGGAAGAAGAAGACAAACTAAAAACAAAATATTTAAGTCTAATAACTAACAAAATCAAAATTATAACAAGTCTTGAGAGTTCTACTAAGTTACAATACTTAGTAATGTTAAGTAATGTTTTTTAATAATATCTTTTCAGTTATTAAATATCTTTGCTATACAATTAATTGATCTCTATTTTCTAAAACAAACAAGCATAATCCAATGTTGTAATCACTCAAAATTTTGCTGCATTTTATTTTTATATAATAGTGTTATTATATTTATAATTCATTACCTACTAAGGTATCCTCACACCAGTGTTGACTCCGTGATCTTACTTAGGGCGGGATCTTACTTAGGGTGTGTCACAGTTGGGCTAGTGTTAATTGTGATTGGGCCACACTGCATTATAAATATTTATGACAGTATAAAAAATATAGTGATTAATAACATATATAGTATTTTAATAAAAGATATCACTATTTAAAACAAATTGATCCTTTGTTGTTATGATTAACAGCAAAATCATTCACAGCACTACTAAGATTAAGACCTTTCAATTTCAATTATAGAAAGGTTATTGAGTGCCTCGTTGTGCCTTGTAATAAGATTTTTTTAAATATTTAATTCTGAATCTAAAGAATTTATATCAGATTTGTAATGCATTGCTAAAGGTTTAAATGATTCTGCACATAAAAGTTATCTCTTTTGGGATCTAAACTGTCCATGCCTTTGAAAATATTAGAGTTATTGGAAAATCGTCTGTCAAGTTCTTGACTAACTTAGTGTAAAGCCTTTTTAAAGATACTTGCTTTATAATCTGAAACATTTACGGGTTCACAATATTCTTGACTTGGTACATCACATAGAAAGTTTTTCAGGTGTTTTGATAATTACCTAATTCTACCTTGAGGAAGAGATCAAACAATCAGAAGCAATCTCAATCTCAACTGTTTCTGCTATCCTTACAATTTCCTCCCAAGTCTCTGAATCCTCCAATTGCTTGAAATTCGCTTGGGTACCTTTGACTAAACTAACAGCATGGACAAGGTTACAGTTTTTTCCTTGTAAAAATCAAATAATAACTTGCATTCTTTTAAAATTAATGAAAACAAACACAGATGGAAAACTAAGTTAAAATTTATCTTAGTTAAGAGTCTTGTAGATTCTGCTGCACGTTCAGAGTTTTCTTTTTCAACCAATGTAAAAGTAACTTAAATTGTGGGTAAAAGGTTTTTTACTGCCAAGCAAGAAGGGTACTGGCAGTTCTATCAGGTGTCACTCTGTTTTTTAGTTCTGTATTTTAATTCCCATTTTTTGTTGGAAATTGATAATGAATTGAGAGATCCACTCATAAACACATAAAGGCACTGCATTGTAGTATTAAAATTTGTAGCTGACTTCAGTCCTTTACATACAGCTACAATTTTAGGATTTAATCTATGGTTCATAGAAGTATAGATTGCCCATGGAACCTTTCCATTTTAGGGCTTAGACACGGGAATATGACCCACTCATTACCGAAGCACCAACATATGTTTGAGCAACACGGAAACTCAAATCAACAGAGTATTTAGCCAATATATGTTTCATGAAATGAAATAAGGACAGGACATCTAGTTATTTTTTTAGCTGGAAAATCAAGAAATCTTTCATAAATATTGACTTCTACATAATACCTAATTATAATTGATAATTGTTCTGTTTTTGAACAGTCTTTTAATTCATCAATCATAATAGCAAAACATTTAACTTTTGGGATTTATTCACTTATTATTTCTAGTACTTTGTTAGACATGACACTTAAGAGCTCATTTTTAATATTATGGCGAGTATATTTGGCTGTCTTAGATTCAAGTTTTGTTTTAATTATGGGATTTAGTTTGGATATTTATTCCAGTAATTCTAAAAAGTTACCTTTATTTTCACTATCTGGGGTTTCATCACTTTGCTATATCTTGCAAAGCTGTAAAACAAAGCACATCCACTATAGTTTTTATATAAGTGCAGTATTCTTGAGCTTGAAGAACATACACTTCATCTATTATTGAAACATCTTCGCAATGCTTATTTTTATAATGCAGTTTTTATCAGAAAAACTGTTTTCATGGTGTCTGAATCCTGAGTTTGATTCCATCACTCTTTTCCAATTTGAAAATCCTTCATTTATGAAACTGTCAGTTATACTTCCATGAGAAAGACTGTGAAAAAATCTGCAAGTGAATAAAAATACTTCATTATTTGTAATGCTATTTTGAACCATGGTCGATTTTTGTACCATGAAAACTGAAAATTTGTATTTCTGTTTCCAAATTCTCTGATAGGATAATGCTTGAAGTAAGGTTGTTTTCACTCATCTATTTGGTTTAATAATACATCCTTATTGGGAATTGAGGATCAACATTCTTCCGATGTTGATGTATAAGATACTGCAGCACTCAGGTCTCTTGTTCCACTTAATTGTTCTGACAGACCCACAAATTTGTTTATTCATCTTGTTTTTTCAGTCATCATCTTTAAATGAAATAATTTCATCTTCTAAATCTTTCAAGCTCGCTTCATTAGCTACACTAGAGCTTTATTCCTTTTCTTTTTTGTAATATTATTACTTAACGTGAAATCAAAATAATGTTAAATATTACAACTGCGTTTATAATTTATAATAATTTATAGGCAATGAAAAATATAGACGACAGGATAATTTATAAAAATGCAAACAGTCACAGTAAAATAGGTTACAAATGTCTGTGAAAGTTAGGATACACAGTTGAAATGTTACTGAGGATATTGTAATTTCATTAAATAATAATAAAAAACAACACTCTCTAAAATAAACAAGACACTCTGTCTGATATGACAATAAATATCAAACACTGGATATAGAAAGAAAGGAAAGTATTGTTACAGAGAAATATAGTTTATTACTTTAAATAAAAAGATTAGAAAAAACCGTCAATATAAGATCACAATTTTGGACACTGAATAACACCTATCACAATTAAATAACAGTTTAAAGTACAAATCAAAAGCAAACAATCTAAATGGAACACTGAACATTAAAGTTAATAATGTTATAAACTAACCATAAATTAAACAGCCTTAAAAGCGGAATGTGAGTAACAGCAAGAACTGTTAGGTAATCAATATTTAGTGAAACAATTGATTTTATTACACTCATATATCCAACTGTGTCGTTTACAATAGAGTTGATTTCTCTTTCAACTCAGTTATTTAGTTTCCAAACAAAAAAAATTGTTAGCATATTAAAAAAAAAAAAGATCTTATATTAGACCTATGTAATTATAATTCAACAAATATACTTTGAACAGATAATTCTATTTTAAAAAGATTATTTGGGTGGGGCACAAAAATTTTGCATGGGTCAAAGTCAACTCTGCCCCCACCCTTAGCGCAGCCATAATGGATTTTCAAACTGGAAGATAGCGATGGAATCAAACGCAGGATTCAGACAACATGAAAACAGTTTGTCTCATAAAAACTATGTGGTAAGAGAAAGTGTTGCAAAGATGCTTCAGTTGCTTTGTTAATATATAAACTGTATGCTCTTGAAGTTCAATAATACCGCGCTATATAGAAACTACAGTTGATGTGTTTTGTTTTAGAATTTTGCAAGATTATTTTCATTAAACCAAATGTATACTCCTTCTTTGAAGATGGTAATATAAACCATCTCAACACAAAACTTTTGTTTCTGAATATTTTGCAAAATCATATACTTTACTGTGTGTCAAGAAATGTCTAGAGACTGGCAGGGAATATATTATGTTAACATAGTTGTAACTAAATGATCACAGTAAGTGATATAAACTATTTTTATGAGCTTTCCATAATATAATCATCAGGTACAAGCCACTTCCAAAGGTTCTGAGTTCAATAATTTCATGCTAGAATAACGGGGATGGAAATTTTGATGTGTTAAGTACACACTACCCGATGAAAAACTGATAAGTAACCTTAGACTCTTCACAGGCTGATCTGCCACAAAGTTCATTTCTTTATTAATCATACAGAGACTTTTTGATCAATAGGTATAAATTGCTTAACTATTCAAAGATGGCAGTAAATACCATAATTATTATAATGGGAATTTATTAAACCTTTACATAAGCTTCTCATTTGTTACCTATTTCAAAGATAGATAAACAAAAAGCATATTTGAAAGGGTTTATCTCATCTCTTGTTTTTTATATTAGTGTTATTCATAACAGTTTCTAAAAAAAAGGGTTCAATGACAAGCACTAATAATTGTTGAGATGATGGTAGTTAGTACTGAGGCATAGAGTGGTTTGTGCTTGGATTCATCTACTGCCTATTCAGATAAATAAAATACTCGCCCCTTTCCCCCCATAGACCCTTTGGCATATACAAAATTATGAATTCCTAGAAGATTACAAACAAGTTACAATTGATAAATTTTACACAATAACTCCTACCTTACCTTACTCCCTATTAGCTACACAAAAGTTATTATTATTTTGAATTTATTCTACATCCTAAACATTTAATAGTTTTACCCTATAAGGATTTTTTAAATGATAGTATAATGGACTTACCAGACTTATTACCATATCAATTATTAAGTTATTAAACAGGTACATCTTATGTTGGAAGATGTCCATGCTTACAGAATTCCCTCCATAGTTAACTTTGGACATTGCACCAAATATCTTTGAATAGTGCTGTATGTGAGCACAAAAAATGTATTCTGTTCAAATAAAAGTATGAAGGAGTAACATTATTCTAATGTTTGAACTATTTTAGTCTTTTAGGGCATGGGGAACATAAACATAACTTGCTTTGACATAACTTGATCTCCAGTGATTATTAAAGTTTGTCTAGGGTAAATCTCTCAATCACAATTATTATAAAATAAAATTTTGTATATTTGAAATGGTAAAGACATTCAGAATAGTTTTATACAACTTTACAAAAGGCTGAATACTAGGATAAATATTAGCTACTAAATCACACCAAAATCAGTTGAGTGGTTAAAGCTGTAAAGCCCATTCAAAATTGTGGACACATAGAGCGTAATAGATACTATTAAAAATAATGGTCAATTATATGTCCAAAGGACCTCTAATGAATGTTTTAACCGATTTATGTAAGTACATTTTTAATAGCCTATAAAATTAATGTATTTGACTGTTTGATACTACAATGTCTATAATAACAAATGTAAAGCCTTTCTTAATGAAATTCTGTTTATTTATGTTTAGTTGTGAAATAGGCGTGAATAAAGTGACTTAGAGATTACAAATACTTAGTAGAAATGTGTTTAAAATCTAAACTATATTTGGTTATAAATCTAATTTTAAAATATCACTAAGAAAATAGACTGATTAAACTGGTTTTCAAACAACATCATTGTGATATTTGTTTGATTTTAAATAAATTATAAAATACTTACAAATTTTACGTGTGAGCAAGAAATGTTAATACAGTATTTTATCTCAAATTTGTAATGAATAACAGAATTTCAAATAAAAAATTAATTGATTGTATTAGTAATTAAGATATATTATAGCACAGATAAGGAATGCTTCATTGTGTTTGTAACATTCATAATGGAATATCTGTTATTTTTTGTTTTATTGTTTAGCTTTACTATTGCTAATGAGTTTCCAAAGGGATCTGAAAGATGGCTCTTGGCCAAATATCTAATAACCCTTGACAACACCATATTGGAAATATTGAATGCACCGGAATTCAGCAAAGGTCAGGTACTCATGGACTACATGTCTAGCTACTATGAAACATTTGTTGATTTAAAAAACAAAGTTCAGATGAAACAATCTGAGGTATTCGTTGAGGCAGAGTATCTAGTACAAAAAGAAGCACTACATTTAGTTCTTATAAATTACGATGATATTGAAACAGACACACTATTTGGTAATGATGAAATGAAGATAAAAACCTTCAGAAGTATATATCGAAAGATATGTAATTTGTGGCTGAAATTTAAAACTGATGTTATAAGTATGAGATTATAAAAATTGAGTGATAGTTATGATAAGTAATGTGTTTATTTGTTTTATTTTATATGTAAAAATACATAAATGTTTAAATTTATGTATTTTGTGTTGTGTATGTAATACTGCAAGTTTATTTTGTTTGTATGTAAATCTATAGTATTATAAAGCCAATTAATCCATTAAATAAGTTAAGCTAATTAAAGTTACATATCAGCGTGTAGATAAGCCTATATCAGTTCTAAATTATTGAACACTACATAGTATATTTCATACGCAGTACAAATTATAAAAGATGACCTAATATAAATCATAGAATTTATAGATCACTTAATTTGTAATTTCATAATTATATGTGATTGTCTAATAGTTGTATAGTAAATACGAATTCCATCATTATGTTCTATAACACTGTAATGGCACAAATATTTTTAATTGTTTTATTTGGATGCATTGTTAAAATAATATTAAGTATCAATAGTGATTGGCATCCTGGAAAATATCTGAGATATATTGATAGACACATAATGGAAATTTTGAACAAGCCAGAACAAAGTAAGGGACAACTTTTACTCGATTTTATGGGAGATTATGTTGAATATTTTGAAGGTTTTAGAGATAAAGTTAGAAAGAAACGAAGAGTTGTATTTGAAGCTGCAGACTTTATGGTGGAGAATAATGGTCCACAGTTTATTTTAAAAAATGTTTCTGATATTGAAACAAATGAATTATTTGGTAATGACACAGAAAAATTAAAAACTTTTGTAAGAATAATAAAAAACATAAAAGTATTATGGAGTGAATTCCAGTTGGATGTTGTTCAAATGAAATTATAGTTTTGGTTTCTATTTATTTAAAAAAAATTTATAACGAATCAGTCGATATAAAATTGAATTAATTTGTACTTTATTTTTATATTTGATTTTTAGACTTAAAATTTTATATAATATACCTTTACTTGATTAAAAATTTTAATGTTATGTTTTTATTTTAAACCGTTTAAGATCAGATTCAGTATGTCAAATCAATGTCATATTTATGAAAAAAATCCCATATATCAGATCTTTGTTTTAAAAATTATTTAAAAAATAAAATATATTTTTATATCTAATATCAAAATCGATAATAGTATTTTATAAAAGAAAAATGTAGTGAACTGTTTATAGAAGGTGTAAAAATGTTTAGTTAGCATTTGTTTTAAACAAGTGCACTCATTTTGGTAATTTAAAATAACTCTCTTCAGTATAATTTTATTCAACTTTTATTTTATAAAATAAACAAAATTACCTCTACATAATTTTTTATTTTTTATTATACATAAGTTATACTTTTACTTGTTATATATAACACAAACCAACATATAATAATAATAATAATAATAACAAATTACTAAAACAAATATCTGGTTATTTGGAAAACTTTTTTTTTTTAATTTGGCGAAGTTTGGAGAGGGAAAGTATTTTATTTTACTATTTTTGCAATATCATTGTGAAATGTATAGAATTATTGAAACTACCAACTACTGCCAATAAAACTGCTTTATGGTGGTTCCAATATTAAAATAATTTTTGGTGAAAATGTATTATTAGTAAACTACAAAAAACCTTTGTTTAGGTAAACTTAAGTATATATTTACATACTACTTAGAGGTATGTTTACATATTGCAATATTAAATATTATATAAGAAACCAATAAAAAGAAGAAGAGATTTATAAATATAGGATGAAACGAAGTTATACAATTTTAAAGAAAAATGTAAAATGGTAGAAAATTTTCACTAAATGGCTTCTGTTAACAGGATTAAATGTTTTTACATGAGTAAAATTAATGTAATTTCTCTTCAAAATATGGTTGTGCCTGTACAATCCTTGTAATAAATAATATAAAACCTTTAAACCAATTAAAAAACTAAGTTTTTTTGGATTAGTTTATAATTCTCAAAATACTAGCTCTGTTACAATTTTCTGTCATTCCTATTAATGCCTTCTTAATATTGTTAGTTGACTATGGTTCAGAGTAATTCCATCTTTTAAAAACTATAGTAAACATACTATTGGACTACAAAAATAGTCTGTGAAGATATTGTTCCTCTGAACCACAATAACTTGTGAATATTAAGAAAATAATTTTAGGAATGACAGAAATTTGTACTAAAAGTGATTATGTATAATCCACCAGAAACGTAAAATATAATAATAATAACAAGTTGCAATTTACCTAATTTCATAGTTTTGTCTAACATGTTTTGAGCATGTTTTATACTAACTACAATTGTAAATTAAGTAAGCTGACATGTTCATTAAAGAATTTGAATTATCTATATTACCACATTAGTTATAAAAAAACAAATAAATAAGAAATTAATCAAATCTAAAATATCTTATTAATATATATTTTAACTGAAATATTTTTCCTCTTTTATATAAGATCCAATGATAAATCTGTATATTTAATTCTTTAAACCAAATTTCCCCTTAAAATTTTAAGAGTTATGTTTCTGCTAGAGAGCTGGAAGAAGTCTTATTTGGAATCTTCAAATATCATAATAGCTTCAAGTCATATGGCATAATTTCAATAAATTTCAAAGACTATTTATTATTTTCAAAAATAATGTTTTTATTAATTTTAAAGTCTTATTTTTTAAATTTGATGGAAAATTTCATGATCAGCTATGTCATATGAAATTAATATTCTGTCTAACAACTAAACCACCATATAAATTTACTTAACAGTCGTTAATTTATTTTGAGGTTTGTTTGCACTTTTACAGTACTCGAAAGAAATGTGAAGAAATTCTCTATGAGACCAGTTAGTTTAAATAAATTCCAGTATAAATAAACAATATTTACAAACACAAACGGTCTAAAAAGGGTACAATATTAGTCTAAATAAGCTTACATATCTTCTTTATTTTAAATGTCCAAGGAGCACTATGGCGATATTCAGAATAAGGAAAATAAGGATTTCCCGAACCACAAAAACAAGACACAAAACTAAGACTGTAATAAATCCAGTAGGTTTATTATATTACCCTTTTGTTCATTTCAATGACATAGTCATATTACTCAGAATTTTACAGGTAACTTAGTTTTCCTTATTCTTTGTTTAGGTAATCTGTAAATGAGCTACACTTGCAGAAAGATCAATAACCAAATGAATGAATACCATTTTCTACAAAAAAAATCACTTTATTTGTGCAACACAAATACAAGACAATGTTACAATGACATTTAGTCACCATACTCACACTCAAACCCTACTGACCAGCAGTGTGAAAGGCCATGTCTGTAAAAAAACAATAATAGCACAAAGCACATAAATAGTTGTAGGAATAATGAAATAGAGAAGTTAAGGGCACTCTGGAACGGAAAATATAAAATTTTTGACATTTTTGGGTTTTTATTGATTCTAATTCCTTGGAATATTACCTTTAAAATGATGTATAATACATATAGGTTACAGTTATATTTCATTTTGAAAAATTGATTATATAAGGTGATGTACGCTACAATGAAAACAAAAAATCGAGTTCTGTCATGACATCACTAAGTTTTCATCGTTATAAATGATACACAGATTACCTGGGTGATGGTGATTCTGCTGCTTATAAGTCAGTAGTTGATAGCAAACCTTATGAGGATTGTGACATAAATAAAGTTGAATGCATTGGTCACATCCAAAAACGCAAAGGAACTAGGTTACGGGAAACTGAAGTCAACGAAAAAAGGAAAGCTATCAGATGGGAAACACTTTCCGGAAAAACCCGTCTCACTGATTTGGCAATTCAAAAGATTCAATTGTTTTATGGATTATCAATAAGAAGGGATACAAAAAGTGAGAAAGACATGCAGCAAGCTGTGTGGGCTACCTTCTTCCATATTCAGTCTAACAACGAGAACCCGACGCATCAATTATGCCCATCCGGAGACGACACTTGGTGTTAATACAAGAAAGCCATGGTTTCGGGTCTCGCATATGACCATTCAAAACATTTTCCACTACCTCAAGTAATAATGCTTGAAATAAAGCCAATATTCAAGTCTTTGTCTGATCCAGTTCTTCTAAAGAAATTTTTGAAAGAGAAGTCACAGAACCCTAACGAATCTGTACTTTAAAACTTGTATATCTTATTTTGTTAATATCCGAAAGTTAACATTTTTTGTCTTTCACTACACATAGGTCAGAAACCGCTAAATATATCTTGTTGAAATTTTTACTGTGGTTTTATAACTACCAAACAAAGTTCCTAACACTAGGATTTATAAATATGATATATAGATACTGAATAAAAAAATATTTTCTTTAAAACATTTGAAAATTTTAAATATTAATAATAAAAATTTTTCATGTACTTGTAAAACCATAATCTCGTGTTAGGAACTAGGCAAAAGGCTGATCTTTAAAACAAAACAAAAATTAGAACAATATCTCAAATAGAAAAAAAGTTATGTGTATTATAGCTAGCATTGAGTTTAAATGGAGTCCAGAGTGCCCTTAAGGAGGGAAAGGCAAAAATCGAGCAAGGAATGGAAGAAAGACTGCTCAAATCGTGCAAATAGAATAAATTTCAATGGGTGTAATGGAATTTAAAAAGAGGTATTCATAAGGCCAAAAGGTAATCTTGGGCAAACTGTTGGGTCCATTAATATGAACACATCTTGCAGTACTGTTTATAGTGTTGTTGTATAGGTTTAGAGCCACGGAGGGAAAAACTGAATTGAGGATCAAACATTTAAAGGGCAACCATGTGAAGGTTTTGGACATGACAGAAAAAAAGCAGAAACTTTAAAAAATTACTAGATGCAAAGTCTGGAAAACAAATTTTTTAACTGAAGCATTTTATGCCACAGGAACAAGAACTGTAATGTCACTTTGAACTTTACTTAAAAACGGCCCAGCCACCATTTTCATTAAACAATGATCCATTTATATCAGCGAATGACTAGTCAATAAAAGACTTTCAAGATGTCTAGAAATAAATCATAAACTGGGGAAATAACCAATTCGGATTTCGCCTTTAGAAGGAGGATGAATGATGTTCTTCTACATCTTACCAATTATATCTGCCATTGTTTTGAGAATAAACAAACAACTGTTACCATAATAATTTACTTCAAAGCAGCTTTTGATAGAGTTCTTCACAAAAGTATCTTGTTGAAATGCATGAAACTTGGAATAAGGGAGTATTTGTTACAATACATTTCACAATTTTTGGAAGACTGTCTAATTAAACTCTCCATCTGGCAAGGGGAATATTGTAAATTGGATACCTTAGGGATCATTAATTAGTCCAACACTGTGCAGCTTTTCTTGCACAAAGATGTCTTTTTTAGAGGGTTAACAACCAGCTTAAAAATCTTACCTATAAATGTAAAAGACTAATCATATCATATATAGGAAGCAGTAGCGGCCGATGGTTAAGGGCAACGGGAGGGCTCTGTTTTATTTTATACACGTAAGGGAAGGCTTGTTATCATTCACTTAACATTCACAATCACAAAGGGTTAAACTTAAAAACATAAACAAACAACTCGTGTGAGTGGCGAGACACTATTTAGAACAGTTGCGCCAACTTATTTTGCCCATTGAAAACAAGGTTTTTACTAATGCGGAACATCTAATTTATGGTGGCTTCACTGACTGATGTCTGCGCGCGCAGCTTCGGACTCTGCCCTAGAAGCCCATTACACGCTGTGTAAATGACGTCACGGCACCCTCAGCTCTGTCTGCTGCTTGCCACATATGACTAAATGCAATGAAACTGGGACGCTCTGGCCACCGTCCGAACTCCAGAATACATTCGTCAAATATTTTATATTGTAAAACTTCCGCTACAAATGATAGTGAAATCCATAGCGGCAATTCATAATTCATTTATCTCCAAAGAATTAAATACATATAGGTATTTACATTATTAAAATAATATTATCGTGGGGGGCGGCGTCCGAGAGTCCTTATGAGTAAGCCGCCACCGATAGGAAGTGATACTGTTTTTCTATGAAGGGGTTTAAGGGTTTTAAGTCAAAATCCAGCCTTGAATATCATAAGATGATAAGTTGTGCATTTGAAGTATGGCTAAAAAAAAAATTAACAATTTTTGAGCAAAAGAGAGCTGTTATTGTTATAAAGAATGCATTGAAAAATTTCCCAGTAATTAATTCTACCAAAAAGTCGGAAATAATTGAGTGGTTGCAGAACAAAAATGTTTCTTGTGATGGTAGTACCGGTAGGTTAAAGATTCAACTTTTAGACTTGGTATCAAATATAAAAATGACTACATTAAATAAAAAGTTAATAAATAGCTAAAATGAAAGTACAGTACTCCATTTACTTTCTGAAAACCTGATACAATTAACATGTTCTTAGGTTAAAGGTTATGTAGCCTCGAATAATAAAACATTTTAGTTAAAAGAAGTTCCTAAACTTTAAAAAAAGATATTTTGGTAGTATCAAGGGAGCCATTTAAAAATGTTATAAAACAAGTGCAAAAAGAAGAGACAAACATGTGGAATTCTGATTACCAATGCAACGAATTCTTAAAAACTTCACCGTTAACCTTGATGATGACTCTATCAGTGATACTCTTTTTCAGAAAACCCTACTTCAGATGAAGGCTTATCTGGTGTAGAAATGCTATAAGGTAAAACAATTTGTATTGTTTTTATTCAGTTTAAAAATCATTGGACAATATTAATAGAAATTTCTAGTAGAATATTTTACAATAAAAAAAAACCTAAATAAATTTCTTCAATGGAGTATTGGAAAAATAATTAAGAATTATAGATTTTTAAATTGGTGTAGTAGAATTTAAATTAGGTTAAATTTTCTTTGTGATAAAATATAAATTATAAAAATATTTCAAGTTGCAGGTAAATACAGTATAGGAAATAAAATGTTGGTAAATGACTAATGTGTCTCCCCCTAAATTTAAATTTTCAGTACACATCAAAAGTACGCCAGTTAATATCAAGTTATAACACTATAACAGCTTCTCATTTAGAATTAGTGAGCTATGAAAACTAATTAAAAACTCAAAAAAACAATGAAAGTGTTAACTTGTCAGTAGATCCCAACTTAACTGCAGAATTGCGAGGAACAAAATCGCCGATTCACTACCTAGGACAGCGGCAGAAATGCAGTTCTTTGGTTGAGTTAAGTTTTGTCTTTCACTATGTAAGAGTATGGCAGCAGGAGTAACCCTGAAGGAATGAACAGATCGGTAGAAATCAGTGACTATTGCTAGATCTTTGTACAAAGTTCAAGGAAGCAAGTCATCATAAAGCATAGGCATTTTCTATTTGAACTTATTCTCTAACTGAATTTATGTATATTCTTATCTGCATGCAAGTGACAATTATTGCAACATTAATTTTCTTTTTAACTTATAGACTGCACAGATATTTATTGTTGAACAGATAAGTGTAATGTATTCTTTAAATTATTACTGTTGAAAAGGATATTCTTTCTAGGGGTTTTCACCAAAGCTGAAGGAATCTTCTGTCTATGTATCCTGGTCCAAGTGTATGATCTGGGAAACTGGACTTCAGAATGATAATTTTATTATACTAAGTATTTTCAGATCAAGTAAACTGGATTTTTGTAGGTGATGGTTATGTAGAAAAAAAATTATTATTTTCATGTGTGTAATTAAAAATTGTCTTTTCAATTTAAAATAAATTGTAAAAAATAGGAGCAAAATTTAAGTAATGTTCAATACTAATATTTTATCTATGCCATATGATATCACAATTTTTTATTATATGACAATTTTTCTATTCATAATTGAAGAATTGAAGACAGTCAAATTTTAACTCAGTGACTTAAAACCCATACTTATTATGATGTTCATTAGAATCAGAAGATATTGTTTGGGCTACATCTCAAAAATGGTTATTATAAATGTAGGGTTTGGTGACATCTCAACTGATTCAACTTAAAAAAAAAAAAATTTAACAATAATTAAATAAATTTAACTGAATTTAACAATTAAATAAAAAGTTTTAAAATCTTTTGTTTGAAACTAAAACATATATCACAATTATTACCTGTCCAAGGTCACCTGCTGTGATAAGCTTACATTATAAACTTTTTGTCTTAATGTCTTTACTTATTACAACAAAGAAGATGGTGTAGAATGGAAAAATAATCCATCACTCCGATTCAAATATGTAAAACCTTTGATAAACTGCAGAAGGATACGGACTTTTTTAGTAAAAAGTAGGTATTATTAAATGTCACAATATTATTACCTAACATAACTGATAATAGTACCGGTAATAACAATAATAAACCATTCTAAAAATAAACAGTAAAATATTGTACAATTTTTTTCATTTACCCATTCCTAAAAATAAATCAAAATCAACCAAAACAATTTGTCAGCTAACATGTCAGTTTTTAATAGTTGTTGATTAAAAAGTGAAATTGAATAATGACTGAATAATGACTGATTGGATACAGTCATGGAACAAATATTTATATAGCGTCTAAACGTTCTTCCCTTTGTGCATAAATATTTCTTCCATTGAGGCATAAATGGGTAAACTGTATTTGATTAAAATGGAGCTTGGTTCATTTTGTTTTTGCAAATTAATACTGAATTATAGTTTTTTTTTACTTGCGATTTTGCTTATGAATTTGGATTATTAATCTTTATAATTCACTTTATATCACTTAAATTTGAACGAAATTAGTAGAATCGATGTCTTTTTTGGTGTTTTATCAATAAGTTATGAATTAACATTTTTAAAGATATGGCAACCATCATATTTTGTTTTTGTTCTTTGAGGTTATACTTCAGCAAAATTAGTTAAAAACAGTGATATTATAGAGTTGATTTAGTTTTTTTTAATGTAGCTATACCCAAACATTGAGTTATCAAAAAATGTAAACAAAATAAATCCCTAAATATGGCCCACAAACCAAGTTTAATTATCTTTTGATTCACACATTTCAGTTAGAGAGCACTGCACATATGACAGACAATCAGATATCATTGTAGAAACGACTTTTATGGATTCCGGGACCTTAAAATGGTATGTCCGCAAAAAAATATACATTAAATGTTTGACTCATTATATAACTTTCTCTATACTACGTGTGTGAGAAAATATAAAAGGCAGAAAAAATAATATATAAACAATACACAATTATCTAAATAACTATGCACAACAAGAATCAACTGGCAATCAAAGTGTCACTTATTTTTTACACTATCAAACTGAATAACAAAACTCTAAAGTATGAAACTTTTGTAATTGTAGAAACTTGGGGAGCATAATTACACTTGTGTAAGAAGATTATATCTATTTAAAATTCTCGTAATAATTCTCGTAAAATAATTCCATTAGATTTACAACAACTTATAATGTACACTAAACCTATGTAATACATTTGAAATAGTAAAACATGTCCACATTATCAACAATAGAATCATTTTGTTTATATCAAATTACAATTTGTGTTTAGTAATATCACTGGACTTTTCTTATCTCCCCTCCTTCTAATAATAATCACAAACAGTAAGTTAATATAAAACAGCTAATACTAATTGTAATCACTCTTAAATTAAGCAGATATCTTACATTACATTACTTCCGTTGAATGTATGGCATCTCCAGTATAGTTAAATATGTGATCTGGATTCTTTAATTCAAAAGTCCTAACAAATTCATTCCAAACTGTCTTAGAATCTTCTAATTCAAACACAAACATCTCTCTTTCCATATTAGTCCATTGAAATTTTCGTTGGTAAAAGTTTAAATGGAGATCATCAGTTTCACAATGTAAAAATTCTGGAATACCTTTATCGTATATAAATTTTGAATTATTATATTCCTCTTTTCCTTCATCTAATGTAATTATAAGGTAGCTCATTATTCCTGTAAATAGATTTATATATCCAATTAAATTCCTTGAAACAGTTCTGTTAATTGGTCCATGTAAAATATCAGAAATAGTCTGGTCCAACTTCAATGCTTGTTCTACACTTAACAGGTATGTTTGTTGGATAACAACAGCAAACAAAACAAAAAGTTTGAAAATCATTTTTGGATGAAGGTTATATCAAATCATAATTAATATAAAATGTTCATTGGACAGTTCTAGCCCATTATTCTATTGCTTATCTTTATTGAGCCGAGATGACCAAAAGAGATATTATCAACATGTGTATTGTAAAATTATGTTTTCTTCCTTTCTTAGCTGTTGATGTAACTGTAATTGTAATTGTATAACTGCCAAATCATTAAATATACAAGTAGTTCTAAATAACTGAAAGTGTGTATTCTATATATTATTATAATATTTATTGGTTAACTTAAAATTATCAACTATGATTACCTTAAAACAGCAAAATTTAGATCAATTATGAATTAAATGGAAAGTAGGCTACTAAGACATAAAAAACACAAAGTAAACCTAATTATCAAATAGATATTTATTTTTATTTAAATGGGTATTTATTTATTTATCCGCTAATTGTGAAATATGTTTATGATTATACAATTGTTTCCTGCAAAATAAACTAATTTTACTGTCAATTAATATACAATAACTTTAAACTATAAATTAAGTAAGGTGCATTTTAAAAAATAAAGTCCAATAAAAAATTTTAAAAAAACATTTTTTTAATGTGTTATAGCTAAATGAAATCATATATACAGGTTTATTCAAAAAGAAATAGGCACTTTTTAATTAACATAGTAAAATGATTTTAATCAACAGAAAAAATAAATAGTAGCATTACAAAGAGGATATTTCAAAGTTTATTGTAGTGTTATAGATGTTCTATATGAGCCCCAAGGGTTACAGGCAGACATCACTTTGATAGTCAAGTTCTGACCAGACTCTGTTAAGGGTATCAATGCCTACATTCTCTAAGCTCTTGTTATGCACTACTTTAATTCCAATAGGCTCAATGGTAATGGGGGAATAAAAACTTGATCTTTAACGTAATCCCACAGAAAGAAGTCTCATAGGGTCAAGTTTGGACTGCAAGGTGGCCAATGCATGAGTGTCATATTGTCGTCAGTTGCACGACCAATCCAGCGATCTTTTTGCCATATTTTCTTTTGTGTTTATACAGCACAAAAGACATTTAGCTTAGGAAAATTGCTCTCATCTTCAACAATTACTGTAGGATTTTCTGTTCCCCAGATATGCATGTTATGTTTGTTAACCTTTCCACTAATATGAAACTTTGATTCGTTACAAAAGATTAGTCGATCAAAGAAACTATTGGTTTTTGGATCTTCAAAACATGTCTGGATATCAATACAGAACACCAAACATTTCTCCTTATCATCAACATGTAATGTTTGCAACAGCTGTACCTTGTAAGGTTTCATCTTTAAACGTTTTCTCAAAAGCCTCCAAACGGTTGGCTGTGGAATATTAGGTTCTACACTTAACCTGGACGTTTACTTTTTTGGATTGCGCAGGACAGAAGCTGGAACCTGTTGCATACGATCTTCTTCCAGTGATGGCCTCCAAGTACTTTTTGATTTGTACAAACAACCTGTATTTTTAAATTTCTTGTGTCAATCGTAGATTTCTTATGTGTTGGGGGGTTTGTTAAAGCGTGTCCTAAAACTACGTTAAACTAAAGTAACTGATTGAGTTTTCTCTAATTCAAGCACACAAAAAGCCTTCTCAATGCTACTATTACCCATTTTTAATAAACAAAATCAAGAGTTGTCTTGCAACAATGTTCCAACAATCAGCTGTTTAAATAAAACTTTAATTTATTAGGTGCCCAGTAATCAGGCACGGCCCTAGAGACCTTGCCGCCCTGGGCGAGATCGGTGACTGCCGCCCCCCCACCTATTTAGCTGCGTATACGTACCTAGTCTCCACCTCCACCCGTTACTTGAGCGTTGAGTGATTCAGCGATTGCCAAACTAAACCATAGTGTCTTCTTAATCTCTGGAACTGGCAGAAGGCCATGCATGGCCTTCTCTCAGGCGCAGAACGCAACAATTTCACACATTTGCAAAAATTTGCATATATTTGCATAATCGCTAATTTAACCCACTTAAAATTATCCAATCGTAATAAAACTGGCACCATTGGAAAGGAAATGAATTAAACTTTAATTTTTGTATTTACAACTTTTTCGTAAATAAAACGTATATTTACATACGTAATCATCGTTTTAAAATATGCACATCGGCCTACAGCTCTTTCCGTGCGCGAATCTCCATACAATTGTACTGTTATTTCCCACTTCTTAGACGTTTAAGACCGCCTACACTAATATTTATTTGGCAATTATAACGATACCATTGGATTCGTCATGATTTTATCTTTCTGTTGGTGTCTTCCAATCAGATGTCACTGTAAAATTACTATTTTATTCAAGAGGTACTGTAAACCCTTGCGATTGGACAGTCTTTTTTTACTGTCTTTTAAAATTTGCCCGCCCCCAAAAATCTGCCGCCCTGGGCGGCCGCCCGGTCGGCCCACCCCTGGGGCCGGCCCTGCCAGTAATGTCAACTTGACTTGTATAAAAATTATGTAGTTTCAATTTTATAAAAGTGTCTATTTTTTTTTTTTTGAATAACCCTGTACATACGTATATATATATATATATATATATATATATATATATATATATATATAGAGAGAGAGAGAGAGAGAGAGAGAGAGATTATTTTTGAGTTTCTTATAATTGTCAAACCACTGGGATGGGAAGCATTGTTCCTGATACAAAAAATGGTGGAAGTCAGTTGGTGCATTACCTGGGTTATAGAGCAGGTGGTTTAAGATTTTCTTTGAACATTTTTGCAACATTTAAATTGTTTGATTTATTGTGTGTGATATTTTTTTTATTAATATGTGTTTATTTTGCAAAAACACAATTCCACTGTAAACATCCAACATCTTTAGTTTTGAATAGCATGTCTATATGTTTTTGGAATTTTGTGATAAATATCAACATTTAAGATGCTTCCTAAACGTGGATATTAGTTTTTAACAACAATGCTTCAAAAAGAATTGAACTGTAGCCACATATTTCACCTTTTATAAATCGGTTAACACATTTTTGGTAACCAACAATTTACTGTACTCTACGCAAGTTTTCCAGTCAACATGTTCATATAGTAATCATCATGAAGCACTTGAAAATTCCAAAAACAAATGCAAAACTGTAAAATGTATTTGTTTATCACTATTTTTGTCACAAAATCATCCATGATTACATGTGGCGATTGCTACATTCTTCATTATAGACATAATAATATGTTCTACCTTCTTGAAACAAACAATACGATTGTTTAACTCTACTGTCAATAGTAACATTTAACATTATACATTTTACAAAGTGGCTTGTGAATTTTAATAGGGAAAACTGAATTAAAGCATGAAATTCATAGTAATTAAAGCATAGTTGGTAAGATTACACTTATTGTAAATTGATCGTATAAAATGTCTAAGTCAGATATAACTATGCTAGTATGACAAACTGTCAGATAATGAATCTAATAAAAGTAGTTTGAATTCACCACCTTGCCCTTGTACTTACAACATTGTAATTCCAAAACAATCTTATTTGAAAAATATGCCAAATATAATTTAAGTTATGTTTATTTAAAACATTTTTCAGCTTTGAATATAGTTAGTCATAAAATGATATTCCTATATCAGAAATGTGTCTTGCCAGCCATGTGGTCAAGACATGTGTTCACCGAGGATTTGCTGATCTTGCATTGAGACTCAGTTTATTCTGTACCTTTATTACTTGGGTATAATGATTTTGCATTAGTCTTACATGTTTAGAGTTTTGATGTTAAAAAAAAATCTGTTATCCAATTACATTATATTTGAAATAAAAGGAAAGTTGAACAAGTATCAACAAGGGATAAGCAAAGCTGATGTTAAATTCTTTGAGGAAAATTTGTCTGTATTTTACGTATGAGACTTTTATACCCTGTTTTTTTTCTTGAAATATGTCAAACATCTTTTTCAAATTAAGATCTTGGGACAAATATACTTGTTTGGAATATTTTAATCCATGGTTTCTTGAGGGAAAAGCGCACATGGTTACTAATTAGATGTAATACATTTTCAGGAATTCTCCAAGGTCGGTTATCATGTTTTCCCTGCTTACACTTTAGAGAAACCCCAGTTATCTTTAGAGCCCTAGCAAGTCGTTCAACTCTCTTTTCCCCCAATTCCATGTATGAATAAATATGGGCTCTTCTGTATTTTTTACTTGTCAAGTTCTTCTTGGAAAAAGTCCACTATCCGCTTGTCAAGAAGAGAAATAATTGTGCTCAGGGGACAATTTCATCCTATACACTCCAGAAAGTTCTTGGCTGTAATGTGCACTGAGAAACTAAGATTCTTAAGAACATTTAGTCGTTTTAGAATTAAAGAATATTGAAACTCTACTTGAGTGTAGATATTAACATTCATTTATCTTAAAATAGTTGATTTGAGGATACACAACTCAAAACTCAAGTTCTATTTAAAAATAAAAACAAATTTGAATCACAAATTTTTATAAAAAATGAAATGAAAAGATAACAAAGAACAAATCACTAAAGTTCGATCAGAAATTATTTGTATATTTTGTTTTTTGTAACAGAATAGTAAACCTGTGACTTGAGTAGCACTACCACAAATCTTATTATTTAACAAGTATAACATTCTATTTTCTCACCATATTTATAAGAAAAGCAATAATTTATTTACAAATCTACAACAGAGCATGTTCTTTTAAGAAATATTTCAAACCTCACCTAAACAGCAAACAAATATTATTCAACTTTATTTTTGAAAGTCAATATGTCAGTCAAAAATTGAAATATGCTATGAATGGAATAACTTGTGAAGGTAAGGGTTCATTTAGGTATGTTCTCATTTACTCCCAAATCTTGGTTTTCTTTTGAGTGCTGTTTTGACTTGATTTTTCATAATATTTCACTAGCTTCTTCATTCTCTTGAAAAATTCTGTTGCCTGCGAATTATATCAGTCATTTACAGTATTTTTCTATTCATCACTATCATCAGCACGGCGGATGATTAAAGATTTACCAACAAAATCATTCAATGTGAGATTTACCGAGTATGGTCGGGGATTATTATGCAAAAATAAAATTCCACGGGACAGCATGCAACATTATTTGTTTTGTTTAATTCTTCTGAGATTTCTTCTAATGAATTGACTGTCACAGTAGTTTCACAATTGCAAAATACGACAAGCAAGATACCCCTTTTGTCTCAAAAAACAGTACCAATGCATGAGCTTCTTTACTGAACATTCTTGTTTAACGTTCTACAGTCTCGAGGATAGCGAATACCACCAGATTGCCATATACTGCTGCTTCACCTTGATGTCCAAATATGAAATCCAGGTTTCATCTCCAGTAACAATATGATAAAACAATTCATTACCTTTATCTTAGTATGGTGTAAAAATTCATGTTGTACAGGAAATCGTTTCTGCCTTTGTGTGTTGGTTAACATCTTCGACATCCATTTTCCACACAATTTTCTATAGGCCAATTTTTCAGTCAAAAGTTTTGTGCCACTCGTAGTCGACCTGTAAATGTCACAAATTTGTATGTGAATTTTGTCTGCAGAAATCTTTTTGCCATCAAAAATCAGATTACTGCATATACTTCACATGTGACTGGATCAATAATTATTGTAGCACTCATTATAAAAATGAATGAATATGAACAATTAACCTCAAAATGACTAAACTATTGTTGCTAACAGCTGTCTATTGATTAACTTAAATATGCTAAACTCGTATCATCTCTTTGTGTATTATATTCAATTATTACTTCCGCACATAAATATAGTAATTATATAGAAATTACTACAATAAAAAACCAGCATTGGGATATATATATCTGTTTTTAAGATCCATGATTTGAGAAAATTGGTTTTTATTATAATGTCTGTTGTTTGTCCTTTACTTCAGTGAGGTGTATGTAGCCACCTCATGAATTGTTTTTGATAAGTAATTCATGGGTGTGTTTCCTTAGTAAATCCAAAACTTTTATTGAATAGCTCAAAGTTTAGGGTAATTATTTTCTTGGAACTGCTACTAGATTTTCTGATTAAATTTTACAATACTGTTCCTAGGACACAAACAGAAAGTAATTTTTTTCTAACTCTTCATACAGATGTATACTCTTTGTTTCATTTTTAGGAGAGTGAAGAACTTAGTACAATATTTATGGCACCGTTTATATACACAGTGACATAATATTGTATTTGAGTATGAAGTTATTTCCAACCGATTAGAATTATTGTGGAAAAGAGTGATTTAATTTTTGTGGAAGTTAATCTGAATAACTGTTCATGGTTTTTCCCCTTTGTTATTTGAAGGTAAAAACCTCTCAATCTTCAGCACCTTAAAAAAAGAAAAATGTGTAAAACAGATGCCTAGCCGTTGAATACTCTAGTAGTGTCAGGGTCAGATAAGAACAAGAGTTGATCACAAGAGTCCTGATAAAAAAGATGTAAGAGAGGGACCTAACCCAAGGCTAAACAAAGAAAAGTGTAGATTCAACTTGATGACCTCATCCATATTGACTATAAGTGAACTCCTGAAAGGAACTGCTCGTGGAAAAAGACATGTTGAGGACTTTACATAACAGAAGGTACCATAATGCAAATGACTTTTCATAAATTGTAAGTTCAGAGAGTAAACCTAAAAACCAATTCATTCACGGATTACTCTGTCTGTTAATGTTTTTTAAAAAATAATTAAAGTTCTCATTTATTGTCCATGAATTTGCTTCAATTTAGAGGGAAACCGCCTGTTTTCTGCTTCTCTCCATTGTTATACCAATGATTTTTACAGATACTGCTTAACTACAGACTCTTTTTATAGAGCAGTATACTTTTTATAATGTCAAAACTTATATTTAATACCATAGAGGGGTCAAGTCTAACTGATATATTATAAATTATATGTATTATATAATATAGAATGTGGTATATATTACTAATACAAATATACATACATACATGATAATAAATGCAATACCTGCAAAATTGTGGTATAAAAAGTAAATTAATTTTATATAGCAATAAGTGTCTTAAACTTTCTTCCTCTAGGTATTTTATTTTAGGCACACAAATAAAGTTTAAAGCACATACGTAAAATATGGATTCCAAATGTAAATTAAAAGTGATCTGTTTGTGTTTTCCTTACAAAAGCAGCTGCAAAATCTTCCCATAAGTTTGAAATTTCATCTCTTAATTCATGAAGCTTCTGTATTTGAGCCTTTGTTATTCCCCCATCGTTCTCAACATCTGGTTCACTAAAAGGTAATTCAATAAATTTTGGCATGCCTTGATTGTAAAGTTCTTCAGCATCATTTACCACATCTCCCATATCTTCATTCAGTTTTAAAATCAGATTTCCCAGTTCTAGGTTATAAGTATTCATATCTTCTAACATTTGGTCCCATTTCTCTTTAGTTGGCTCATAAATGCAGTCACAAAATGATTGTGCCAGTTGATTAAATTGTTCAGCTATCTCTCCAGCCGAGACTTTACTGTGAATTATGTAACCAACCAAAATAAACAGAAGTTTCATCTTGGAAATAAAAGGAAGTGATGCTTGACACTTAATTGATTTGACTAAATTATTATTATTTATTTTGATAACAGTTTTAATGATATTGATATGAAAAATTAGAATAATATTAATTAAGGTTATGTAATTATTAATTATTGTGAAACACTGTGATGAGTTTAACTTTTTTGACATTTAATTGTACTATTTATGTACTTCCTCAACTATTAATGATGCAATTTATTTATAATTTTTTTAAATAATCATTATTTATTTTAAGCTACAAGAACCATATCAGTGAGAGAGAGAGAGAGAGAGAGAGAGAGAGAGAGAGAGAGAGAGAGAGAGAGAGAGAGAGAGAGAGAGAGAGAGAGAGAGAGAGATGTTTTGTCTAGTATATTTTCTTCTAAAAACAGTAAAATGGTAACTTATTTCAAAATATACATTTAGTTGGTACTTAGTTTTAACACATAGAGGAAGGAATTAATGGACAGTTTATATAGCATTCTGGTAGCAATTCAATTTGATGGTCAATAGGTTAACATTTAATATTTATATTTACCTTATATTATCTCTCATGTGACTTTGTTCGTCTAGGATTGACACGTTACGGAACTATATTCCATCATCAGAAATCTCTCACACATAGAGGTCATCAAAAATTAAGATAATTTAACACAATAAAAACACAACACTAAACACAATTCTATCATATTCATTTTTGTTAAATAGGATGTAAAGTGCACACTGTGGAAAGGTGAACTTGCTACTCCTTTCACCTTACCACAGTGTGCACTGCACTGTACATCCTATTTAACAAAAGTGAATATGATAGAAATTGTGTTTATTGTGTTTAGTGTTGTGTTTATTGTGTTAAATTATCTTATTATTTGACAAATTATCAATCCTAGACAAAGAAGCCCTAAGAGAGCACAAGTGTTTCTATCAGGGCATTCTAGACCCAAGGAATAACTGAGATGGATTGGAATGAAAACTGATGTGATGTCCAGATTCTGTCAATAGGATGAAGCGACCCTACACCATCTATTTTGGTGCAGTGATGCACAAAAGGGTTAAAAGTCTGGGAAGGTACCAGTTTGAGTCAACTTGCTACTTACTCTTGACCCCTGACCAGGGCCGGATTTAGCATTTTGGCACCCCTAGGCCGAATAATTTTTTCCACCCCCTAGTCTGGTTAAAGTTACTTCCCCAAAAATATTTATTAAAAAAATTATATCAGTCCTATATGTTAAATGCACACCACTCCACGATGCAATTTTACCATTGCAAGTTTTTTGAGTAATTTACTTGTTAAAACTTATGTTAACAAAAAATATGTTAAGTTATGGCTCTTTATTTTTATTTCTAGATTTTTTTTTTCTCTCGGCCGTGCACCACCTGGAAGCTTGCGCCCATAGGCCCAGGCCTATTGGGAAATCCGGCCCTGCCCCCGACCCCCTTCATGTGCTATACTTCCTAAAGAAGTGGAGGAGTTCCCAGTCTTAGACAAAGTTGTGGGGGATGATAGATCTCTAGAGGTTCCAGGGCATTTCACCCTGCATCACTACTACTAAGTGGTCTATATCTAATGTTTAAAACTATTCCATGTAGCAATTTAAAAAACTAGTTAGTGCTGGCAGTGTTAATTGATTTTCTTACTATTGTTGTTTTAAGGCCAAAAATCATCACCGTAACAAAAAGCATAAGATATAGGGTCAATGACCCTTAGCCCTTGGATATTCTAATAGTGTCAGGCCAGAAGAAAACAATAGTTGGTCTTCAGAGGTCTGATAGGAAAAATAAATGACTGTGGATGAGTCAATTACAAGTCTTACTAAAATTCAATAAATGCATTGAGAAAATGTTGCAAATTGTATCTACAATGAAGAAATATTTGTTTTAAATATGTTATTTTGTTTTTCATGTGTGGTGACACTCCTGATTAAATAAAATGTTAGAAAACTCTAGGATTAGCACATTGTATAGAAGGAAAAAATGGTTTTTAAATTTCATATTTTTAGACTGATAAAAGAAAATACAATAACTGAAAACAAACATAAAAACTGCACAACAAATTTATTTTATCAAAACTTTCAATATGTCAATTAATTATCAAATAAGCGTATTTAATATTATAATTTATTTTCTGCTTTCTTTATATTATTCTGTGTACCCATATTTATAAAAAATATAAATCATACTATTGTGATAACAAATAAAGAAGGTTTTTCGCTATAAATTCACTCAAAGAACATTTTGATTTTTCATTAAAAAACTGTTGAATTTTTAATTTTGTGTTTTTTATAAGTATTTACAAATTCACACCAAATTGTATTTGCATCAGTTCTCAAGTCATTAAAAAATTCAAACTCTTCCTCACCCCATAACAAAATATTCCTATATTTATCTTCATCGATAGTTAAATTTATAAATTTAGGTTTACCATATTCATAGATGTCTTTGCATATTTGTATAATATCACCTTCATAAAATGGATCTAAAATATTTAAAACTATCCCACACATTCCTCCTGTATAAAATGTGATTTCACGTTGCATTTTACTGGCATTTTTTTTGTTGGTAATTAGTAACATGTTTTTAGAAATACTTTCATTTAGTTCTTCAACCTCGGTCACATTGAATGAAATACACATTTGTACTAACATCTGGAAGAACAGAAAGTCAGTTAAATCCATCTTGAATGACATAACAGTAAATTATTTATCTATTGTTATGCAACTAAATCTGACAAATGTTTATAATATCTTTATAGTTTGTTGTAATTTATCTTATTGTACATGAAACATAAAGTAGAAATTGCAAATGTAATATTTATTTGTCTTTGATCAAATTTAATGAATTTATGGTACCTTGCCTGTTATTTTTTAATCCTTTAAATATTAAAAAAATATATATTTTAAATCTATTGCTATAATTTAATTATTACAATGCAAAACTATCAATTCCATGGTAATTGGGCTAAGTTTGATTTATATGCAGTTTGTTTAATCACTTGGCATGTGTATTGAAAGATTGTTAGTAGTTTTTTTTATACAGTGTCTGTAACTAAGCTGCAAAAGTTTAGGAAATGATTCTGTGGGTTAATATAAATAAAAAATAAAAATACAAACTTTTCAAAAATCCATAGTTTAGAGATATCCGCCATTTTGTTTAAAAAAACATAACTTTGGAAATAGAATAGATATTCAGTTCAGATTTGATATACACATTTTATATGTTACCTTTTATAAGTGTACCAAAAATAAACACTGTATTTTGTATTTGTTTATTTGGCATTTAAAATATTTAATATAGAAATCTCGAAAACAATTAACTTTACAAAATATTCTCAAGACACAAAAAAACAAAACCTTTTTTAATGACAAACAAAACAGTTTTTGTATTTTTTTCTGTAGGTGAAAGGATAACCAAGTTATTAAGAAAAAATCAGGAAACATAATATCTTGGTAGTTAAGATTAATTTCATAACACCCAAGATTCTAATACTGTAATAAATTATAAGATTTGTTATTTGCCATTCCGAATATTGATATATTAAATAATAAATAAATGTAAGACTCACCATCCGATAATGGCTGAATAGCCGAAACGGCCGTTGTATAAAAAACGACCAAACAGAATATTGTGGACGGTGAGTCTTACTGTAATAAAATCCAATGCTCTGAATTGCATAAAAAATTCAAATGTGATAACTATGCCAAAATGTTGCATATTAAATTTTATTCGTGCTAATTATCTCAAAGCATGTACAAAAATAAATCAAATTTAAACTTAATATATGAAACTAATTAATCACAATTCCAACTTTATTCTATGTTTACAATAGGTAAAGGAATTATGAACAAAAAACTATGACAGAGTCTACTATGATATTGGTCAATTAAACAAAAATAATATTTTCTTTCAAGTTAATGTTACTAGTAACTATATTGAATATAAAAGATCACTCCATTCCAATGCATATTGACAGTACACATAATGTCTGCAAAGAGGTGTAAATCGCCTTATGAGTATGGGGGTATGCTGTATGCACTAAGTTTCACTTGATAGCAAGAGTTGATTCATGCTCTCGAAATGTCATGGATTAGTTTTTATAGACATAAATGATTGCAAATGTCATAAATAAATTAAATCATGTCAGTGTATTAGTTGACACAGCACATTTATTTTAGAGGTTGTGAACAAACAAAATTTTCATGAAAAACATAAATACAAATATGTTACAAAAACAAATCTTAATTATTAGTTATTACGAAAGAAAAGAGTTTGATAGATTTAATACGAAACAATATATTCTATTAAAATTGAAATCTAACTTTCAAATTTTTAATATGTAAAATTAAAATTACATTATATTGTTACAGAATATTACATTAATATGAATAATATTGTATCTAAAGTGCAACTTGAGCAGTAATTTTATCAATTAAAGTCTATTTACATTATAATTTAACATTTACATTTAAAAAAATACATTTTGGTTTATATCACTATGTCACCCCGATTTTGCTCAAGTATCTTCAATTTCTGGTTTGCCAATTGTTTTCCAATCCGCAGTTTTTCAAAAACTTCAAGTATTTCAATCACTGTAGTTGCAGTAGGCCCATTCAAAAACTTCTGTTTGAACCTTTTTTCATGGAAAGTAGCTTCTTGTTCATATTCCTCTATAGTTCTATAATAAATAAAACTGATCTTTCCTTGCTCTGCCTACAAGAAAGATAGCCACATTAATTACATATTTTAGGTTTCAATATTTTTTATCCATTCTTAATTTACTTGTATGTTCTAATGAAATATAAAATGAAATTAGAATTTAAAAAAAAAAAAAAAAAAATCAGAATATTAAACTTAATAACAATAAAATGAAAACATCTAAAGATTACAATTGGTTCACATTCAAAATAACAATATATTGTAATGTTTTGTCAGATTGTAGATTAGCAGAGAAAGTAGTGTATAGTGAGACCCCCCCCCCCAAACTCAACTGAAATTTATGTTGGTCAATATCAGTTATTTTCAAAATGTTGGGAATATGTTAAATAGGCAACAGGAATATGAATACATGGAAGCTAAAATGCCTTAATGTGAGCATTTCTGCTGGGTGTGTACTGTCAAGTCTGAAGTGATTTGGGTCAGTTTTAGTCTTTAGAACTTTTTTGAAAAGCATTTACAACTGGTCATCATTTGGGAAACATTCTGGAAGGTCATTCATTCTAACCCACCATTCAGAACCATTTAAGCTAAAACCAAGCACACCCTAGTTTTCCTTTCTGGAGACTCAAGTACATGTATAATTGAGCACAACATTATAAACAAGATGGACAATAGAGCATAACCAGCATAATGTATGAATTAAAAATTCTTGTACAGATAATTCAACTGCATAAAACCAATATAACAAAAGTGTCAAATGTCATTAAAAAAAATTAAAATTAATTATGCCATTATTATAAAGAAATAAAATTATTAAAAATACAGGATTTCAGATGGAATTAATTTCTCAAAATCCAATAATTGTTCAATTACGAGCAGTTTTAAATATACATTGTCAAATAATTTATAAATAAGGAAAAAATGATTCCACAATAATTGCTTCTGAAAAATATTTGTTTACACTAATATAATTCTAGAAAGATTAAAAAAATGGACTCTTAAATCATTTTACAGCCAAAACATATCCAATTTTCAAAAATTGTCCTCCAAATCAAAAAATTGGTTTTCTAATAATAAAAAACATATAGTTCGATACATCACCCTTTTGTATTGTAAAACATTAACATTTCAAAAAATTATTTCCTAAAATCAACCCTTGTTAAAAAAAAACACCATTTTTGTATCAAATTCATGTTATTTAATATATTGAGCATAAATATAACAACAACCAGATTTTAAAATTTACCTAACTATTTAAAATTGTTGGTCTAACCTTACTTGGATGCACTTTTAGCAATTTGATAAAGTACATTTGGATAAAGTACAGACATTTTAGATATTATTTCTTTCAATGCTTCTTATCCAGTAGAATGTGAGATATTTTAAGTGTTGTTTTGGTTATATTTTCAGAATTTTTATTCAGAAAATATTCTTTATATTCCCCTTAATTCACCTTTATATCCTCTTTTTATTTACTATTTGTGGCTAAGTACATCTAGTAGAATATCAATAATTTGCGGAACAGGATGCCTGTTTCCATTAGTAAAAACCACCACCAAACTACTATAGCTACCTTACCTTATTTCTATTTATTTGTTATGATATAACAATTTTACCTAGTTTCTAGCCAGACTACAAAAAAAAGTGTTTATATAAAAACTATTTAAATAGATTGTAAATCTGTAGTGGGCTTATATCTAATTATAACAAATTAAAAATAAAACTTAAGAAATCTAATAATGTACCTCTTTCTCTAATTTACTGCAAAGTAAATCATGTTTCTGCGTCCAACCAAAATGAGAACTGTGAGGTATTTTCCTCCAATATGTATGTAATAGTTGCTGTTTACATAATGGAGTTAAGCCAGGTACAGAATTCATACTCACTTCATGAACTGTCACTTTTACTGTTACTCCATTTTTGTTATTAGTTTTATACATTTTACTTCTTGTGTGTCTCAGAGAATTATTAGAAGATCTAGTACTACTGTTTATTGACGGAGTTGATGATGGAATTTTTAGTTTTACCTTTTGTGTATATTTTATATTACTTGAATTGGAAGAACTTGTTGGCATACAACTATGCCCACGAGGGCTGTCTGTTCTAGTTTCTAGCAGATAATCAGAAATTAAAGTTTTTGACTTTACACAAACATTTCCAGACATCCTATAAATGAAGAAAAAAAACATTAACTTTTTTGTTGTTGGAGTTATAAGGTGAAAAACCATTTCGGTCACCATCACATTCACAAAAAAGGGTATAAAAATTGCTTCTCAATATAAAATCAACAAATAGAATAAAAATCAATAATATAAAATTTAAACAATATAAACGATACTAAAACTATTTAACAATTGTAATATTTGATAAAGTTTAAAAAACAGCGACATAACATGGTCTGTAAAGGAGCCCTGCAACAAGTTAACAATGGTAAAATAAAATAAAATAAAGTACAGTATTAATTTAAGATTTTACAGGGTCTCAAAAGTAGAGAGTTAACAATGATAAAATTTAATGGAACTCAATAGACAACAAAATAGAATATTACAGAGGTATAAAGGTGCCCTAGAACAATTGAATCTATATTCTATATATGTAAAATTTCACCAAAAATGTTCAGGTGATACAAAAAGGACACTCTTTCTCCTATTGGCTATACAATATGTATTGCGGTACAAAATATGACGGAATAACACATGATACATGAGATAACGGTGGATGACTGGCATATAAATTGTAGTTTTCTTTGATGTTTCCTCTCTTTTTGTATTTCCAGTTATTTTGCAAAGCCCAGGTACCGAACATCCTAGCTGAAGTCTTTGTATGGAACACTGAGTGTCCTTAATATATCCAGAATAACCTGTAAAGCACTTTTGGAAATGGAACACAAAATATAGTGATGGAAACCAAATGGAATCTTTCAAAATAGCAAAGAGTTCAGTGGCAAAAAAACAAACAAACTAGAAACTAATCTATATATACACATCCAACCAGATGAGTAATATGTACAACCGACATTATTGTTATCTATGAAAATAATCTCACTGGTTATTATGAGATGTTAACTTTGCAGAAGTCAAAACTATTTTTTCAACTGTACATGTTCATTATCAAATAAATATGATAAAATCTGGTAAAAATGCAACTCTAGTTAATTTATCTTATTTTATAACCTAACTTTTTTGTGTTTTTGATATAACCGTTTTGATGAAAAGTTAAAATGCAAGTAGAACTTCTTATATCTTATGATTGTAAATAGAATTTCATTTTACAGTTATCAAAACTCATTGACAATCTATTATATAACAAAAAAACTTTCTTACTGGGAGACTATTTAGGCAAAAAGCCTATACACTTAAACTCCTAATGAAAAACCACATCAGAAATTTTTACTTTTATGAACCTAGACAAAAGAAATCAAAATTTGGCATTTGAGTATATCATGGAGGTATAAAACTTGGAGCATATTCGTACATTGGAGGAAGTAAAAGTCCCAAATTGTCGAGGATTCTAAGTGTCCAAATGCCAACGAGACACTGAGTTTCTGACCTATATTCATGTTTTCAGTCAAAGGATTATTAAAAACAATGTTATAAGCTGGATGATATGTTTCAAGCACAGATTACTAATATATGACAATTGTAGTAGCTACCTTCATAGAGAAAGAGATGGTTCATCTGTCTCAGTTAGTTAGCTAGGAATTTGTCACAAATAAACTTGCTCCACAAACAAGACGAAGGGCAGAACTATGAACTGAATCAAGCTTTCTTAATTGCTGATAGTTTGAGGATGAATAAATTATAGAGCAATAATCAATCTGTTATCGAACAAGAGCACGATAAAATCATAATATAGAGTCCTATCGGCTTTCTACCAAGAATCACTGAGAACATGGAACATGTGATGAGTTTTAATGCAATCTGTTTTCAAATCAAATAAATGAAAAATCCAAAAAATGGTTTTATCAAATAATAGCCTAAAAATTTAACAATTGTAGAAATTTCAAATTGTGTTCCATTAAGAAATAATAAAGGTTGATGATTCAGTCTAAGATGACTAAACGTAATAGATTTTGCTTTTTTTAAAAATCCTATTTGAATTAAATAAACTTCTTTTACCTTATCCAATTGACATTTTGTTTAGGAAAAAAATTAAATATATTCCATAAATTATAAAATTAACTTACTTCTATATTCCAACTTTTTCAAAATTGGATCAAATAAAAAATAATTTATTAAATTATTAGAAAATTAATATTTTTAGAAAAAATAATCATATCAAATAAAAAAGTAGAAGGTATTTATTATGAAAATGAAAAGGTACCTTTTGAAAGAGTAGCAGTCCAAAACAGAATCAGCAACAAATCTTTTGAAAATATTATAAATAAGATTTTTACTAAACCAGTTAGTTGGCTTGAAACATACTGAATAATGAAAACAGACAGCAAACTATGTTAAATCCATGAATCACAAAAATTGTTTACTTATTTCACTCAACTTTCTTGATATTTATTGTTTACACAGTAGCTTTCTCTTTAATATTTTTATTTAGTTATCTGCTTAGTATTATCAGAAGGCTGGTCGTATGAAATCAAACAAAATCTTATCTATAAACAATTATTCTTTTATACTATATATAATTTCATTTATATTTAATAAGTGGTGGTTCATGAGTAAAGCAAAAATGTTTCAACAGTTTTTTTCTCTTACTCTTTATGAATTTTTCATTACTCATTTCGGTATAGAAGTTGCCGCCGTTCCAGAACTCCTTAAAGGGTTAAAGGATAACAAAGTTATCAACAAAAACTGAAAACATTAATATTGTTTAAATTCTGATCTCTAAATCTTCCTGTAGCTTAGAGGACAACTGCATTATCGACACACCCAATAATGTTAATAACTAATATCATAACATTTTGCGTTTTGCAATGTTGTGGGCCTACAGTATATGGAAGAAACATCTTCAAAACACTGAAAATACATTGAAAACATTGATAGATATTCCAACTCCTACTCAGTTACATTTAATTGAACTTCCTACAGCTGGTTAAAAAAGTGTTTTAATGTTACACATCTGGTTATTAAGAAAGTGCTATTGTGATTGTAGTAAAATTCCCAATTATTAGTCTATTGCTATTGATCACAATAACTGGAATCCAAATATTATTTAAACAAATTTTATTTTTCAAATATCGTCCACACCATGCATAAAATAATATATTTTCAAACTCATAAATGGCTGACATGCATTCATGTATGGTATTACACATTGCAACAGTCTTAATAAAGCTAAAAGCTTTCCAAATCGAGTGGTACCTGTTTTCTTCCTCTTATTGGGTATATCCATAACTCAGTTGTCATTTAAACTTACAGGAACATTTGAAGATAAACATTTTCAGAATTCACACAAAACTTTTGGTTCTAGAATAATCTTAGATGTTGTAGATAATTACCAAGATATGTTTCCAGATTTTTGTTGATAATTCAATTTTCCTTTGGGCTATAGAAAGAATAAAACAAAAATTTTGTTTGTCGTTATAAAAGAAAAAAAAATTGTAAATATTTTGTAAAATTGGGGTTTTATTATACTAAGATGCATGCAAAATAAAAATATATGGTTTTTTGTTTGTTAAAAACATAAAATGGCTTCTAGATAGAAAACTAAAGATTTTAGGGAAAATGTTTATTTACAATTTTTCAATGGCTTTGATCTGAGGAATAAGCTCTTGAAGTTTTGGAACACCTTCTATATTAAAATCAAATAATAGGCAGAAACACGCAAACAAAACACTAACACATTATGTGTTTTGTCATCTTAGTGACAAGCATTCATTCTGAAATATTTGATATTGCATATTCATGATAAAGAAATGTACATTTTTACAATATTGCCATGTTTATAATTATATTCTGGGCTGAGTGGTAACTTTCACTAGGCCATAAAAATAAGCATTATAAAATAATTGTTTACAAAATATTTGTTTAAATACCTACACAAATAAACTGTAGGCCTACATATGCTATTCCCTGTTACTATATATCGATAACACTATAGCATAAAAGAATACAATAAAACATCGCATGTGATTGAACAGACACAAAGCCCCGGCATATTTTGGTCATCTGATAATTTGAGTCCGTCAATTAACAGAAACTGGCGGTTGAAAGAGTGACAGATAACCAGTTTTTCTGTGTAGTATTAAAATTTTGTAGTAAATTCTAATTAAGGAAGAAAGGATGTTTATAGGTATTCTTATACAAACAAATACTATTGAGATTTGACCTATATTAACTAATTAGCTGAATTTAGATAGAATACCATCAGTGACGGGTAAAAATAAAGATATGAACAAACTAATCAATATTATTTAAAGAATACAGTTTTAATATCATAATCTATTATAGTCTTGAACATAAAATATTTTTCTACCTAACACAATGATTTATATACAGTGCATAAAAATGCAAACAAGTCATAATTAAAAATGATCACATGAATTAACAATAAATCTATTTGTTGTTGGTAGAAAAAAAAAACAAGTAAGAACTCTTTACATAGCACCAAACATTAAATATTAACAAAATAAAGCTTTTATTTAAATTAAAACAAAATCAAGACTAAAAAGCAAGTATACATTAATCATAAGTTTAGTTATGCTCTTCGATAAACATACAATACAATTTAAAATAAATCAATTGTTTTCTGTATTTTTCACTAATAGATCTTATCTGTAACATGTTTACATTATGGGGAAAATATATTTGAAATAAAATAAATAAATGAAAATATTTAACAACAGAATTATAATCAAACACAATTTATATTGGAAATGTATTCATAAGAGTAAACAAAAAGTTATAAAACTTCCCAACTTGACTAGGTTTTCCATAACAATTTAAAACAGAATCTCTGAGTTTTAAATATATTTAAAAGTTAACTTGTTCAAGTTAATTTTTATTAAACTAGGAAAACAACATGAAAAAAAAAGAAAAGTTTAACAAAGAAAACTTCTTGATAAGTTGTAACTAATTAGTAAGAACAGTAACAAAATACCACATGATTTAACAAAATAAATGATTAATCACTGAAAAGTTTCCAATATCGATATAATTCTAAAATTACCTTTCAACCCCCCCCCCTCGAGTCTTCCAGGGTTTCCCATAAAGTAGCAACCATGCTACTTCTTAAAAGAAGTACTTAGTTTATAAAAAAGTGGACATTTTGTTGCTGAGTGTATAACATATCTAAGATTTGTATTCACATTATTGATTTCTTCATGAAAAATAATCTTGAAATATAATTATATTAGGGATAAAGTAGATAAACATATGATTTTCCTAATAGATGATTTTGAATAACAAGAAAAAACTTTTAACATAACGTGATATATGTTATAACTAGATTAAAATGTTTCTTAGTAACTACTGAATAATAAAAAAAGGCACTCTTGTCACTTTGAAATTTCATTGGTGGAAAGTTACACATACATTTTTCTGCTTGTGACAAAATTTCTTAGTGACATTAAAAGTTAACCAATAACAAGAGGGGATGTGATATCATATGGAATGTATATATTTTTTATGTAATGTGCGAAATTTTTGTATGTATCACATAAGCAATAAAAGTTACGAAGTTACTGAAATCGTTGTTTTTAATCACCAAAGAATGTAATTTATTACTCTTTTAGCCTAGAGACTATGAACTTAATGCAAATATATATTAACAAAATAAACAACCAAACAAGGAAATTGCTTCATCTCACAGCCATTTCATTCATTGTAAATAAATATTTTATATAAAAACAAATTGTATCACTTTGAGAATAGTTTGTTAGAATTATTCAACTTGCAAGTGCTAATGACACGTTTTAATATTATTTGATTAAAAAAACTTTCTCTTTTATTGAACAAAATATATTCAAATTTATTGCTATGCTTAATGGTTTACCTAAATCTATAATATTGTTGTTGGTATACTTGAATAATTTTTTTCTTTTTCTAACAGTTTTCTTAAATTAAATATTTTATAACTCTTTAGGAAATTGTAAATATCTGATTTAAACATACATAATTCCAACTTTAATTACACCAAATGATTACTATAAAAGAGTAGAAAATGTTTTAATGTGTCTTACGGCTACACCCACCTTTTACAATAATTAAAAAAACAAGTTCCATTCCGCTTGAGGCCTTGGTCAATCTACACACCACAACAATGAAAAACAATAACAATTTACGTCACATAAAACAAGGACAAAAACACAAATCAAAACTGTTTAATGTTTCATGAAGACAAAAAACACTTCAGAAACACTTTCTTGTTGCTACTTCAGAAATTTATTTTTATGATTTACAGGAGTCGCATTACAGTGTAGTAAACGGACCAATGGAAGGCAAATCATATAAATAAGTTTCTGAAGAAACGAAGTGTTTTTGTCTTTGTGAAACATTAGACAGTTTTGAAATTTTTTTTACTTTTGTTATTGTTTTACGTGACGAAAGTTGTTAGTAACTTTTTAGTGTTGTTTCATTGTTGTGTTGTATTTGTGGTGAGTAAATTGACCAAGGACTTAAGAGAAACAGAACTAGTTTTTTAATTAAGGTTGTAGCCATAAGAGATTTATACATTAAGAATTCATTGTGCCTAAAATGTCCTTTAAGATTTGTTATTCGCCATTCCGAATATTGATATATTAAATAATAAATAACTATAAGACTCACCGTCCACAATATTCTGTTTTGGTCGTTATTTATATACGACGGCCGATTCGGCTATTCAGCCATTATCAAGTTCAATGTTGGAGAAGGTTCTCCGTTGTCATAGAACACACAAAACAATACAGTTAACATTAACAAAAACACAAACACTGATTTAAAATGAATATTTATTAAATTTAATTAAAACGTGACTCATGAGTCGACACGATTGTTAGATGTCCTGGAACGTACTGTGTGCGTGTGCATGATTTAATTATCGGTACTGGATATTGTCTTATCTAACTGTGTCAATACAGTGCCATACAGTGCATTGAATCAAAGTTCATTTTTTAAAAAATTTCAAAAAAAAAAAAAAATTGAACTTTGATTCTAATGCACTGTACGACACTGTATTGACACAGTTAACTAAGACATTATCCAGTACCGATGATTAAATTATGCACACCCGCATGCAGTATGTTCAGGGACATCTAACAATCGTGTCGACTCATGAGTCATGTTTTAATTAAATTTAATAAATATTCATTTTAAATCAGTGTTTGTGTTTTTGTTAATGTTAACTATATTGTTTTTGAGTGTTCTATTACAACGGAACACCTTCTCCAACAATGAACTTGATAATGGCTGAATAGCCGAAACGATCGTCGTATATAAAAAACGACCAAAACAGAATATTGTCGACGGTGAGTCTTATATTTATTTATTATATCCTTTAAATCAAAAGTAGAAAAGTTGTTATCAATAAAAACTGTATAACAAAACGTTTTACCATGAATTGGTTTCTGTTCCATTGAAGGCACTTTTAGAACCTTTGAAGATAGAAAATCGTACACATCTTGTTGCTTTATTTCTTTTGTACTATAGAAAAAATTGTTATAATTTGAAATTATTTGTTGCAGTATAATTTATTTCTCTTTGTAAACCTGTTTGGATGACAAGAGAAAATATTTGGTTGGTATTAGTAATCTACTAAATTATGCTCTGTATACAAAGTTACTACTATTTCTAATTTTGGAGAGGACTATCATTAAACTTTGTCCATTACATTTATTAGGTTACATTTGAGCTAATACACATACAAAATGCATTCTGATAACATAAGATATAAAACAAACAATAATCAATTCTGTAATATTCATAGTCATTAATGCATACACAGGAATAAAAATAATTTTCAACTGTTTAAAAATATTTTGACACTGCCTAGAAATGAAATGACATAAAAAATTCTAGATAAAATTAATTAGGAACATATTATTACAAGAGGTAGGAGGTTTGGCTTCTTACAACATGTGAGAACATATTTAGAGATAAACATTTATTTCCTCAAACATACAAGTTGCAATTCAGATAAATAAAAACAATTGTAATAATACATTTAAAATTCTAATATTTTATTTTATATAAAATATAAAAATAGAAACACACACATTAAGATGGAAGTTGTTTTTGATTCAATTTTGATTATTTATTTTACTTAGACCTAAGACAGTTTTTTAGACTGGTATAGTAGTTCCAAAAGTAATTATTCTTTCAAAATACCGTGAAAGTAAAATCTTGAGACAATATTACTCTAAATCATGAATGGTTGCAAATAGCTCATTTTGAACTGGTAAACCTACTTATATTTAAAAATCAAAAATAATAATTAATTGCTATAAAACATATTAAGGGAACAGAAATAGACAGAAGTTTGATTTATGTAAGGAAAATGTTTATAATTTAAATTTAGGTCAAACATCAACCAAATAAAAATAAAATGTACTGTTCATATTATCATCACATCAAATGGATGGCAATTTTGAAATCACGAATGATGTATTTGTAGGTTAATAAATATAAAGAACTTTCGTAAGTGAGAAAAAAATAATTTTATAACTTAACTGAGTTTACAAGTGAGGCATTATCAAACATTGAAGTTACTAATCTTGGATAAATTGTTTGTTCATTACAAAGATTACTTCTTTACATATTGTTTTTAACTAATATTATAAGCAATTTGTAAACTCAATATAACACTAGAAGTTCATAAGATACACTACCCTACTTATATCCCCTAGTTAGAAAATGATAAATAACCTATTGCAGTATTTTCTGTCAATGTTATAACAATATAAACATACGTTTTAAATGTTGAATTTTGTTGATGTACACCATTTAATTAATCTGGGATCACTTCCAATGTGAAAAAATATCACCACTATTATTATTATTTTTTAAATTTGTAAATGTAAATTTTTGTTTGAAGTTCAGCAAATGCTATTTTTAATGTGTTATTCAGTCAGTCAATTGGAATCACACTATGCAAGCGGTTACACCATAGTACAAAAGTGAAAAATGCTATTTGTAGTGAGGGATTGTGTGTTATTTAGTCAGTCAATTGGAATCACATTATGCAAGCGGTTACACCATAGTACAAAAGTGAAAAATGATATTTGTAGTGAGGGATTGTGTGTTATTTAGTCAGTCAATTGGAATCACACTATGCAAGCGGTTACACCATAGTACAAAAGTGAAAAATGCTATTTGTAGTGAGGGATTGTGTGTTATTTAGTCAGTCAATTGGAATCACATTATGCAAGCGGTTACACCATAGTACAAAAGTGAAAAATGCTATTTGTAGTGAGGGATTGTGTGTTATTTAGTCAGTCAATTGGAATCACATTATGCAAGCGGTTACACCATAGTACAAAAGTGAAAAATGCTATTTGTAGTGAGGGATTGTCTGTTATTTAGTCAGTCAATTGGAATCACACTATTCAAGTCGTTATACAACAGTACAAAAGTGAAAAATGATAATTATAGTGAGGTATTGTGTGTTATTTAGTCAGTCAATTGGAATCACATTATGCAAGCGGTTACACCATAGTACAAAAGTGAAAAATGCTATTTGTAGTGAGGGATTGTGTGTTATTTAGTCAGTCAATTGGAATCACACTATTCCAGTCGTTATACAACAGTACAAAAGTGAAAAATGATAATTGTAGTGAGGGATTGTGTGTTATTTAGTCAGTCAGTTGGAATTACACTATTGCATGTGGATATACCACAGTATGGAAGTTGAAAATTTGAGCTATCACATTAGTGTTTTTACCTAGCATTTGTTACACACTAGTTTTAATGAATTTTATATTGTAAGTATAGTTGATTAAATAAAACTGGTTATTAAAAGTAATACTACTTGATGTACTGACTACACTTCAGTGAATGAAAAGTCGTCTAGCAGGTTAGGTCCACAACAGGTTGAAAGGCTAAAAAATGGAAATATTGTAGTAGTCATTATAAAAAGAAAATGATGTCTATAGCGTTATGATGCTGATTTGAACTCCCATTTTTAACAATGATAAAAATATTAATCATTACTGTGGATAATCATTACTGTGGATAACTTTTCATAGATCAGTGCCTTTGGATTATTTTGTATACAACTGAAATAGTTAATTGTAATGGGAATTATTAAGTAATAAAAAAGGCCACTGTTGCCTATAAAGATAAAAAGAACATAACACGTTCAAAGAGTTATGCAGCAGGTCTGTTTGCTTTTAGCATAGATTACAATAAATTTAAAAAAAAATTAAATGAATTGTAACTTAAATGTTGTTCTGGCAACAACATACAATAATGACACATTGATGAATCGACACACAGGTGATCTGTGTAAGCCTGAAATTATTAGGTTAAAAAAAAAAAAAAATATATAGTAGACCAAATAAAGTTTGGTATTTTGTAACAAGAGTAAACAACAAATGGCCATTTACATATTTTGTGACTTCTAAATGTAGTTAAAGTAAACCTTTAAATAATGTTTAATTTTACAGATTGCATGTTTAAAGGAGACATTGCTTCACTGAATTAGTCAACGCAATAATCAATGCCACTCAAGATGAAAATATTATGCATACAATCAAAGACACTAGCTCTGTGACAAAAGACTGAAAATATCACAAGGATGGTCAATTATAGCGAAAAAACTGTCTTCCTTTTACCACCACTTTACACACCTATCTACAAATCACTACAGGAATTTACAAAGATATAAATTTTACACCTCCGGTAGATTCTTGAACATTGCGGCATACCGGGCAATTAAAGAGCTGAAAAGGTGGCAGATGGCTCTTTTGTTTCATTCGAAACTGATTACAACAGAAATACTCAGAGCAGGCTAAAGGAGGCAAAAAGTAACCTGGGATTGACAGTTGGTGCAAAAATACAATAGGCAGACCAATCTTTAAAATAAAAAACAAGACCTACAGTAAGACATGTCCAAACAATCATTTCTTGCTCTAGAATGGGATACATAGTCACTGAGAGAAACCGGAAAAGAAAAAAAAAACTGCAGAAACAAAATAACAACCAACCGTCAATGCTAACAATCCTTGTCTCCCCAATGTTACTAGCAATTGCTAATCAAATATACAATATGCATTGTGCCATCAGCATCATCTGAGACTGGATATACACACGAAGAAGTAACAATTACTAAGCTGATCTTTTGCATTATAATTAATAAATATTTAATTATAAAAGTGATGACTTCTATTTTACATATACAGTAGAACCCATCTAATCCGTCACCTTTGGGACTGGGGGCATGGTCGGAACGCAAAAAAGGTTGGATTATCCGAAAAAAAGTCAATATTTATTACATATTATATAAAGAGATTTTTTTAAAGTGAAATAAGTGATATATAAACTTTTAAAAGTCTATATATAAACACTGCAAGTACTATAGCAAATCAATAGAAACAACACGAGAGATGACACATCACTGAAGCGGGATGATACAGCACTGAAGCGGGAAAGCGATAACAAACCGGATGAATGGCGCCAGACGGGCCGTGAGTCATCGACAAGTCGGCACATTATCGTGAGCTCGAGCATGGTCGCATTAACCAGAGTAACGGACCACCCGAGGGAGGATTAGAGGGGTTCTACTGTAGATATATTTTGTAATATAAATAAATAAGTAAAAATGTAATTATTTAGTTCGGTATTTTATTACTGAAAATTCTTTGGGTGAAATACAAATAATTACCATGTAACAGTAAAAACCATGAGTGATCCCAGCTTAAAAAAAAGTTTGTGTTGTGCAAAAAAAACCATCATCCTTTCAAAAATAACAAATTTACCAAAATATATTCTCTCTAAATATATTTAAAACTCTAAAGTGAAGATCGATAGAAATAAAAAATACAATAATTTGTCATATAAATACAATAACTTTTTTTTATACCCATAGTGGCAAACTTCACATTCTTTTGTGGTTATCTAAAATATAGAATTATAAAACAAGTGAATGTTATTTATAGGCCTTATTAATACTTATTAGTAGAACCTAATATTATTATTATTTAATCTAAATCCCACTTACTATTACTGTTAGTTTAACAAATATGTTTATTTCAAATGTAATAATACACATATATTAGTCTTAATTAAATATACTTAAAAAGTAAATACAAAATTAAATAAGGCAAGATTAACTTATTAGATGTTAGTAAAGTGGTAACTATTTGTACATTAAATTATGTTATTCATTTGTACAAACAAACAAAAAATTTCATACATATTTTGATTTTTTCAGGAAGTATTCTAATTTACTCAATTATTAAATATTATATTCGTGCTTGAAGCAGACTATTCTTATAATTTATACACAAATAAAAGCATTGATAAAAATAAACAGATAATAAAGCTAATAATAATAAATTTAACCTCGTCATTAGAAACAGTGAAATATGTTGTCAACAAAGCATTAGTCCTTAATAGCTAAAACATGTTTACAAAACTAACATTAAGCTTTTTTTTTAGCACTGAGCATAACTCACTATCTTTTAAATATTTCGCCTACTACTTAATTAAATAATATTATAGTTCAAAGCAAGCACACCTATATAAAAGCACTTCAATAAAAAATTACAGTCCAGTAAAATTAAACCCAGAAATTTTATTACTATGAAAAAATATCAAAATTTGTCACTCAAACAAAATATGACCCCCCCCCCCCCAACATTTTTATGGGGGAAAACAAATATTTCTTAATTACTTTTTCATTCACTATTATAAAAAAAAAGATATACTTTATGAGAGATAAATTAAATTTATATAGGAATTTTGATAATCTGCTATGAAAACTCTTAATTTGGAAATCTCTTATAATTACTTTCATTTTAATCAAATCTTCAAGTCTCGAAATTATGAAACATAAATGATTTAATTTTAATTACCATATATTAATTTTTTTTCTAACATGTTTATAAAATCTCTAAAATAAATAATTTAAATTTTAATATCAGTATTTTGATAGTCAATTTATTTTAGAACAACTTTTGCATTAGTGAAAGTATGGTTAAATAATTTTTTTTTCATGTAAGTCCAGAAACATGGAAATGTAATTGTAAAATTTTAGTTTTGTACTAAATATTTTGTAGGTGTCAAACTTTTCTAATAATTTATTTGATAACCAGCTCCATTACATGAAAAATACAAGCCAACAAAATAAATTGCATTAAACTTAACATCTTAGATTGATGTAGGTGGTTTCGTGTATGTTAGTTTTACTCCAAATTCAGATTTGGAAAATCAATCATTTTCGCATTGGAGAAAGTGACTTGGCTCAAAAGAATGCTAAATGAGGTGGTTTGTATTATAGCCTGCAAGTGTTAAACAAATTGTAGATTCAACTGTAGTACACCAGAGTGGATGTCTACAATAATATTTTGTATGTAATCAATTTAATATTTTATAATTTTAAAGGAAAATAATATCCAGGGCTTGAAATAAGAAAAATTGAATAAATAATAATAACAATGTTTGCAATAAATTTGAAATTTTCAATCGATGATATACTGGGTTAGTTATATTTCAATTCATAAAATAATTTAGTACAATTTTGTCTCATATTTTACCCAGAAAGGTGAAATTATTAAGGAAAATGTGTTTCAACTTTTATGAAAAATGGTAGGGAATTGTTTTTTTAAACATATTCTTTCTGGTTTAATTTTACTACAAGAAAAGAAAAAAATTGGTCAATTGGTTAAGAATTCTCAACTTTAGATGTATTGAATTACCATGAAACTAAATTGTAAGTTTTTTTTTATAAATTATGAAATTAATAAGAACATTTTTTCTTGAAAAAATTGTTGTTTTAACAATAATGTTTAATATTTTAACTTGAAATTTGTATTAAGATATTTCCAATTACACCATCATTTGTTCTAAGAATTTCAAGGGAAAATAACAACTTTCTTAAGCTATTATATAAAAAAACATTTATTAGTAATTACCGTAACTGTAACAAATATACAAATTAACTATCAGATATGTTTGCACCAATTGAGTATTTCGATTTAATTAGAACTTTTTTTGGTTGTAATTTTCTCTATAAAAATGATAGGAATAGATATTAAGGAAAATATATTTTTTCACTGCCATAAATTGTTCCTTTTAGTGTGTACTTTTAGTATATGTATATGAACAATAAATACTATATTTAAACATTGCATAATGATTTCTGGAGATTCATTCACAGTAAATTTTATTTTTACTATACATTGCTTACGTTTTACGTATTAAAAGCAAATTTAGTTGGTTTACATAAAAGATTCATTTTTGATAAGGCTACATCAGCAATATTTATTTGAGAATTATTTTGCACTAGCCTGGGAGGAGATACATATGTATTTCTAATTTATGTAGAAGATGAGGAAAATGTTCGATAAATGTAACTAAAAATTAAAATGAGACATCATCGATGTAACAGTAAAGTATACTAAATCTTAATGATGTAGGAAATCTGTCCGAAAATAAAAAATCTGATGTAACATGTAAAGAAAACGAATGTGGAATAAGATGTATTGAAGAGGCGGATTATACTTGATTACAATTGGTTTATAAAAATCCTAAATATACTTGAGATAAAATATAGCTTAGTTACATAAAGATAACTCAATAACTTAAACTCTTAAAACTTTAGAAATTTTCAATAGAGAGGAAATTAAATTACCTAAATTTGGATTGTTATGAATGTTTTAAAAAGAAAAGGCAGATAATCTTAAGAGGTATAGATTTAGTTTTATATTACATTTTACAAGAAATGCCTCAAGAAGTGCAATTGAACTGACTTAATTATTACTATTTACAAAGCAAAATATTAAAAACAAAATCTTTTTGTCTAATCTAATTTACTGGCGTAAAATTATTTACTTAATGGTATTAAACTGAAAACTAAATAAATAAGTATTGAGCTTGGCTTGGAAGATATTTTAAAATTAAACTTTAAAACATAATTTATCACAAATAAAATGTTTTGTGACTCAATATTATAATAATAGTTAGTTGCATGAGTGAGAGTTTTATTATTGTAGCTCATGTATTACTGAAGATGGGGACACTGTCATTGAAACGTGTTTGAGTCAATTAATGTTGTGAGAAATTGATTTCAAGTTTTATATTGAATTTTGAAAACTGAATAATAAACGTAAGAAATAAAAAATCAGAAAGTTGAATTAAAAACAAATTTATTACAATTTTTCTTACTGTTGTTCTATTGTTTATGTTCAAATAAGTTTCCTACTCTATACATTAGTGAAATAAGATTGTTAAATGCTTGGACATTACAATAGCAGTTGAAATATTGTTCATTGAATTTATTTTCATTCGTAAGAATAATAAACATCATTTGATTTGCTTAGTAATTAGTCAAATTTTCCACATACTTTGGATTTTGTGAACTAAATAGATTTGTTTTAGACGGTGTGTATTGATTGTCAAATATTTTGAGAATAAAAAGTGTTCTCTACAACTTATAGAATAATGATAGATTTGAGTATAACAGAATCTGCTTAAATCATTAACAGAGTTTCACTAGGGGGATAGCGAGGGAGAGAGGATACAAATTTGGAAAAAAAAAAATTTTAGAGATAATTTATGCTGTTTGATATCATAATCCTTACAAAGCTATAACGATAACAGTTCTATAATAAATTAATTGGTTTATTCTACATACATAATTTAAGTATATACAAAGGCTACTAGATATGTATTTGGATAAAATTTTAACAAAGGACGAGAATTAAAAAAGTGTTTACGACAACTGAAAATAATAGTATATCCTATAATCAGGACTTAATAAATAGGAAACAAATTATAAAATTCTAACATGGTTTAATTGCTGATTAATTCGAATAAATATCAGTAAATGACATGAGTTTGTTCAATTACTAAATAACATATTTGTTTGATGTGATATTTGATTATACTTTATTTATAATTGTGCAAATCATCTGGTCATTATTAAATTATCAGAAGTACATTGATAAGATGACCACATTTTGGAAGTTCAAAACGGACAATAACGTAAATATGTTATTAAAATTTGGTATCTAATATATTAACTTGCATTTATAACTTATTAAATTTGATACAGTAGAACTCCAATTATCCGAATTAATTTGGACTGGACCTGATTCGGATAATTGGATATATCTCGGGAATCAAGCAAAAAAGGTACGTATGTAGATCATACATTGAAAAAACTACTTTTATTAACATGTTACACAAACATATATGTAAATATAATTATTAAAAGTAATTAAATGAAAATAAATAGTTCTTTGTATATACAATACATACATACCGTTGTTACATATGTATTTCACTTGAACCTCTTGAGTAAAGGGTGTTGTTTTGATGTAGTAGCGTGTTTCCGAGCATTTAGGCCTCACAGTCGCTTGACGGCAAGCAGTTGTACATCTTCGCTTTCCTGTTGCTGCTCCATTCACTTTAAGGAATTTTCAAAACACATGAAACTTCTACATGCATAGGGACACTTTCATCTTCTGTTTCTTCCTCGGTTCCATCATTGTCCATGCCATCATCTCGTTGTTTGACCAAAACACTCTCTGTGATTTCGTCATCAGTCATTATCTGGAACACTTTATTATCTTTATCACACCACAGCCACTTCTCCACATCATCAACATCACATTCTGAGCAACCCACGATTGCACTGGCCATGTTTACAAAGTCTTCCATGTACAGTTCCTGCTCTTGTTCATCAACTACAGCTGTTGTTTCTTGTTTCCTTTGCTTTCTAGTTCAAGTTGGTCTTTGGTCAATGTACCATTTATTTGGTTTCAAGCTCTTTTTAAGTAAGGCTTTAACCATATTCTAGGAATCCACAATCATGTAAAACCAGTCTTTCAAATTAATTTTCATATACAAATTCAGAACTCATTCTTCATTGTCATCTTCAGCCAGTAGCAGTCAACGAAGCAATTGACGTCAGTAGTGTAGTTTGGTGCACTCAATTATACCATGGGCTGCAGCAGACTGGTTACATTAGGCGGCAAGAACAGACATTTAAAATCTCCGTTTTCTCTCCCTCGAAACTCAAGAGGAGGACGAGTTGGCGCATTGTCAATGATGAGCAGAACTTTCCTGTTTTTCCCGTTTTGTTCTTTAAATTTTTTTACCTCTAGGATGAAGGTTTTGTTGTACCATTCCAAAAATATATCAGTGATCATTCATGCACTTTTTTGGTTCAAGTAGATCACTGGTAAATTGTTTACATTATTGAAAGCTTTTGGCTTTTTTGCTTTGCCAATCATTAGTAAAGGTATCCAATGGTTGCCTGTAGAGTTAGCACAAACTAGAATTGTGACACATTCCTTACTAATATGAGTCCCTGAAGCATTTTGTTCTCTTTTGGATGCCAAAGTTTTTCTCTGTAAAGCTTTCCAGTTCAAACTGGTTTCATCGCCGTTATACACAAGTTCAGGATCGTAGTCTTTAGTTTCTTGTTTAAAAGTTTCCAAAAAACTATTGGCAGCTTTACGATCAGCAGAAAGTTTTTCTCCCGCTAGTATCTAACTCCCGAATGCTGTCTGTGTATTTAAGATTTCGGAGCCAACCCTGGCTTGCTTTAAAATCAGTTAAACCCATTTTTTTTTTTACAAAAAATCCATGCTTTTTCACATAAAACCGGTTGTCCAATTGAACGTTGTTGCAGAAACCATGTGAAAACAGTTTCTCAATCTAGTCCCTTTTAACTTTTTTCATCGCTTTTCTAGAAGAACATCCATCTTCATCATTTTCAAATGCACTGACAAAGTTTAAAATGATTGTACTGTTAGTTTTAATGTCAGATGTCAGATACTGTAGCCTTTCACACGTCAAATTTCTCTGCCAATTGTTTTCCAGGCATACCTTTATTCAACGGATTTATAATTTCCACTTTATCTTTCAGTGAAAGGACAACACGTTTACATTTTGCACTCATTTCGAACAATTAATATACTAGAACTAGACACTAAACACAGCACAGTAGAACTCGATGCGAGGGCAAATTGAACTGACAAAACAGTGGTTATGCGCGAATGGGGGAAAGAGGAAGTGATGACTCATTGCTTCATTGTCATAGCAACAGTACGTGCAGTCCCCACACCTCTCTACACTGTCAGCTGGCGCTCTTGCTGTTATTTCTTGATTTTAAATTTTCTATTATTTCACACAAAATCGATTTGGATAATTGGGGTTCTGCTGTATAGACAAATTTTTCTATGGATTATTTGTATTAGGAATCAAGTGGGAAGAAAAGAGTGGGTAGTAAGAATACTTAAAGCAATTTGTGACTACTTTAATGAAATACGAGGAATAAAACAAAATGTGCTGGACGTACATGTAAAACAAAACACTCTTATCTCAGGATAAATCATTGAATATTTTCAGATAATTTACGTTGTTGTGATGTTAAAGCTAATTTTTTATGATTTATTTCAGTAATTTATCAATATTATCAGATTTCCAAAAAAATTAAAAATATATGATTGAAATTTTATTAAACAGAAAAAATTGCAAATATAAGATAGTCAAAATATTGTGATCAAACGGGACACATGGTCACCTTAAGTATTATGCATTAACTGAATAATTAGAGGTTGTATGATGTTATGTTTCATAAAAACAATTTAATGTAAACAAAGTCAATACAACAATTAAAACTTTGAATGTTATTCATGAGGCATGCCTGGAAACCTCAAATCTATAATGAAATTTGCTTGCATGCATACATGTTGAAAAGTTATAAATGATATTTAATATTTAAATGAAATTAATATTTATAGTTTAATATTGTTAATTTGTCCGTGACTGTAGTACTATGTAAACAGCAAATAATTAGAATATTGTAATCAATCTAAACTGAATTAATCCCACAAATTTACAAAATAACTGTCCAGTTATTTAAATAAAAATTATTAAGATTAAAATTTAGGTTAGAGTTTAATAGGGTACATAACTTATCATTATATTTGTGCGGATAAGAGAAACAGGCTTACCCTGGTCGAAATATACATAATAATGTTTACAAAATATTTCAGAACTTAGTGTTTTATTATGTTTTTCTATTTATGTACTTACAAGGTAAGTCTGCGTCTCCTAATCAAACAAAATCTAAACATAAGATTAAAATTTTATACGCACAGTTTTAATAGAAATATTTGAATTAGATATTAAATATTATGATCTATTATCGTAGTTTTTACTTGACTAAACACCAATACAGAAACAATTTTTATAATTCTAAAACACATATTATAACAAATAAATATGAAAACCTGCTAATTTGGCATAGAAACAAATGAACTTTGTCTTCATTGTGCAATTAAATCTATTTTTTAAAAACATAATGTAAATATATAAGTATTATAAATTATATGTAACCTTTTGAAATAGTTTTGTTTAATTGTGTATTCAGTGTTATAGGAGCAGCCCTGCTATAAATGGAAGACTTTTAAAAGTTAAATCAGTCATTAAGAGTCATACATAATACTTTTGATATATTTGGTAATTATTTTTGATTATGTATCTATGCAATTATTAACCCATTATTTAAAAAAAAATATGTAAAATTTACATTTTTGCTGTATTAGTAGATCAAAACCTTTTATATCATTTTAATAATTTATATTTTCTAATAAATCAATGTTATCTGTAATTTGTGATATAATTTATCAATATTATATTTCTTTTAATTTAAATTATAAACATCAATTTCTATGAATTCAATAAAAACGAGGAGATAACAAATCACAAAACTGACTGAAATAAATTGAAAATAGTTTTTAAATTATTTCACATGACAAATGTATTTAAAATTCAATAGGATCCATTTTCTTTTCAATTATATTTTATTTTATGTAATAGAATTTTATATATATACATATATTTATATATACATATTGATAACAATCAAAAGTTTTAACACACAATAGGGTTTAGTTTTTTTTGAAGCTTAATATGACTAGACTACAAGATATTACTTTCATAAACAATTTAAAATAAATTTAAATTCTTGAAACTAATCTAAATTAATTATTACTAAACGATAACGTTACATCTGGTAGAAAATTTGTCTTTAAGGTTACGGGAATTACATTATATACTATGGTTTAATAGAAACCTGTTGATTTGTAGTAAAAATGTAATAAGAAAATATAAATGCAACCCACAAGTACAGAAAACCAGACATAAAATGTATAAAAAATATAGATGTTATTTACATTTAAATAGTTTTGATTTTATAACTCTTGTTTATCATTAGTTGGCATTGGTAATGGCTGGTAACATGTGACAGAATCTTGTGACTGTAACTTCTTCACCAGAAAAATTAAGGTTATAGCTATTAAAACAATTAAAACCAAAATTAGAAGAAGAAGATTCTGGCTTCGATTCATGCTGGCTTGGATTTCACTTGAACACTGGGTTAAGGTCCTAACCTATTTTGAAAGTAATAATAGAATTAGAATTGTGATAACAGATTTTAAAGGTAACAATTACAGAAATATGAAGAGAGAAGCTGTAATTACAGCGACAATTCATTACAGATTATTTGGGACATCATGAAATTCAATGGAACAAACCAATGTCCTAAATAAATTCTAAAGAAAGATAAAATTTTTGTTTCCAAATTTTTTTAAAATAAATTATTTTCAAACCATTTATTTTTTAAACTTTTCATTTATGTAATCATTATTAAAGTTAAATAAGAAGGCAAATTAATTTTGAATATAAACATTTAACAGTAATTTACTTTGGTACCAGTTGTATTTAATTAATATGAGAGATTTAGTCCTAAAAATTAACAAAATAAGCATGACAAATAAATGTAAAATGGTTTTATTAATGAAACCTAACCCATTAGCCTTGTGTTGATTTTTGTAACAAAAAAGTGTGTAACTAATTAGAAACAGTGGAATTATTTGACAACACTGTACACGCTCAGCTTATTTTATTTGTATTTATTTCTGTGGTGGTGTCTAAGGTTATAGAAACATTGCTTACTCTATGGACAACACTGTACACGCTCAGCTTACATTAGTTGTGTTTATTTCTGTGGTGGTGTCTAAGGTTATAGAAACATTGCTTACTCTATGGACAACACTGTACACGCTCAGCTTACATTAGATGTGTTTATTTCTGTGGTGGTGTCTAACCAATGTTAAAGTAACATTGCTTACTGTATGGAATTGTTAGACAACACTGTACACGCTCAGCTTATGTTAGTTGTGTTTATTTCTGTGGTGGTGTCTAACCAATGTTAAAGAAACATTGCTACTGTATGGAATTGTTAGACAACAATGTACACGCTCAGGTTATGTTAGTTGTGTTTATTTCTGTGGTGGTGTCTAACTAAGGTTAAAGAAACATTGCTTACTGTATGGAATTGTTTGACAACACTGTACACACTCACGTTAGTTGTGTTTATTTCTGTGGTGGTGTCTAACCAATATTAAAGTAACATTGCTTACTGTACGGAATTATTAGACAACACTGTACACGCTCAGGTTATGTTAGTTGTGTTTATTTCTGTGGTGGTGTCTAACTAAGGTTAAAGAAACATTGCTTATTGTATGGAATTGTTTGACAACACTGTACACGCTCAGCTTACGTTAGTTGTGTTTATTTCTGTGGTGTTGTCTAGCTAAGGTTATGGAAACATTGCTTACTCTACGGACAACACTGTACACGCTCAGCTTACGTTAGTTGTGTGTTATTTCTGTGGTGTTGTCTAACTAAGGTTATAGAAACATTGCTTACTCTACGGACATCAATGTGCACGCTCAGCTTACGTTAGTTGTGTTTATTTCTGTGGCGTTGTCTAAGATTATAGAAACATTGCTTACTTTATGGAATTGTTTGACAACACTGTACACACAAACTTACTGTGTTTTTATTAATTTACTTAGTAAGCCATATCTCATTTTACCTGTTTTTTACAATTATAAAAAGGTTATATTATAAGTTTTATATTTGATTAAAAAATACAATTTTTTAAAAATATATACAGAATATCATATTTAGAATGAAATAATATAGCTTCTCACAGATAAATTGTTATTTATTTCTTTTATATAAAAGTCTCCCAAAAAATAATTTTTAAAATAATAATAATAATAATTTTTGTCGAGGGGGTGTGAGTTAAATAGTTATAAATCCTTTTTATTTTGTAATAGATTTTATTCCTAATATTTTGAGATCTCACTCATAATAATAGCACACATATTAACAAAGTTATAAATTTTTTTACCAAAATGCTGAAAATAGCCCCTTTAGGCATCCGTGTTTTTCGACATTTTTTTTATAGTGACCTGTACATACAGATATTGTAATTCCAATTTTTTGCTCCGGGGCTAAACTTGTTAATATAAAAACAATCCTCTAGTGTATCAAATTCAGACCCAAGAAATATGGCCACCTTAATCTTATAACTTAAATAATAAAAGAACTTAAGTAGTTGATAAATGGGCTGTATAATGATATTGAGAAAGATAACTTACATTACAGACAAGTTGGTTTATTTTTTTATCCACATCGTTGGACTGTATTTGGGTTAATGATGAGAACACATTTCCATTGGCAGACGATGAATTTCCTTGACCACTCAGAGTACATTTTAATCTGTGATGTTCAACTTTTTTTGGGTCAACATGCTAGAAAAAAAAATCAATGTTGTATTAATTACTTAACTTCAATAGTTACAAATGTTTTTTTTCTACCAGGACAACACATTAAAAATTATCTATCTTATTTTTTAAACAAAGTTTAGCTTCTTAAAATCTAATTTATATATATATATACATAAAAAAAAATTGCAGTATACTAATAAACTACATATCTTCAAAAATTTTCTTACTATTTTTTATTTCAGAGTATATAGGCCAGACAAATTGAAAGTACAACATCAATATTGTGTTTTTTATTTATCACGTTAATACAAAGTGATTGAGATCCGACCGATTGTTTATATATTGTCCGTGTTATGTATGAAGGGCGAATCATCCAAATTCGTGTTTTTGGGAGTTTCGCCCCATAAAATTCTCCTGATCGTAACGAATTGTTAGTAAAATTGTGGAGATCAATATGAAAGTGTTGTAGAATCCAAGTTATAGACATGTGTAAATAGGGTGAATGTCACTTTTAGAATGTAAAAAAGACAAAATGGAATTTTCGGAAATGGTAATTCAAGGAAAATGAAAAAGAGAAGTGTAAATGAAGAGGAAATCACAGAATAAAATAAAATAAGAAGAAGGAAGACTGGCGAATCAAAAAGTACAATTCCATGGCTAAGGGAAAGAAGAAGATACCAGAAATGTTAAAAAGTTGAATGTGTGCACCCTAACTAAAAAGCAGTAAATTAAAAATATAAAATAATACTAAATCTCCATTAAATTCAGTGTATGTAAAGATAAGGTTTCAGCTAACCATAAGTTTTTTAATATAAACAAAAAACTATTTTTTCTACTGAAAAATCTTGTTTTGGTTGATTAGCCCTTCTTACAAAACACTGACGATATATATATATATATATATATATATATATATATATATAACAGTTTTACAAAATTGCTTTACTAAGAAAGAATATTATGATCTTACTTTTGGTATGTTTATGCATGAACACGAAAATCCAAATCATATATATGCTGCCTGATTTGGATTTTTGTGTTCATGCATAAACATACCAAAAGTAAGATCATAATATTCTTTCTTAGTAAAGCAATTTTGTAAAACTGTTTTCATATCTGTAATAGTCATTACCTGTGAAGTCCAAGGTAAATTTTTCTATCTCTCTCACTTTTATCTATTAAGCAGACTACTCTAAAATGCAAGATCCTGTTAGAACTTCAGTTAGTCTATAATCTACTATCAAATCCTAAACGACTAGTGCACATAAAATCAAAACCAAAAAAGTGCTTGTTCCTAAAAACGTAAAAATTAACAGAATATAACTTGAACAGTGGCGGCGATAGCGGGCCCGCAGGGCCCGCGGTGCGGGGGGGCCCGCGAGCTGGGAGGGCCCGCGAGCCTTGACCGGGATTTTTCGGGAAATTTTACCGGGACCCGGACCCGCGACGGGCCCTGCCACACGGGCCCCCCCTATCATAACAATATTTTTATGAGTATTGTCTAGAAATTACTAAAATAAGGTAAAATGTCTTCAGACAAGATTGTGCATCGTGCATCCAAAACGGGTATAACCATTATTTTTTAGAGAGCAGTATTTATTATTTAATGTCATGATACGAAGTATGTGTATTGTTTACCGTTGGCCGATAAGTAATGCAGCTATCGCGCATCGCGGTGACTCACCGGCGCCGGCCGGCGAAAAGATAAACATCCGGGAAAAGATTACTGGGAGAGGGGGCCCGATGAACAAATTTGCGGGGGGGCCCGCGGGTTCTTATCGCCGCCACTGAACTTGAAGTGAGGATTGGTATATTCGAGTGAGTCAACTTAATTAAAAATGTCTCTTAATTTCAATCTTGGATTTTTTGGGGAAATTAAAAAACATCTAATAAATTTGTGGGCCTGTACTATAGGGACTTCTATAGAAGGGAGTTCCCCATCTTAGAAGAAGTAGGGGGGGGCAAAAGATATCTAGAGGTTGCAATGCATTTTACCCCACATCCATTACTACTAATACTAATAACATAACATTGTTTTTGTCTTACAATTACTTTAAAATCTACAGTGTGTTTCATGACGGTATTTACATTTTTAAACAACCACCAAGTACATATGCATCAACCAAATTGTAAGATTTTGTTCATACATATTGGAAACATATCCAAAAGTGTACCAACAAATTTTTACACTATTTGCAATAGAAATAAAATGTCGGCTGTTGACAGCGCCAATAACGACAACAGTAGCAAGCAATAAAATAACTTTTTATTCTTTTATAGAATTTAATAATTTTTTAATTTAATTACCACAATATAACAAATAATAAAATTTCTTTTTATGATAAAACATGTTTCTTAACAAACAAAAAAATCATTTAAATTGAAACCCATCTACTGCTACACACTGGTAGCATCTATGAACAAAAGCCTCAAAGGCATTATCCTCATAGGCTTCTATGTTGTGGGAGTACACCTTTTCTTTTAGATACCCTCACAGAAAAAAGTCACAAACTGTTAAGTCTGGTGATCTAGGCGACCAGTCCATAAAATCGCTTCCTCTCCCAACGACCAGTTAACTGAGTGCATAGTAGATTTTTCACTTCTCGAGCATAGTGTAGAGTGGCTCCATCCTGCTGAAATATGCAAGTCTGCATTTCTTCGACGGTTAATTGCGGAATAACATGAGTGATCAATACTTCATGATTCCTAGGCCCAGTCATTGTCCTATCAGAAATGTCATAGGAAAGAACTTGATTAGCTGACAGTGCTGCCCAAACTGTAATGCCCTTTGACAAATGTCGTTTAAAATGTATATCTATCAACAGCCACCTTTAAAAAAAAAAATTATTGCAGATATCAGCATAAAAATTTGTTGGCACACTTTTGGATATGTTTCCAATATGTATGAAAGAAATCTTACAATTTGGTAGACGCATATGTACTTGGTAGTGGTTTAAAAATGTAAATACCTTCTTGGGACATACTGTATAATAGATGATAATATTTATTAATATATACAATAAAAAAAAAAAAAAAATTATATTTATCAAGATATGTTATCTGTTGACAATAACAGGTAAAGTCATTAGTATGATTTACATTGAGTGGTTATTTTGCTTCTCATGGTATAGTTATTTAGGAGAATGCTCAAACAGCAGTACCTATTTTAATAAACAGAAAATTAAGTTCTTAGAGTTATGTGTCGATATCCCTTGCAGAATATAATGTTATGAAAAACTTAATATTCTACCAATACCTGCATTAATATGTACAGTAGAACCTTGAGTATTAGAGGTAATTGGGACCAGGCACACCTCGGAAACATAAAACTCGGATAATACAGTAGGGTGTGAGAAAACTACTGAGGTGAAATTTCCTGTGACATTTGCGGCTATACTGTACTGGAGAATCTGTAATTGGAGTCATGCTTACATGCAAATCTATTTTATTTTACTCTACTGTATTTAAAATATCTAATCGTTTAATTGCTTCCCATTTTTCATTTAAAGATAAAACAACACGCTTTCGCTTTCCACTCATAATGACAATCTTGCTGGGAAAGTTTAACACAGATTAAAAATATTAGCAGACAAACAACGCATTAGGATAAACATGTGGAGTTGATTAACCGATGTCATAATTATAAACTACGGTTTTTATTTACCGTTATTCTCAACAAACCAGAATGAAATAAAACCGTACATGTTTCTCATTGGTCTGTACAGTATTTTTAGATAAAGAGTGGGGCTTTATTTCTGTAAATGAAATGTTTTCAGTAAGGAAACACAACCCTATTTCCAAGAATTGAAGACAACAGTTTCCTATGAACAAAACTACTGTGTACATAGACCAATGAAATGACCTTCACAACTGCTAAGCTTGTATGTGATATTTTAATCTTTATAGCGTCTTAAAACTGTACTACAGTATACAGTTTTATTTCGGGTAGTCTGTAAATAAATCAATGAAGTTTTATGCATGAAAATGAAATTTAAAATGTGATTTTTCGGTAATTTCGTAAATCTCGGATTCACCTCGGTTAATACAAAAACTTGGTTAATACAGGTTCTACTGTAGTTAAAAAAAAAAGAATACACATCTAAGGAGAGCTTATATGTCCATGCATGCAACACTAGAGGATTTAATTTTTTAACAAATCATCTTATCTGCAGCATGGAAAATGACATTTAAGTTTAAAGAAGACATTTTTCTTCCAAAAGAACTATTAATTCATTTTGAAATATTTAGAAAACTCATATATTAATATGAGTTATTTTATTAACTCATATTAAAATATTTTAAGTTAATTTACTGCTTTGCTAACTACAATTGGTGGTCATTTTTTCCAGTGGAGAATGATTTTATGTACTAATTAGCAAACTTAACATTAAAAATGCATACAAATGATACTTTATTTATATTATACACACAAATTATTTGTATTTTAGTGTTGAGTTTAAAATTGTAAAAAAAAAATTCTATAAAATATGTATACAAAATAATTAATCAAAATATTGTAGTGACTAAATTATGCTACATAAATTATAGAAAAACGCCCATGAGTGTTTTAACTATTCAAAAAAAAAAATTATTGTTGAAATAAATCTTATTTTATTAGATATCATTTTGATCTTGAAATCTAGGAAACATACATATAATATAGGAATCAAATATTTCTATGAAAAATATGTAAGAAATGAACTGTAAATAACTAGGCGGGAATAAATCTACAATGGAAATTGAAAGTATAAAAAAAAGGCTGGGCAAAACAAATCTACTATCACTAGTCAAAATCAGGTAACTTTAAGTTACCCACATTCTCTATAACTGCTCCACAATCAATTGCAGTTAAAGTTTATATATTGCAAAGTTATATTTCAGTTGGTAACAATTTTAAGTTGATATGATACAAATTAGTGGCAACTGTAATGATATTAGTAATCCATTACACAATCATAAATTTGTCAAATATATCACCATATCATTTTGAATATATACTCATATATTGAACATATTGAAAGGATTTTGATATTTGATATATTTCTAGAGTTAAATTATTGTTGTGCTTTGTATGATTTTGTTTGTATATTGTATTGAAAAGTCTATTCTTTGACAGAACCAATACCATGAAATAAAATGAAGATGCAAGTAAATAAATAAATCTATTGTATAATACATGTATAACCAGGCCTATATGGTTATTATAATCAACCGTATATTATTGAACAATAACAAATAAACTATGTGCAAGTTACTTTTGGAGATAGATATTTTCGTAGTTCTAAAATCAATTAAAACATATGCTCTGAATATCTGGATAAGAGTAAAACATTTAAACTACTTGTAAATGAGTTTACCTTCCAAGCTTCAACCAGATCAACTCCTGAAGATGTGTCATCATCAAGGAGAAAACTCATAATAAGAAATTTCTCGCGCAGGATTCCAGCAGGCTGTAGTCCTGGTTGAAGTACAACATTCACAGTTACATTATTAGAGGTAATAAGTCCACAGCTGGGTCTTACACGAAATTTTTCTGGTGAAGTAGTCTTGATCTACGTGATAACCAAGGCAACATGGGGAATTAAAATATTATACCCATACAATCAAAATCTAAAATTATTTAGATAATAGAAATATTTGTTTTCGCCATTCCGACTACTGATTAATAATTAGATATATTAATAAGACTTACCGTCACAATAGTCTATATTTGTATGTAGTTATATCACTACGGCCGTTTCGGCTATTCAGCCATTTTCAGCGTAACAGTTGAAAATGGCTGAATAGCCGAAACGGCCGTAGTGATATAACTACACACAAATATAGACTATTGTGACGGTAAGTCTTATTAATATATCTAATAGATAATAGACTTCTAATTTGAATACTTAGTAACAACATTTTACTTCTCCTTAGATAATAGTAATAGAAAATAGTGTAATGTGCCAAGTAGAGTGCACAAACATTGTACAAACTTTATCACACACCCATATACAAAACCAAATACTGACTTAACGTAAGTATTTGTCATCATCTTTCCAAAAATGAAGGTTAGGAAAATATCTGTTTAAAATTTAAAATGAACCATGGACACTTCATTCAACATCTCAAAAATTGGTCTATAATGTTGATCACATTTTGGTGAAATATGAAAGTGAATGATCACTGCACATAAAACAAAATTATAATTTGGACAATATAAAAAATTAAATGCAGATTTACTTATTTTAAATTGAACATTATTAGGGCCTATATCTATCCCTTTAAATTTAATATAGATTTTGGGCAAAAATTGAAAAACTCCCATTCTTACATCTATAAAGGCGAGACCTATGATTTTTCGCTCCAGGACTTCAAAAAAGAACTTTGAAAATTTGCACATGGGAATTGGTATCAGCTATATAAAGCAGTAAATCAGATAAGTATTTATTCATTATTTAGAACAAAGATATGTCTATAACAATCAGACAGAGGTACTATTCACCAATTTTTTACCATATCTAAACGATATTTTTTAAAACACAACGATAAATCAACAACAGAACAAACTTGTATATATAATAATCATAATCATTTCAGAATAAAAGCTTCTAATAAGATGATGATAAAAAAAGTAATATAACAGATTTTGAGAAATTTGAACTTTTAATTACAACTATGGGCTATATTTTGTTGTTTTTAGAGATTTCTTGACTAAATATGGTAAAGAGTTTTGTAAAATAGGATTTATAAGGTCTATCTTCTTTAGAGATATTCTTTTTCACTAGACAACTCCTACATGCCAAATCTGAATCAAATCAGTCTAGCTGTATGATATCTTAAACGGATATCTCCAGAATGAAAATTGTTATAGAAATAATGACCACTATATTTAATTTGAATACTTTGGGGCAAGGTTTAAGCAAAATTGAATGAAAATTGTTATAGTTAATGTTTAGAAAATCAATATTAAAAAAAAAAAAAAAAAACATGTCAAGCACTCCCTTTTTATTTTTTAGTAATGTAATAATTATAAAAGTCTTTAAGTACCAAATTTGAACAAACAGTCAAATGGTTTAGTCTGAGAATTTTTTATTCACAAAAGTGCTACAATTAAGCCAAAAATAAATAAAGTTGATTTTTATTTAAAATCAGATATATTTGTTTTTTCTTTGACAAGTCCCCAAAAATGTTGTGTAACAATAAAAATATTGTAGAAGCATATACCCGAACCTAAAATCATCATATAAAATTTGAACAATATAGATTCAACTGTTTGACTCCAACTAGAATTTTAGTCACAGTTCTTATTGTTACAGAATTTAGAACTTAAAATAACAATTTAAAAAAATAATGTTGAAAAAATAAAAAGAACTGTATTTTAAAACTGAAGTATAGATATTAAAATTTGTAATTTAAAATAGTACTTTCCTATTAACAGTCTCCCAGCGATGAATCACAGTTCAATGTTCAGTGTGTAGTTGCATTAGTACCAAAATAATTTTGATAAGATATCATTGTTTCTATAACTATAGCCTAATGTTTTATAATGATCTAAATGACACAGTAATTCACTTATTACAAATAGACCAGTAGCTTGACATAGCCAATAGTTAAAGCTACAAGTTTTGTTTCATGCAGAAAATGTTTAGTAATGTTAGGATGGCATCAAATATATCATTATTTTGTTTTGAATAAGTAACATATTTTAATTTATATATATGACATATATAAATTTTATATATTTATCAAAAATTTCCTCGCCATGATTTAAATAACAGAATATAGAACACGAGTATCACAATTACGCACTGAATAATGAACTATGGTTCATCACTGGCATATGGTTAATATCAAAGTACCTTCAAAATTACACATTATATTATTTTCATTATTATATCACTAATCAATAATTACCTTGTACGTAAGAGGATGTTCACTAATATTGTTTAACGTAATTAGAGCTGACAGATCAGTGCCATCTTGCGCAAACACCACAGCTTCAGTAGGGTTGATCTTTAGCTTTAATGCTAAAAAATTATTTAAATCCTTTTATTATGTCATTAAAGATATAAACTAGCTTATTTAAAAATAATAACAATAATAATTAGGGCCATACGAGAACGAGATGATAAACAATTTCATGTTAAGTTGTTTTTAATGTGAAACAATTTAACTTTTTGTACAGTAATATTGAGATTCATGTACCGAGAAATATTTGATTTGGACATTTTTTGAATTTACATGGGAAAAAATTAGTATGTGCTGAGTTTATTCTGGAGTATACCTATCATACCAATTGGCATTTCTGGTACAAGATTTTTTTCCACCAAAATTTTTGAGATTGGCCACACCTTTGTTTCCCCAGATTCATTCTGTTATACCAGAGAAATCTTATTTTAGAAGACTGTGATACACCTGTACTAACTATAGAAATTTAGATATTGTAATCAATTTAAATGATGGAACACAATGGAAAATGTATGAATAAACTTTGTCTTTGAAATGTGCAAAATTACAATGTAACTATTAAATAAAAAAAACTTTATACTTTAAAAATGAATTGGAAATTTTTTGGCTGAATCGAGAAAAATTAAATTCTCGTTAACAAGATCGAGAAATAGATCATTTTTTTCTCAATGCAACTTTTCATATTTTCAATCTCGCATACCTCTAATAATAATTTGTATTTTCAATTATTATAATTCCTTAATGTCTAAGAATATTGTCTTATATATTTTATTTATACAACTACTATTTACTAAAATTGACGAAAAAGCAATAAACATAAAATTTTTATAGTAAAAATGCATTTAAAATTACTAGCAAAAACGAGACTGATTCTTCTTATTCAGAAATACTCAGCATGTGTTCTAATCAACAATATTTAAACTCAAAAATAAATTTACCATGATCTTTTAAATATTCCACTCCTGGTTGTATCTAAATTCAAAGTGAAAAGATTATGTTGATACAGTAAACTCTCATAAATCCGGACTATTGTGGGGGAAGGCCGGTCCGGATTCCGAAAAATCCGGAATTCCCGGAGTCGAGGATAAGTCGGCCGCGGAACCGATACGAGCGGTGATAAGCCACACATGCAATCGCTACCCAACGACACTTGTTACACTCTGACACATTAACTAATGGTACTGTTACTGTAATGTACATAATACAGTACTTGACCGTAATTAAGTAAAACGCAGGGAAGGGCGTGTCAATTATCATAGCCGCGTGGAAATTTCCACTGCTCGTGAATCATTACAAAATATGTCATTCATGCAATGCAGAAGATCGCGTGAAAATTGAAGGTGCTAAAACGGCAAATTGTTATTAAAAAAATTTTACCGTCCGGTCCGTATTTTCCGGAGTACGGATTTTTGTGATCCGAATTTATGAGAGTCTACTGTATTAGGTACTACTAGACTCCTTTAAAAATGCAACCTGTTAAATCAATAAGAAAGCTCGTACAAAAATATTGGTTATATTGCACATTTTTAAAACTTCGAATGTATTGACTGAATGCTTCCACCACTAACTGATTCATACTATTGTTGGGTGGGGCACAATAGTCTACTTGTAATTATTAAAAAATCATATTGGATAAATCAAGGGTATTTAAATTTAAATGTAATTGAAGTAGCTTGCAAGAGGAGACTGTTGTGCAACAGATCTTCGAATCTAAATGTCTAGATGAGGTAAGGACTGGGACAGAACAGAAAGGCAGATAATTCCTCGACAACCTAGTCAGGACAGGTTTATAGAGCTTATGGGTCTTCTAGAGGACGTCTAGGGGTATACACTGGGAAGCACAATTAACTCTTGCAGGTGATGTGCTGAAAGGTTAGACTGCATGAACGATTATGGGTTGAAGAGAAGATATCCCTTCACCATGGTAAACAAACAAGGTTTGAGGCTTAGTTGGATAACAGTTAGAAAAAAAAAAAGGCAACATTAAAATCCTAACTTGAACAAAATAAGAAATAAAGAAGTAAAATTATAACGTAACTGCTATGATAAATCAAGACATCATTGAAAAACAAAGAAACCTAAATAAGTAATACAAATTGTGTTCAGTAAACAAAAATAATAATAAACAATTAAGATACATTACCTATATTTCAGAGATACAAAATTTTCTATTTTTATGGGACATAACTTATAAGTAATATAATTACTTACAAGATATGGATGAGTCTTCAAGTTTTGAATCACCAAAGGTTAGGGATGTCTCTACAAGAGGAGAGCCATCTGCAAAATGAACCTGAAACAAGTTGTTCTATTTATTTCAACTTTTATTTTGGTTATTTTGTTTCTAATTTGCAAAATCTAAGAACGTCTACTAAATCCTTTTATTTAGTTGTGTAAAAATGAATAATATAAAGTGTGTTTTCAAATGAGGTTGCTTTTTTTGTTTCAAAGCACACATGTTCTGAGCCTCTCCATATATTAGCTAACTACTGACACCATTATGTTTACAGTTTGGTTTATATGATAAGACACTTGAGAGACAAGACAAAGAACTATAAACGGTTTCTATTTTTTTAAGTAAGGTGAAACCTGCAGAAATTCAATCACTAGATTAATTTACAGTGAAAATATAAAGTGATGGAGTAATGAGAAAATGGGTTAAACAGTTTAACGAAAGGTTAAAAAATGTTCAGAGTGGGGAGCAATCTGTCATTAATTAAGCGATCTGCAGCTCATAAGCGAAAAACAGCTTTGTAAGAACATACAGTTTATGATTACGCCACTTTCTTGTGAAGTTTCACAAATTTCAAGACCTGATCTACTATGAAATCATACTACATTGTAAAAGATGTTCTTGTGCTAGGTACCAAAAATGCTCACATTAGAATACAAAACAACCGACTTAGCAGCAGTGTTATCACTTTTGTCATACAATACTGAATACAGAGATGAAGATAATTTTTGAAGCCATATCAAAATGCCAAAATCGAAACCAGAAAAATTTAAGGGAAAAAAATAAGCACAGCTTTACTTGTTGATTTCTAATCACGGGGTACAACAATAAATACTGTGTCTTATTTATGAGACCTTAAAGAAATTGTTCTGCTCAATATAAAAAAAAAAAAAAAGCCGAGGGATGCCTAGTTCTTAGTTGTAATAAGTAATAATTTATTTCATTGACATTTTAATTAAAACTGAAGGCTTGTATTTATTTATATTAAAATTGTATTTTAATTTTATACTGGGAAGATTTACTTTAAATTGTCAGGCACCAGCTTTTGAGAAAAGGACAAACACTTATTTATTTTACTCTTTTCTTGGGTCATGAATTTCGGGAAAATATACTCATATATGAAAAATTATTATGAAAAACTTCTGAAATTCCAAAAATTTATATATATATATATATATATATATATATATATATATATATATATATATATATATATATATTAAACATACATATTTAGGTTAAGCGGTTTGCTTAACTCCTCCTGAAATGAATTACATAGTTTTTTTTAAATTTATTTATTTAAAAAAAAAATTTTTTTAAAACTAATTATAGAATAAGATTGCTGTAAATGACAAACACATTTTATATTAAAAGTATACATAAAGTTCAAAATTCTAATTTCAAGTAAGAGTTCATAAAGTACTTTTTCTTATTTAATTCATTAATAGAAAATGTCTCATACTACTTGTGACGTTGCAACTGAAAGTTGCACCCTTTTTGTGGATGTATCAAAAAGGATGTATCTGGAAAAACCTTGACATCATTTTTTTGACTGATCATTTAACTTTTTCTATGCTACACATTTCTGAGAAAGTAAAATTCAAATAACTCAATTTTTAAAAAATAATTTTAATAAAAATAACAATATGATCATATTGCCCATAGACGTCAGGTAAATATCAGCTATATTGATGGTACAAAGATCGTGTTTTGCTTATTTTTTCTGCCAAACAGTGTTTTCAATTATTAGTTGTTAAATATTCAAATAATTGTATTATACTAGATTAAGACGAGTAATAAACATACCTTCTTTTTGTTGTCTTCTAATTTTCCATTATGTAGTTCAGTATGTTCTGGAATGAACTTGAAAGTGTAATCATCATTACCTCCCCAACATCGGAGAGCTTGATCAGGTGTCACATACTCTCCTAGATTTTGTCTGGTTACAAACTTAATTTTTTGTACAGCTTTAGTCGGTAGCCAATTCTTGATTACTTTGAAAGCGGCTGAAAAGAGAACATAGCATACAAATCATAAATGTATCTAAATTGAAATAAATTATAAACAAATAGGACAGAACTCTTTTCACTCGTTGGTTAAGTACTTTGTAAAAGATGTATACACTTTGAGGTTAGATAATTTATAAATTTAAACAATTGTATTTCTCTGAACTTACCATTTAGTACCCAAGGCATCTCAAAGATGAGAATATAATTAAGGAAATGTGGATAATAGCTCTTGCATAATCCAATAAGATATTTTGTGTACTCCATATCTAGGTTGCTTAATCCTGACTCTGTCATGTCAAAGAAAATTGTCATTTGATCACCTTTATCTTTCCTATAACAAGAAATAAATTTTTATTAAGAAATACAAACCAAAGAATGCAGTACAGATATAAACAATAAGACTACTCTCCCCCTCTCCTACAAAAATAAGTATTAGTGTTTTAAACTAGTGATTTCATAAACCAATAATTTTATAGACAAGTTAGCATTGTTTCAATTCGATTAACTGTGTTTAACAACATGCTATTAGCCAAAGAAAACATTTGGTTAAACACTTTTTACAAAAGTAGTGGTTTCAATGTTTTTAATAAGTGGAATATGGTATATTTTAATTTAAATCCACCATCCCCCGACAGGAATTGCCCAAGACTGCCTAAACAGAATAAAATGAAATAGAATCATGTTGATAGTATCCAAGTCACTATTGTTTTAACTAACAATTAAAATATTTGTCCTAGGAGTTGTCCTAGGACATATGATGCGCATCCCAAGTGTCGCGTTATGATAAGCGATGTATAAATTAATATATATATATATATATATATATATATATATAATAAGGTATAAACATAACTAACTCAACAAGTAGTGTATCTTCATAAAACCGTCCCTTTAACGGAGCACACGCTTCGAACCGCGTAAGTGTTTTTAAAAAAGAAGTCACCTGGCGGAAACCATTAAAGGTAATTTAATTGTTAGTTAAAATGAAATGTGTGACTGTTAGCTGTGACTCAAAATTTCTCGAAAATAAACTAATATTAGCTTCTGAGCTACATATTTCCACATCGGTTAATGAATTTTGTATAAATTTAAAATTTACATTCAGCATTTACACCATGGGTTACTTTAAAGTGACTCAAATTGAAGAATTCAACTTTGTGAATTGATGTTTGACCACTATAAACACAACCTGGATTTTTGTTGTAAGACTGTGTGGGGTAACAAGTTTTAAGTTGAATGGCAAATTAATAAATTTACTTGTATCCAAATAATCCGCATCTTATTATTGAGCAACAACCACCTTCAATCTGATGTGATTGTATGGCATGGAATACTTTTGGCTTACTGGATACATTATTTTTTTGAAGTTATAATAGCGACATATAACTATTTGAACAGTTTGGAGTTATGTGGTTCTGGGATTCATGATGTCTGTGGAAAATATTCACAAAATTTACTTTTAAGATTATTGTACTCCACCATATTAAATAGACAAAGAGTAATTGATCAAAGAGCCAGTAATTGAAATACGGTGTCAGATATGGTTATGGGCTAATCAGATATGATGCCAATGGCTTTCACCGTGTGGGAATGTGAACAAGGACTCTGTGTGTGTAAAAAGTCCCCAAACTACTCAGTAACTAAAAGGTTACACTGTTTATGCCTTTCAGGATTTGGAAAGTGATAATGACTTAGGTCTCAGAGTATGTAAACAAAAAAGTTAGAGACAGACAACATGATTTCTTGAAGATGGAAAATATTTTGAACAAAAGAAATTTTAAATAAAGGTGAAAAACCTTTTGGTCATCATCACCATATATTTTTTCTTGTAATACATTTTAACTAACATTTTGATACCCCTTAATAATGGATTGCAGGGGGGAGATTAAGAATAGAAATAACTTGTATCAATCAATTTTCTTAAACATTTTATAAAATATTATAAAAAAAAACAACATAAAATAATACTGTGCCGGAAAGGAAATTTTGTATAAACATTGAATTTTATTTCCTAGTTGTTTTTATTGCTTCAAACTCAAAATCCATATTCAAGCTGGTATAAAAGTCATTTGACCTTGTATTAAAAAAAAAATTAATATATGCACTTTTTAATACAGTCAAGTGACTTCTATGCCACTCTATATATGGGTTTTGAATTTGCAGCAATAAAAAAAAACCACTAGGAAGTAATTAAAACTCAATGATTTGTTATACAAAATTTCCTTTAAAGTACAGTATTATTTTACGTTGTTTCTTTTCACTATGATTATAAAAGGGGTTTTGTTGATACAAGTTTTTTCTATTGTTAGTAACCCTCTCTCTCAAAATATTAAGGAGCATGAAGGGTGTTAGCAAAGGAATCACAAGATATTTTTAGTTTTCCAACTAAAATAGAAAACTAGTAAATTGCTCATATATCATAATCTTCATGATACACACTTATCTCTCTATTTACAGACACAGAAATATGGCACTTTAACAAATGACACATGATTTGACTCACATTATGCAAAGAGTTTATTTATATTTTATGCATTACCTTTTGAAACATCATATTTTCAGTTCACTTTACTATTTAAAACCAACTTAATAATTGTAGATTAACAAAAATATATTTAACCCTTCAACGTGGATTTATTAGTATCCGAAACAGACCCCAATGCGGGCATTTATTTTAGGTTTGCCTCTATTTTTACCGCATTTAACTAAAAACTTCATATTTCTGTTGTTAAAGCTCAGATTTAAATAATTTTGTCACTAAAAAAATCAGAAATATAGACACTATAATGAAAACGCATATATTATCAACCCTTCTTAAAATGTTATCATTATAGGGGTCATCATCACTATTAGAAATGTCATAATTATTATATTCTAGGCCTACTTCTTGCTGAGCGAAATAAATTTCTTCACTGTCACTCACCTCTGATAAAAGATGCTCATCGTTATTCAACCATCTATCTATTTCACTGAGTACTGTCATATTACACAATAATCACAACACGTTTTGTAAACTAGGCCTATTATAACAATAATATAAGTTCACACTAATCTAAACTGTAGCGATTGATAAACAAAAGATATTTCAAATAAAATTAACAATAATAAACTACGAAATATCTACAAAGTGAACTTTTAAAACACACTGTACACTGTCAAATATAATAGCTAATAATAAATAAATTACAGTTAAATAACACAAGTAATAAACCACTTCGCATGCGAACAAAATAACTCATGCCGTGACCAACCATGCACTGACAACACAGCAGACGTGGTCGAAAGTTTTATTTTCATCTACTACTAGAGGCAGTTGTTTGTATGAAATGTGATTTAGTTACTTTGAACACCATAGGGAATTCTCCATTTAGTTCGGAGTTGAAATAGCCAAAAAGATACCACCACAAGACGGACAGTCGGAGGGCGTACCCTGTACGGCAAACAGCTTCCAGATGCGCTTTTGGTTTGCGTACAGTGTACGGCAAACCGGATTGAAGGGTAAATTTAGATACATTAATTATGCAAAGTTGATGGAGGGAGTATATAATTATATAAGAATGGAAATAATTTAATTTTCGTGAAAAAATATTTTTCTACTAAATTTAAGATTTCATATCTTAGGTCCTAATGGTCATAGAGACTTCTTTTCGGATGTAGTTCAAGTGAGTAATGAAACCATTGATCATTCTATTGATATGGTTTAGCACAAACTGTCGCCAATAAGGGTAATGACAATTTTATAATCACTGTGAAAGAATCACAAATAAATGAATCATTATTACTATAGTGGGAAAAGTGTTAATTCACCCCTGATTACACTATATAAACTGACATCAATGAGCACAGCATATATGAGTATGTATTAGCACTGTAAATTATCTTTTTACATAAATGTACTGATTTAACACTGAGTCAATATTGGTTCTTAGGTATATTTGGTAAACTGCATATTTCAGAAATGATATAGTAAATTGAAATAGTAAATATTCAGCTACTATACCAAATAGACATGACTGATTTGGCGATAAGGATCTCGGATAAAAGAAGTCTAAATTGAACTTCACTTAAACTCAGTCAGTAGTTAGTTGACTACTAGAATTTGAATCATAATGTTGAATATCTTGTATATTAAGAATTGTGTGTTGTATTTTAATCATAAGACTTAAAATATAGAATAAGAACATATTAGAACTATCAAAATTATTAAAAATCTTACCTTTCTATTCGCTCGAACCAATAAATTACCATCCGCTTTAATTCTTCAAAGTTCTTTTGGCCTTTAACATGCTTCTTACATTTAAAAATTAATAAGCTTTTGCCATCTTTGTCTCTGTTATGGACGAACAAGCTTCCTTCTTCCAGGTAATCTAAATTCACTGTATGCTCATTGATATCTAAAAATACATTACAAGAGGATTAAATATAACAGTGTACATCTTAATGTTTTGCTAAGAAAAAAAAAATACTGTTTATTTTGGAAACATAATTACCTAGTTGGTATGTCAAGATATAAACATTCAGATCAAGGAATTAATGATAAAGCCAGGAATATGTTTGATAAGACATTCATGAAATTAAAATATTTAAATAAAATTATTTATGGAAATACAGGAATAGACCTTTGAAACAGAATTAGGACAGTTAACAAAGTTCATTGAGGTTATACGAGCATGAGTTTTTTTATTCAAATATGAATACAATTTAGTATCTCCCAGAGAAGATGGAGAAAAAAAAAATCTCAACACATATACTGGATAAATGTAGTTCATTACTCAAAACTTAGAATATATATAAAACATAGCTGCCACTCCTAAGAGATTCACCACTACAGGTGTGATAATCCTGAGGTGGATCTACACCTTTCATCATTTAGTTTTGGATAAGATCTCTCTCTCTTTCGTATTCACTGTTAGGTCCTACCAACTCTAAACCATGTATTCAAAGTAAATTGAACAAAGGATAAAAAGGAATTCCTCGAATCTTGCTGATGGAGGCAATGTAGACAATCGCCATGTATATGATGAGATTTAGTTTAGACATTATCTTGATCAGACTAGAAAACATAGTACAGTAAACACTCTCTGATCCGGATCTCTGATATCCGGAAACTCCGATATCCGGCCGTCGTATGCCATCGTATAAAAAATAATAATACTAATACAATTTTCTATACAAAAATAATATTTTCGGGCCGAATAGTAGTGAACGATGTTTTTGAGCTGGGCACTGGGCAGTAGTGCGGTTCTGATTCTAAGAAACGTTCCCGGTTGTGACAAAATAAACAGTGATGGTGTGAATGAGTGGATGAAGGAAGATGAGTTTACTGACAGTGACATCATTGACTTGGTGAACACAGAGCCAGCACCTGTCGAAGATGAACAACAAAAACAAATCATGACTCATTGCGAAGCTTTTCAAGCACTTGAACAGCTGATAGACTACGTGGAAGAACAAGAATCCTCACCGGCTGATCTCCTTCTTTTTCGTAGATGGAGAGATAAGAAGCGTGTTCTTCAACGAGCTAGCAAGCTACCATTACATCTTTTTTAAAATAAAAACCGACGTGAGTACAAATTACTGTACTGTAATGAAAACTAACATTTATCGTACGTTCATCAAAATTTCACGTGTACAATCCTGTATGTATTTATTGTACTGTTTTATTTTCTAATCTTCATTTTTCGTTTGATATTTTTAGTTAACACTGTAGACCTAATTGATTGTTGTTTGTGTACTTTATGCTGAGCCTCATTCAGCTTAAAATAAATAGAATTTTAAACATAGCTATTCTAATATTTATTTAGTTAACCTAACTTTTGTTGTTTTTGGTACTTTTGTTACCGGTTACCGTACCGGCAAACTACGTTAAATTACATAATAGTACAGTTAAAACGTAACGTCTATATATTACAGTAATTTGAAAAACCATAATTAATTTTTAGAATACTGTGGTAAAGCTACAATTTATCGTAAGCGCAACGCGTTTTAGCGCTAAAAATGTAAATTTGCTACGTTTTGTTCACGTTTAAAACCACTTTAAATATATAAAAATAGCCACCCCGAGATCCGGATTTTTCGATATCCGGATCGGCCGGCGCCACATTAATCTGGATTAGTGAGTTTTTACTGTATATCTTCTTAGCATACACTGACTTAAGCTTAGTACAGATAGGCGATTCTTATCTTCTATGTGAATTGGTTTATTGATTATTGGCGGCGTATTAATATTTTACTAACAACCATAACCCTTACATACGACATATTAAAAAAAACAACAACTTAGAATCAAAAGAACCATTTTCATACAAATGTAAATATATATTTAAAAAAATCTATTTGAATAAATAGATGGTGTCAAATGAAAGCTCTTTGATTACTGAAAATTTTGTAAATTGCAGTCGAAGAAATCGTTCAAATACTATGCCATACATCTTATATTCTCACCTTGAATATAGAGATAATTATAACAAGATCTGTTTATTGAAATAGATATGACAGGGTAGCAAATCAAATAAGATATAGTACAAGTAAGAGACCAAACTATAAAAAGCAATTCACATAAAGAGCAGTTAAATAAATAAATTGCAATAACAACAAATTAAAATTAACTTTAAAATAAAAGTATAATTTACAACATAGGTTAAATAGAAATGATTTTAACATAAATTATATATCTCAATTTACAAAACCCATAACCTAAATTTATTTATTAGCTGTCAACAAATATAATTTTGTAGCTTAGATATAGACATATGATATATAGCAAATATAATATAGATTAGATGATTTACAAATAGGTTGGAATGCTTTAAATAAATATTTAATAAACATCTTCTTTTCTTAAGAACGCTTTTAAAATTTCCCTTTCACTTCTTAAAATATGGCAAATTAAATTTACTGTCTTGTACTTATTTAGAAATAAAAGTATAATGAATGCTTTAAATTGAAAGAATGCTCTTAACATGGAATTGTGTCCAAGTAATGCAAAATATAGATACCATTATATAATAAAACACAATTATTTATTTTGTATATCCACTTATAATTAGTCTAGCCGACCAATGGTTTCGCCTGTTAAGGCATTGACGAGGCTGTATTACAGACTGAAGAAAAAAGACAAAAACAGAAAACCTTAAAACTAGAGGGTGGGAGTTAGGATACAATGAATGGAAGGTTGGGGAAATACCCGGCCTGGGCAATGACCATAGGAACAATACATATTGGGAAAACCAGTTGATTGTTCTAAGTTCAAATAACTTTTAAAGTTAAGCCCAGGCCGGGTATTTCCCCAACCTTCCATTCATTGTATCCTAACTCCCACCCTCTAGTTTTAAGGTTTTCTGTTTTTGTCTTTTTTCTTCAGTCTGTAATACAGCCTCGTCAATGCCTTAACAGGCGAAACCATTGGTCGGCTAGACTAATTATAAGTGGATATACAAAATAAATAATTGTGTTTTATTATCTTTAAACATGGAATTCCACCAAGAACCATCGGTCTCAACAGTAATGAAAAAAAAAAAAAAAAAAAAAAAAAAAATACCATTATATTTTAACTTTTCCAAAATGATATTGGTAATTGATTAATACATGTATTTTTAATCAGTTTCAGGTTTTTTCTAAAACTAGAAAAGTGTCTCATAACATCATTATGACTAAAATTTAGTTTGGAACTAGGATTTTTTTCAGTGGGATCCACCCGAACCACAAACATATATGTCACACAAATATATCGAAATGGGCACATTTGTATCCCATATCCTTCCAATTTGTGAAAGTATACATTTTTAGAATTGCTTGGGCAAGTTGTGTCTGTGTGTGTGTGGGGGGGAATCAGTTGATCAATCCTTAAGTGACAGCTGTTTTAACAGTTTTTTGAGAAACAATAAAATCTCACTTCTATGCCCTTCAAAACTAAAGAAGTATATTGCATGCAGCTTTAAAATCTGTATCCACTGACACCCAGATTTATTTCTTACAGTACAAGATAAGAGCATTATCACTAAAGAAAAGAAAATTACCTGCATAATCTCAAAAATAGAAGAAACAAAAAATTAGTAACAATAGAAAAACTTAAATATTATTATCATCAAAATTTTTAATTTTTATATAATTTATTTTATACTTTTAATATAAAATTGTTTCAAATTACACAATACTTCAAACAAGATTATACTTTCACATATAATCAATGCAATAAAATTAGGCCAAATGTTGTAAAATATCTAATATTATACAATATTTATACTATTTTGTTTTTAAATAAAATAAACTTCATATAATATATTTTAGCAATAATTGTGTAGGACAATAAACAATGTAAAATATATATATTTTGTACTAGAGAAACAATTTGCTTCTATTTATAACTTCCTGTTGAAGTATCGATTGTTTTGTAATGGAAATACAGTAGTGGATTGATTCAGCTGGGTTAAGTGCACACATCAATTAACTTTAACAAAGACTGATGTACTGACAGCTATTTCCTCACTATAATAAACACCTTCTTTTCTTAAGAACGCTTTTAAAATTTCCCTTTCACTTCTTAAAATATGGCAAATTAAATTTACTGTCTTGTACTTATTTAGAAATAAAAGTATAATGAATGCTTTAAATTGAAAGAATGCTCTTAACATGGAATTGTGTTCAAGTAATGCAAAATATAGACACCATTATATTTTCACTTTTCCAAAATGATATTGGTAATTGATTAATACGTGTATTTTTAATCAGTTTTCAGGTTCTTTCTAAAACTAGAAAAGTGTCTCATAACATCATTACGACTAAAATTTAGTTTGGAACTAGGATTTTTTTCAGTGGGATCCACCCAAACCACAAACATATATGTCACACAAATGTATCGAAATGGGCACATTTGTATCCCATATCCTTCCAATTTGTGAAAATATACATTTTTAAAATTGCTTGGACAAGTTGTGTATGGGGGGGGGGGGAATCAGTTGATCAATCCTTAAGTGACAGCGGTTTTACAATATTTTGAGAAACAATATCTCACTTCTATGCCCTTCAAAACTAAATAAGTATATTGCATGCAGCTTTAAAATCTGTATCCACTGACACCCAGATTTATTTCTTACAGTAAAAGATAAGAGCATTATCACTAAAGAAAATTAATCTCAAAAATAGAAAAAACCAAAAATTAGTAACAATAGAAAAACTTAAGTCATACAGTTTTATGTTCACATTTTTATAATCAGGTATCAGTAGTTTTATTTTTATTAAAGTCAAATATTATCATCATCAATAAATTTTTATATAATTTATTTTATACTTTTAATATAAAATTGTTCCAAATTACACAATACTTCAAACATTATTATACTTTCACATATAATGAATGCAATAAAATTAGGCCAAATGTTGTAAAATATCTAATATTATACAATATTTATACTATTTTGTTTTTAAATAAAATAAACTTCATATAATATATTTTAGCAATAATTGTGTAGGACAATAAACAATGTAAAATATATATATTTTGTACTAGAGAAACAATTTGCTTCTATTTATAACTTCCTGTTGAAGTATCGATTGTTTTGTAATGGAAATACAGTAGTGAATTGATTCAGCAGGGTTAAGTGCACACATCAATTAACTTTAACAAAGACTGATGTACCTCACTTTATTGATCAATGAATCTTTTAGTTAGCACTAATACAAGACTTTATGATCTCCCGTTCCACAGTGATTGTAATAAACTCAAAATCTTACACAAGAATTTAATTAAAAATTACTTAATTAAAAAAAAGATTTGAATGAATGAAAATGAAAATAATTGCATCATTCATTTATGTAGCACAATCACAATGGAGGGCTATAAATTTGTTTCTTAGGTCCGTATTTTAGGAGTGAATTCCCAAGTTTTATTGTACTTGTCAATAGCTTAGCATAATTTCTGAAATCAGGTTTTCTGATTTAATGAAAATATCTTCCTAGAAGCTATATTTTCCATCTTCTAATAGAATACGTTGTTTTCAATAACAACTGAAAAATATTATGTATTTTGAGAATATTCAGTGAGATGCAAAAACGGTTTGGAAATATTTGGAGGTATAGAATTACTTTCTCAGAATTACCAAACATTAAAATGTTAAACCGACAAACCTCATACAATACCTCTACTTCGAAAGCAAGAATCCAGTCAAGCAACCAGAACCAAAAGGATTTGTTCTGAAGTGAGTGAACTACACGAATTTAACAACAAAAAATACTTTAGCATTTGGAAGAAGGGTAATCCTAAAAAATTGGTTAAGAATCAAATTCATTTGGCTCAAAACACAGATATCACACCCAAGAAGAAACATAACCAGTCCATCTCTTTAGTCACCGATTATCGCCCAGGTCTACAGAGATTAAACAACATACTGAAGGAAGTTTTTAAAATTCTACAAGTGTAAAGCCATACTAAAATTATAATAGATATGGCAAAGAGAAGAGAAATGAGTAAATATAAAAGAGAAGTCTTTTTATCTGGGGACCACTTAAATTTTTTTAAATTTTACCATTAGGGGCCCAGCAGGTTCAGATTGCTACTAAACTTTCATGTGAAAATATCCATGTGAGAAACATTGGCTCCACATATCAAGGCCTGAAATCTTGGTTCAATTCAAGTACCAAATTAAAATATGGTAGCATTAAAACTAAAACTTTGAAACTTTAAATGATTTTAATAATTCTAAATAACATTTGAATTATATTATTGATAAAATGTATGTTGTTGTTGGAATGTCAAAAAGTTACGGGAAAATATACATTTTCTCTCGATCGTTAGAAAAATTTGTTAAATTGTTAATTGTAAATGAACTACTGCACCGATTTAAAAAAAAAAATCAGTTTTCATTCAGTTTAAATTATACACCAATTTTGTCACTGACAATGCATGGGTAGTCGCTGACAAATTTAAGAAAATCCATAAAATGTGTCAGAAAACCTGGATTTATTTAATTTTCAGTGTAGCAAAAAATGGTTATAACCCGAAAACTATTGCACCTATATTAAAAAAAAATAGCAGTCAAAACATATAACATTTATTATGAAAATTTGAGTAAATACATGTATACTATTATATAAAAATCTAATGGTGTCTGTCTGTCTGTGTGTGTGTGTTACTCAATCACGTAAAAACTACTGGACACATTGAGCTGAAATTGTACATGGACATTCTTAGGGTCCCTGGTTAACACATAAGCCTATTTTTATTTAGAAATTCCATCAGCGCACCGCCCCACTGGCCTTGAAAACTCCCTTAACACTCAATTATCTATACTCTCAACCCCGTACGAAGGACAGGTACTCTGCTAGTAAAATATAAACATTTTGGTTTTCATATTACCTTTGCACACAAATAAGTTTTAACTTGGGAACTATTGAACTAATTTTAACCAAATATAAACTAAAACCTATCCAGATAATGACAAACATAGGAAAGAAAACTGCATGAAAATCGGAACAAAGATTCTTGAGTTAAAGGCTTAGAAACAGACAGAGAGACATTGCATTTTATATATGTAGAGAGTAGTTTATACAAGTATATACATTTCTGGGACAACTTTCTTATTTCTGAATTCTAGTAACTAGGTGTCCACCACCATCTTTTCACAAATACAATGAAATTAAACATATAGACTATGGTCTGTAACACAGGCCATAAAACTTATTATCAGTATCACCATTACATATTCTCTTTAGGGCATCATCTGAAATTATCAGCCTGCTGTATAACTTGGACATTGGTTAAGATATTTCATTTAATAATATAATTTCTTGTAAATTGATTTGGTTTTTATATAATATTTTTCTTAAAATAAAAATTATTCTTTTGTTATCAGATGATTCATCTTCTGCTTCTAGTTCAATCACAATGGACAGGTCTGATTTATTGCACTTTATCTAGTTTATATTAAATGTTTTTTTGTGAGAATTGTGTTCTGTTTGTTTGTTATCCTGTTTATCTAGTTGTTCACAGTTTGAATTTTTTTTCTCTAAACACTACATTACATGCCCAAAGTCCTTATCTTGTCTCAATTCTACAATAAGTCATCTTCCTATAGATATATTATACTTAAATTTCATTGTTTCAACTAATAACTTCTTATTTCAAAAAACACAATTTTAAGGTAAGCTTAAAATCTTTTGACGCTGGTATATTATGTTATTATTTTCATTAAATAAGTTATATACAGTAGAGTCTCGCAAACTCGGCACTCGATAAACCGGCAGTCCGGATTACTCGGTGACCCCGACGGGAAAAAAAATATATTTCTGAAAACAGCGATGTTCGTAAAAGTTCGGCAGATCCCAAAGCGGGCATTAACTTCGATCGCTCGAATCGTTGATGGTACTTTTGCCACGTTAAACTCGTCACAAAGCTTTTTTGCAGATTCCCCTCTGTCAAGTCTTTTTAACACATTTAGCTGCGTCTCAAACTAAACCAACACACGCTTCTGTTTGAAACCAACACACGCTTTTCGGCTTTTCGTAACTCGCTCATTTTTATTTACTGTATATACTGTGCGTACCTGTCAAAGAAAACTGAAAAGAAATGTTATATTTTCCATAATGTATACTAAATTGATTCGTGGAAAAAAAAAGCGGCCCATCAAACGTTTTTGCAGGTGTATGTCTGCTATATCGACGGGTGCCAATGCCGCGGTGTTATTATGTCGCCGACAATGGGATACCGCTATCGAAAAAGTCGTTTGATATCGCCGCCGCTTTGGTGCCGCGGTGTTTTTACACTGCCGACAATGGGATACCGCTATCGACAAAGTCGTTTGATATCGCCGCCGCTTTGGTGCCGTGGTGTTTTTACACTGCCGACAATGGGATACCACTATCGACAAAGTTGTTTGACATCGCCGCCGCTTTGGGTTTAAATTACAATTTATTTTTTGCCCCTATTCCCGATAATCCGGCATTTCACAAACTCGGCACACTTCCTGTCCACATTACGCTGAGTTTGCCGGGACTCTACTGTATTATCCCAAATTTGATCCTAAAATATATTTAAATTATTTTTAAATGACCCTAATTATTTCTAATAAATTGGTGATTATCTTAACTGTTAGTTTATACGCTATATTATCACAATATTTTGGTTTTTGGCTATCTTGTTTAGTTTTGATTTTATAGTGGTTAGGTTTGTCTCAAGAAAGTTTTCAATAGAAATTAATAATATTTTAATATTAAAGACTAAGACAATTCGAAATGCATTTAAATAAAATCTGACAACTAAGGAATTTCAATCAATCTGGAACCGATGTATCTAGCGGCAATTATGCTAAACTCCAATTAAAATTTTTATAAGTAGTCCTACAGTAAAATCCCGACTTTCGATCATAATATAATAAAACAAAATTATTTCCTGATATCTTTGACCATAAAATCCATCTGAGAATTATTCAAAATTATTAATTCTATTCAGAAAAAGTATTAAATAAACATAACACAACTATTCAAGGTTAATATTTTAATTTTTAAGTACAAATAGATAGGCCTAATATTAACAAATCCTAGGTGGAAGACACCAGAATAAATTAGATTATAAGGAAACTAAAGAAATACTATCAGTAAATTAAATGGAATATTTAACATCTATAAGGTTGTCTACAAAAATCTATAAAGATATATAAAAATTCAGTAGGACTCGAAATTAAACACAAGTAATGTCATAAAAAATGACTGATATTATAATCAATTCAGATTTCCCTGTAGAAAGACACACCCATAAAAGAAACTAGCACGTGATCGGACAATGGATATTCCATTGAGATAAAGTTAAGACTTCATTGCACCTGTATGAATTCCAAACATGTAAATTAGTTAGTTGATAGTATTTAATAATTCTCTCAGAAGTTATTTGATTATTTACTATTTAATTTAAGGTATTTGTGTTCATAGAATTTCATTATGTAAAATCAATCAATGATTTTATACATAAAAAAGAAATTTCATAAAAAAATATTTCAACTCTCATCAAATTAACTCATACTCGTACACATACACTGATGTAATATAGAATGTGGGAGATTTGAAACTTCTGAGACGCTGATTTTGGTACAAGAAGAATTGTTGGGAGGCATCAGGAGGGAACGCTTCCCAAACTCAAGGAATTTTGAATCCGAAAATAACCGTTGAATCCAAAAATATAGTGAAAATAAATATACCTCAAGACTTTGTAAATAATACTGTAGAATCAAGTCATAATATATAATCGACCTGTATTGAATTGAAAGTAAAAGGAGAAGTGAATTTCTACAATAGTAGTGAGACTAATCCAATAATACATTTCATTGTAATCCATACCTAAATCAAAGACAATAAATCTTAAGTATAAACTTTCAGCCTGAGAGGCTATAATTGAATTAAATAACTATTTTAAAGTGATTTTAAAGACAATTAACTAGTAATTTGAACTTTCAACAATATTACATACATTCATTTATACAGATTTTTATTCCATTCCATCTTTTAAATAGTAATTTTGATTTTGTTTTCTTTGTTGAATTTGGGACCTAGTCGACATATTTTAATGAATTTAATTCTATGTTCTTGTCCCCCCCCCCCCCCAATATCCACTTGGGAAAACTCCACTTAGGCACCAACCTACCCAGAGATAAGAATTGTACTATAATATATTATCCATATGTATAAAGACAATTGTGACAATCAAATGAACTAGATATAATGGTATATCTCAAAAACCATTACTATAATAAAACCTTTCAACTCTTTTATGATATAGCTAGTTTTCTCATGTATTTAAATGATGAACATTCTTTCAATGGTACTATATCATAATGTGTAGAATATAAAGTAAAATAATGAACTTTTGAAGACGTTAGTTGAAATATAATAATATTATAATTTTCATTTTGAATTTTCGTATTTGTAACTTTATGTATGTTCATTTTAATTTACTTTGCAAATTAAACAAAGCAAATTTTCTACCTTTGTAATTTTGTGTTTTACTATTTTATTTATTGGTAATTAATTTAAAAAATAGTAAATAGTATCTATGTAGATATGCTAAGTGTATATTAAAAAAAAAAAAAAAAAAAAAAAAAAAAAAAAAAAATGCAATAGTGTTTTCATAAAAAACAAAAAGTGAGTTGTTGTAAGACTTATTTAAAACATCCATGCCACTTAGTGGTTAAATTTACTATAAAATATGTTACCGTATATCAATATTACATTTTACACTATCAGGTTAGGTTTTATGAACTGTCAAAATATTTTTGATAACAAAATGCCATACAAAATCAAATTTTTAGATTAATATAATCTTGGTACTTTAAAAATATATATATACATCCGATTAGGATATAATGGCCCTCAAACATTATTGAAATTATAGAATTTTCAGCCATAGAATTCAAACTAAGCTTCTAAACAAACATTTGGAAAGAATAAAACAGCACATATACAAACACTCATATAGCCCTATAGTTCTGAATCACTTTTGCCAAAATGTTTCAATTGTTGTTAAGGTCAGTAACATTTCAAGCAATATATACTTGTGCAACAATAAAAAACAGGAAGTTTATTCATTTTTCAATTAATTTATTATTTTGCCTATAACCTTTGAAAAGTGAAAATATTAAGTTCTTCAACACTACAATTAAAAATAGATTATAGGGTTTTAATTACATATTAAAATAAATTGATTGTCATTGAGTTAAAATTAGAGAATCATAATTTTATTGTTCTAACAAACTGAGTTAAGAATGGGAGAGGGAAAATATTCATAAATATACATATATTCCGAGTATAATAACAATCTTTAAATCCATTATTGGAAAAATTAGTAGAAAGTTATTATAAATAGGAACTCTCAAAGTTATGAGAGCTAGTTGAGGAGCCTCAATAGCGATCCATATTAAATTGGAACAAAATCGGTTCAACTGTTTGTGAAAAATGAGCACATACGGACATAAAATCATACTGACAGTAAGAAGTTATTAAAATTGCATTTTTTACTTTTTATTATAGGACAACCCAAATAGGATATTGTATAGAAAAATTCAACATTATTATTTTGTTTTCACAACATCACAATACATTTTCAATATGCTATCTTTAATGTGAAAGTAAAATCCTTGAAATTTAACTATTTCTTTGTTTACAGTGGTTTTAATTACTAATTAACTAACACAAAAGTTGATAATGTCGACTTCATGTTCTAATTACTTATATTTAAAATGTTATTCATAAACATAAACGGATATAGTTTTAAAATAATTGACGCAAAACTGTTTACCGAGTTTATTAGGCAAGTCCAAACTGTCAAGAGATATTAGGACTTTAGCTCAAAAAATTTACCATTTTAAGAATAATTGTTAATTAATAAATTTCTGAGCTAAATAGTTACAGAAAATGTTGGTAAACTTAAACATTTTGACCCCAATGTTCTGACCACTAATGACTCAAAGAACAAATTATGGTAGGTACATAGTGTTTGCTCAATTCAAAAACTAGCTACTGCTAACATTTACCCTTATTGAGTTTGTGTGTCGACAAACCAATTAAACACATTTTGTGTAACATAAACTAATCTTTATGTGTTTGTGCAATAAAAATGATTTTTCGTGATTCAGTTTAAAAAAATTTGTATACATGTTTATATTTTGGGCAGGTGTATTGACTTAACGTTGGTTAATTTTGTATTGCATCTTTTTTGTTTGTATTTATATTAGTGTTATTTCGTGTAGTTGTTACCATGTTACATATAAAGCTATATTACATACACATGATAAATTTAGACTCATAAATGCAATTGAACCACTGATCTTTAATTATTTAAAGAACATGTAGTACGACCTATTAAAGTAATCCTATTTCATAACAGAGTGTACATTAAATTTTTGTTTTTAATCTTACATAATACTGAGAAAGTAATGTAATAGGCAAAATAAATCGATGTTGAATTTTTGTGGATATATTCGTTTTTAAGATTTAATAATTTGATTGAAAAAGGTAGAATATATTTTGAAAAATTGTATCTTGTATAACAACAAAAGGAAATTTTTGAATTTTACCGATAACTCATAAGCCAGCCTATTTGGAGAGAGGGTTACCATATGTTTCATTTGGGTATTTAGAAGCTATACTTCAATAAAATTTATATAACTAATTTTCATAAAATTATAATTTTTTGTTTTTTCCTGATGGTAGCTGAGTTATCAATCAATTTGTTTTAAAGTCCTGGGGTCTTTTCTATTATACGACCACATGGCTCAAATTATTGTATAGAGCCTGGAACCACGATTATGTCAGATATGTTTAAATCTTACAGTGGCATAACAAATATACCTAACATGAACTTCACGCATCATACAGTTAACCATTCGGAGAATTTTGTCGACCCCATATCTGGAGCTCATACCTAACGAATAGAATCTTTGTGGGCGTCGGCAAAAAGACGAAATCGTAAAGAGTGTGGCACAAGCAGGGACATACTTGACACTTAATTATGTGAATTTCTATGGCGGAAACACCATCAAGAAACTGATCTGTTCGATCAAATTATCAAAGATATTGTAGTATTTTGGCCACCAGAAGTGTTAAACCTAACCTAACCTAACCCAGACCTAACCAGAAGTGTAAAAACGTTCACATGTAATTAGTTTGTGTTAGTGTGTTTTTCTATTTTGTATATTTGTGTGTTTTGTGAAAAACAATAAAACCATTTATTTTATAGATGATTTCATCAATTGAGGTGAGAATACCTACTTTACTATCATTCTGTTAGTATAGAAAATAATTTGAGCCATGCGGTCGTATAATAGAAAAGACCCAAATCCTGATGTATGGTCAAAATATCTCTACATAGCCTACATAATTTGATTAGAATTAATTCACACATTTGGGCTGAGGAGAACTGCAAAGATGACAAACGTCACTCCAAATAACATTCAGGGGACCGGATATATTGTAACAGTTTATTTTGAGACATCGTCAAACAAGCATTCTCTTAAGTGTGATAAACTTAAGTAAACATCAGAGTTCAAGTGCACACATTCAACTGGCTTATCAGTTGTATCTAAATGGACAGTATACTATCACTGTCGATTTATTTGAACTACAGTAATTTCTTATGTTAATATATTTACTAAGAGTTGGAATCCTGCTATTCTTTATAACTTCTTGTGCTGTAATGTCCTGCAAACCCATACAACGGATCACAAATACTTCCGGCTTTTTACACCGGGCCGGTATGCCGGGTTTTCACACCAGGTTTACATGCTAGAAGAGCAAAATACATCATGTGTAGCTACCTACCAGTGGCTGGAAATGGCTACGTACTATCACATCTTGTCTTCTGACTGATAAGTGATAATGACATATTTGACAATTATTATTATTTAGTAATCCCTTTTTGTTATTAATAACAACAAAAATGTAGACTTTACATATAATGGTAGTATTATATGGCGAACCTTAGAGCGGGAAATAAATGCATATCCTTTGTTGTTGAACTCAAGAGTGACTCCAAAGACTATTTATTCTAATTTTATGATTTTTGAAGTATAGATAATCTCATGTTTATTCAATGTCTTTTGTATATTTGCAGCTTTGTTAGATTGAAAATAGTTCAAGGCATATCAGTATCTACATATGTTTTGTTTGTTTGCATGTTTATATATAGGGTTTTTGTACTATGTAAAGCATATTTATTTACTCCATGGCCATAGTTTTGGATTTTGTTATATATTGATAGACTATAATATAGGGTCCAGTTAAGTAAATTGAATTAGATTTATTCTGATACAAATTAGTGCACTATGTGAATATATTGAAATTTTGACTATCCTGGCTGAATTTTATTCTCATCAGACTGATTTCAATACTACAATCTCGTCCAATTGAAATCTGTAACCTTGTTTGGGGTTTCATTTTTTACTGATGGTTAATAACAAGGTGGCGCCTATACGTATATATGTATCTTTTCTACTCTATGTATCTTTGCTAGCTATGAACTTTTAAAATACAGTTGCAGAATTTATTTCCAACTTATTTTGTTTAGTCTTCAGACCCCGCCCTTCACGCTAAGCGAGTTGACAGCTACAATATCCGCAACAAGATTGAAAACGATTATTTGACATATGTAAATTTCTCTCTATGTGAGGAAGTAAAACATTGTATATTCAATTTTTGTTTTTAATCTTACATAAACGTAGTACAGAGAAAGTTATGCGATAGGAAAAATAAATCAATGTAGAATTTTTATGGATATATTCATTTTTAAGATTCCGCAAATCCGAAAAAGTGATTTTTGGACTGATGTTTGTGTTGTCTGTTGTATGTTCAGTGCTCTCTAGCCCAAACATAGACCGATTATAATCAAATTTGATGTGGCCATAATTTGATTTGGACATATCTAGACGTATTTCCTATTTTTATCGATAACTTAGAATTTAGGGGTACTTGCCATAAAAAAAACCCTAAAATGACATTTTTCTCAAAATCAGCTTTAATTTAATTTTTTTTTATTATTTTTTTTTATTATTACAACTGAGTACAAAATCATCTAGTAATTTACATTTAATAATATATACACTTTGAGGGGAAATAACCCATTAGTCATTACTCCCTTAATGTCTAAAGTCCATTAAGTCCAATGGTTTTATTTGTTTCAGTCTTCTAATTAAACCAGTTGTATCCATCAATCTGCGTATCTCTGGATGCTCATGTAAATCAGCTCTAATGATGTTGAATAAATATTACTCAAGTGTAGTCTCTTAAAGACCCAAACGAAATGTATTTGTCCCCATATTACCAAAAATGCCAGTTCTTGAATTATTAGTAAAAAAGAAAAAAATTAACCAGACATAGGATTAGTGAAAAAAAACAAAAAAAAACAATTTTTCAAAATTGTGTTTAACAATTTCATTTATACATTTGAGTGAAATTAAAAAATTAGTGATCCAAACAAGTCTGCAAAATTGTAAGTAAATAATATATATATATATATATATATATATATATATATATATATATATATATATATATATATCAGGTTCAGAATAACTGACTAAAAAAAAAATCTTGAACTATTAATAAAATACCAAAGACCCTTATAATTTCAAACTCATGTCTGACAGTCTGCCTGTTTGTTAGTCGGAACCAGTATACACAGAGAAGACGATAAATCCTATATATTTCAAACTTTGCATTTATATTTTTCGTATTGTCCCACATATAAGAAAAATATAGTGGTAAGAAGAAAAAAAAAGAGCTTGGGGTAGTTGAGGGGCAAAAACTATAGAGTTGAAAAATTTGACTTTTGGAAATATTATGTGTGGGGTATCAAATAAATCTAGAAGTCATTCTGATTAAGAATATGTATGTTTATTTGATAAAGAATATGTTGGAGCTAGGTCCCTTAAAAGACTTCAACTTTATAAAAATAACTGTCCCTATATGCTTACGGATCCCCCCCCCCAAAAAACGTGTGGTTTTAGCACACTCTTGACCCTTTTATTATTTTCACTTTTTGATTGACAACTAATGAACGTGGATTTTTGGTGTGATTAGTATTAGTTTCTTTTTATTTGGTTTTGGGAATAGGTGATTGAGAAAGTTTGTACAAGAATTTTACAACCCTTTGTTTTCTACCATAATACATTTTATATACTGACTATTTCAATAACTTTTGTCCTTCATCATTTTGTGTATTATCTTGTTAACTGACTTGTCTTACAAACACTATTTGACAAAAAGACAAATAATAATGATGTCTAAAAGTAATCAAATAAAAGTATGTAATCAAATTAATTATTTTTTTTACTTTCTTACATATATAGGCTACAGTGCATAGAAAATGTGATTGTGACAATTGGATTTCAGATTATTATTTTTTTCCAATGTTGTGTGTTGTCTTTTATCTGCCTGTACTAAAAATGTCAGTTAGGAAGTTATCAAATAAAATATAATTTCAATCTAATGTTGGTGAAATGTTAAAAGAGATCTTACAAACTAATTGTTAAAACCTCACGAAAAAAAACCAAAATACTGTTAGTGGTTATATCTCCAATATTAACAAACTTCCGATAGGTTCAATTTTGTGTTTTAAAAAATTTACTTTAATTTAAACTGTTGAGACTTTTCTGTTACAAGAAACACTTTTAACTGGTCTCTTCATAGTGCACATGAAAAAGTGTCTTAAGTAAAAATAATTAAAGTGAAGTATCTATACACTAAAGTGATTTAACTCGCAACACATTACTTCCTACATGACAGGATGTTGAACTTAGGAAACTTCAATGCTAGGTGGTCTTTCCGAAGATTATTGTTAGTTCTGTTTATGTTTTAATTTATTTTATATTTTGAGCATAATGTTTTGTTTAAAAGACTGAGAATATTTAATTTATAAGTAATTATTCGTTTATTGTAGTTTTATTCTGAAGCTTTAAAAATTATGAAAGCCCACTTATATTTGGACACTTTGAACAACGTACCCTGTAATTCAAATTTTAATTTTTTAAACATTATTTCAGGTTAACGTAGAAGTTTTTATTTTTAAACTTTAAAATTTCAGTAATTCTATTATTTTTTAATAGTTCATTTTCAATTTCAAAGGAGATAACAAGAAATACTTGTTGTTAGTTTTTATTTGTGTATGTGTATGCGAGCAAGTTTATGTACAGTTTTTGTACCTTTGATTTTCACTTTCAAAGGAAATAACAACAAATATTTGTTAGTATTTATTTGTGTATGTGTATGCAAGCAATTTTACGTACAGTTTTCGTACCTTTGATTGTGTATATGAATATACGACTGTGTGAGAAAGTTTGTTTATTTTCCCGCTTTTTTATAATTTAATCAAATATTACAAAGTAATTACAAGTCACATGGAGTTAGGAAATTTGCTCAACAGAAAAACGTAGAGGTGACAAGATTTACAACAAAATATTAGCAACAACAAGCTGGGGTTACTTCCTTTATGTCCCGAGTTATACAAGAGGTACTGCTTACATGGTGCTGAAATTTGGAAGGAACGTCAATTGTGCTTAGTTTTTCATTTCTAAAGATTAGAGAAGTGTTATTTTTATTTGTAGTTAGAAGGTCAACGATCCATTTTCAGTTTTCACACACAACTCTCGTTTCTGAGATTTAATTGGTATAGAAACTAATACTTTTTGTTTACTTTCTTAAATGTTACAATTGTATAGTATAAATTCCAAAGAATTAGCGATGATTATGAGATTGTAGCATTGTTATGTTTTTGGTGACACATTGTTTTAAAAATAACAACATGAAAACAATAATAAAAATAATTTCCTCTAAGACAAGAAAGAAAAAAAAAACAACAAAACAAAATTCAGTAAATAGTGTTTATATGACCATAATTTTGAAATTTATAAACATCTGATGAAAGATTTATGACAAACATATATACACATTAAAAAACAATTTTCTTAAAAAACACCAATTTACAAATTATTACTATCGAACCTAAATGTAAACTAAACGTTTCACAATTTTGCTACTAGAACCGTGTAAATTACCCTGTGACTAGTAATGACTAATGGCAACTTTAACAGATATGTATTGTTTAATGTTAAAGGATAACAAAAAAGCTATAAAATGGTTACTGCCTTGTCTATGTTATGAGTAATGATTGTTTTGTAGTTTAACCATTTTGAAAGTTGACATTTTAACCTATTTTTTTTTAGAAATTACAAGTTTTTGCCTTTAAATCACTAGTAAATACGAAATATAAGTACATTCGCTATGAAATTGTTACTACTCCGTAACCAGTAATGAGTAATTACAATTTCATACTTTAACAATTTTTTGACAGTTATCATTAAAAAAATAATAAATAAAATTTACTCAACTTTTGCACCTAAATCACTATAAATAAATGTTGAGCTTGACTTTGAGATAATATTAGACACAATAAAACTCAAACACAAGTTCTCACAAAAATTGTGTTTACTTAATCAAACGAGTTTCAGCGAAAAAGTAGCCATCTTCAGTGATACATGAGCTACATTAACTAAACTATAACTCAATCACTACCTAAATCACTAGTAAATGCACATACAAATAAAATATAAATAAATAAATATCATTAGTAAAATATAAATACACCTGATATGAAATGGTAACTACCCTGTGACCAATAATAAGTACTTCGATGACAACTTTGTAGTTTAAATCTTTTTTTTTTTTTTTTAAATTAACATTTTAACAAAACCATTAACTTTCACATGTTTACCCCATCTAAATTACTAGTCAATGTGAAATTTAAGTATATATGCTACCTTGTGAATAGTAATTACTATGGAGAATTTTATTCTTTAACCACTTTTGAAATCCATTTTAACACAAAATTCTAAATTTTTACACATTTTTATCACACAGTCACTTGTAAATTTGAAATATAAATACATAGCCTACGCTATGAAATGGAGTAGACTAATGATTGTTTCTAAATTATGACACTTTTTTTTCCAATAACCATGTATTAAAGGATATCAAAAGATAAAAAAAGAAACTTTATTTAAAAACATGGTTTAAAAAATGTTTCATGACGAAATTCAAAAGCTAACAGAGGTGACAGATAATTAGTTCAATTACCATTGACTTTGTTTTCTTTCCGCCATTCACAAGTCTCCCAAAGCATTGTTAAGGCATCCTTAACATCGAGGTCATGAGAAATTAGAAAACGTTTCAACCAGTCATCATTTCTCGTGATACGTGCAAGATCTTCTGGATGGAAGATACCTGAAAAATTATTTATTGAAAATATATACTATGACTTTAATGAAATTTGGAAAAAATTAACAAATAGAGAAAAAATAATAAGTATTGTGGTTGCAAAAATCAGTCATGGCGTGACATTATTAGATACAATTTATGCAATATTTGGTATGAAAATGAAAATTTTATAGTGATATGAAAGATAAGTGGATGAATTATGAAAAAATTAACATAAGAGTCAGATGGCATTGCAAAATTGCCAGAAGCCCATATTAGAATGTTTAAATGAAATTGCAAAATGAAAATGAAATAATAATAAACAAATGTAAAAATAAATTAATCTCTCTAGAATAAAATGCTAGAACACCCATCAAGCTCACTGTCAAAATGTTCAAATTTTATAGAAATGACAATTTTTTCCCTATCATATCAGGTTCTAGTTTTTGAGTATATAAGTTTATTATGTTTAAGATTTCATACGGATAGGAGACACAAGTTTACCTTGGAGAGTGACCCATGGTATTAACCGAGTAGCAGGGCTTACACAAATAGAAAAACACAATAAAACATCAAAGTTCTGAAATATTTTGTAAACACTGATCACTTTCTCAATCAGTAGAGACAATAAAAAGAATAAATTTTGTTGTCTGGCACAGAGGATGGATCTGTGTTGAACCACAGATGAACGTTATTATTATTATTTTTGTTATTGTTATTATTCCATTATTTAATTATAATAATTTTAAGTAAAAACCTCCCAGAGTCCTGTTTAAATAGCTCACAATTCTAAAACATATGCTATTTTACTCCAAGGTATCACATCCCAACACACCTAAACAATAATCCCCACCATGCAATAGGCTAAGCTGCAAAACATGCAAAATACAGTTTCCCATCAACAACTTCAATAGGTTCCTCCAGTAAAGCAGAATTTAAAATTAAAGGTCATCACACGTGTACTACAAAAAAATTTAATCTTCTAACTACAGTGCAGGTTATTGCCCAGCCTAATATATAAGCCTAAACAAAGACAATCTAAGCAGCAGGATGAATGGCCACAGACATGATGTAAAAATCATAGATAGGCCTATTTAGAGAAACTAACTGCACAACATGCAGTAACCCAAAAACATTTACCACTTTTAATGACTGTTTTTCATAACAAAAATTATAAAATCACTCCCTCCAGATTACAACTTCTAAGAACTGTCTCATCAATGGATCACAAAATCTAGAGATAGCCCTAACTTGAATCTTAGATAAATTATCCTTTATCCCTTTCCTCTCCCAACAGGCTTACTTAAAATTAATAATAAAACATACATCTGTAGTTCAACACAGAGCCATCTTCTACGACCAGACTACAGAAATTGAACAGAGTTTACATAATATTTCAGAATTTTAGTGTTTGATTGTGTTTTTCTATTTGTGTACTACTAAGTAATACTTAAGGACCACTTTCCAAGATAAGCCTGTGTATCCTATCCATACAACTTATCATATCAGTATCGTATAAATAATAACAAAATAAAATAGTATAAGTGAAGAAACAAATATCTAGTGATAACAACAATCTATTAGTGGAAAGAGTTGCTATTTTCTATGAATTAAACTGGAAATCCAACATTTGCATTTATAGAATTACCACTTTTTGGAGGGTGTAGTAGTAAATTACAATTGTGATGTATGATAAAAGTTAAAGGTAAAGACGAAAAACAGTATTCGAAAGCCAAATTATAGCCTACCGTACTTAGTCTACATAATTTGTAATATAAAAGTTCAGTTTAAGATAAACAATTTCATAGACGGTCAGTGTTATAAACTTTTCTTTCTTTCTTTTTTTTTTTGTTGTTGTTTGAAGGCAAAAATGATCAGTCACCATCACATTGCCAGTGTTGTATACAGCCAATTACAATTTAATACATTTTAATGGCTTGCGTAATACATTAAATTTAATCACATTATTTAGCTACTTCACTCATGTAATCAAAGTACACTCATTGTTCTTAATAGCTCCTAAACAACTCACAATAGGAAATAATTGCGAGTTATAAGATAGTTATAATAATTTCTTCATAAGCTATCTGAGATTACTAGTCAGAAACAATAAATGAAGTATGATTTTGATAAGGAAATTAACCAGTAAGATGGTAAAAAATGTTTCGAGGTACCGAACATACCAAGAACAACTATTACGAATCAAAGGGCTAAACTGGAAAACCTTACAAAGGGTCAAGAATATTTAACCATTAAATAACCAAATAAGCTGAATCCTACCATTGTTAAAGCCATAAATTAAAAATCTAAGTATGGACATCATTTGAAGTCTGTTTCCAAATGAGTACAGTTGTCATGTGACGTCTTTTGACATTAATGTAAACAAAGTCAATTGTCTGATAAGAGATGATATCTTATGGTTATATTCTAAACTACTGCTGGTTTACAAGTCAGAATTACCACCTAGTGGCAATAATGAATACTACAAATAACCTTCTATTTGGCAACAAAGAGATAGTTATAAGATGGTGTGACAGGTGTCCAGTTACAATGCTTTTCACAGTAGATAAGCATGAAATGGTTACTACTGAAACAAGATCAGTGAAAAATAAAGTAAAGCCGAAATCTGTGATAAACTATAACACAAATATGGGTGCAGTAGACAAATCGAATATGATGATAGCCTACAATGATTCAACTAGAAAAACGGCCAAAAGGTATATCAAATTCTTTTTTCATTTATTAGACGTTACTGTTCTGAATGTACATATTATATATACAGACTAAAAATGAAAGAAAGAAATCCAAATGCAAAAATGCATTTAATGGATTTTAGAATAAATTATTAGAGGTGCACCACACTCTAAGAAATGTCTTATCACACCCTGTAGTCTTAAATCCATTGCGACTCTTGGGACGCCATTTTATGAGACCCTTTTCTACTAATGAGTCAGCTGAAATAAAGTGCAAAGTGTTACATGTGCATGCAACTCTGGCCGAGGTTAAAAGAAAAGACAGATCTTATGACTGTTCTATATGTGAGATTGCATTATGTGTATATCCTTGTTTCGAAAGTTAACATAGTTTAAAAAAAATTCTAAATTTTGATAGAAAAACCTTTTGTATTAATTTAATTTACTTAAAAATATTATTTTATGACACAATAAAACAAAAAAAATAAAAATAGTTTTGTGTAATTTTTTTTTCCTTACTCTCCAGGGTGTGTTTTATGCAATATCTGAGGTGAGATTGCTTGGCTGGTATCAACTATTCGTTGTTTCAACTCTTCACAATTTGCAGGTCTAGTTTTGTAAACTTCTGTTTCCCCAAAAAAAAAAATCTAATGGAGACAAATCTGCTGAACGAGCTGGCCACTCGATTGTTCCTCACCTCCAAATCCATCTCCCTTCAAAACGAGTATAAGAAAACTTTCTTACTGGCGAAAATAGTGAGGCAATGCTCCATCTTGTTGAAATATTGGACTATTGTCCTCATTTCAATTGTCATTTTTTGTTATAGCAGGAAGTATTTGATGTTGTAACAAGTCCAGATATTTCGGCCTACTTAATAATCCATTATTGAAAAACGGAACAATTATTCTATTTCCATAATTTCCTACCCAGACATTAACAGTTTTTGGAAGTTGAGTATGACACTCATGAAACCAGTAAGGGTTTTCACTTGACCAATATTGATAGTTATGCCGATTTACTGATTCATGCAAAGTGAATGAACATTCATTACTAAAACACACACATCTCAAATAAGCATCATAGTTTCTCCCCAAAACATTTACCATGATTTCACAAAATTGTAGTCTTCTATTGGGGTTGTTTTCATTGAGCTCTTGAAGCATGTGAATTTTATATGGGTGAAAATTATTATTCTTGGGTGTTTTGTGTACTGATCCAAATGATAAACCAGTTTCTTGTGCTATGCTATGAACTGATTGATGTAATTCTTTTGTTAAATGAAATTAAACCAAATACCTAATTTTCTTTTGTTATTGATGTTGATGGTCTCCCTGATTGAGGTATATCTTGAACACTAAATGTGTTTATAATTTCTAACTAAATACGATAAAAATGGAACTGAAGTGGGTCTATCTGGGTGTAATTTATATAATGAACGTACTGCTTGTGAAAGACTTCTTAAAGCCTGTTCGTAAAAAAAAAATCATTTCAACCTTGTCTTCATTTCAGCCATTCATTTTTAAACAATCATAACTAAGTATTATCAAAACGTATATCAGATAGGAAATGAGGGAGATATCGTCAGTAGATGAAAACCAGCGCTTATCAGTTAGGCATACAGTAAAGAAAGTAAGGTACAAAGGCCAAGGGTTGAATTTATATATATATATATATATATATATATATTACTATATATATAACCACCTGGACAAACTTATCGTGATATCTAAATAGCGATCTGGCGTAGTCATTGTATAATGTGCATGCGTCAAACCATACGCTATTATCATTTCCATTAGGCCTATGTTTTAACTTATAAATACGTTGATTTGGTAGTTTTTAGATTGTGATTTTTTCAGTGAAAAAAGTGACCTGCACATTGAAAACATTACTTATTCTTAAGAAGTAAGGTATGTAGTAAATGATAAAAAAAAAATCCCGTTCATTATCAATCACCTTTATGTAAATAAATACCAGAATAAATAATGTTTTCAATGTGGAAGTCACTTTTTTCACCGAAAAAACCACAATTTAAATAAGGCTAGGATTTCATACTTTTAAATTGCTTATTTTAGACAGAAATAATGGATTTTCATTCTTGAAAATGGTCTTCCCAGCTTAAAGATGATCCAATTGTTTCATAATGAGGTATGTAACACGATTTCATTAAAATTCTATATTAAATCGCAACGTGATATCACATGAACATTTACCAGTTCTTTAACTAGGTCTGGTTAGCTAGTCTGACCGTTTTATAAATAGAATTTACGCAAAAGAACATAAATATCGAGGGATGAGACATTCAATAGATTCACGAGTTGTCATATTATGTAGTAACGTAAACAGCTGAACTAACCTCAAAAGCCCAGGATGTTGTCATTTTAAATAGCTCGTTTTTACAGAAATAATGGATTTCGATAATCTAAAAGTGAAATGCATAACAAAGGATGTTCTAATTGTTGCAAAATGAGGTAGGTAGAATACAAATTGTATAAATTTTTCTAGTAAATCGCAACAAAAGCAAAACTAAAATAATAGTAAGTAATGAAGTATTTAGTTTGCATGATTTTTAGCGACTAAAACGCGGAGAAATGTACTTACTTGTGGATTTCATAGTTTTTTAATTGTGATTTTTTGGGTGACTTCTGCATTGAAAACATTATTTATTCTTAAGAGGTATGTAGTGAACAAATAAAAAATATATATCCCCAAAATTAGCAATCAGGCTAATTCCAAAATATTACAGTAGGCCTAAATAAATACCAATATCCCTATTTGCAACTTTAGATAATAATGTAGGCCTACATAACTGAGGATATTTACTAGAATAGCATTATACAGTAATCTCCATGTAGGCTAGGTCTAAACATAAAGTTCTGACTACTAAAATTACTATCAAAGTTACAAACAATATACTAAGGACGTTATAAGTTAATATATTTCATGATTCTAGAATAACATAAGATTTATTGTATTGACAGGCATCGATGTAAAACTAACATAATTATAATTTATAGTATGCTGTTAGAATGAACCATCATAAATAGTGGTTATTGGTTTATAAAGTGTTTAATTATTAGGCCTAAGTCTATGACAAGAAAATTTAAGAATTGAAAATTCTAACCTTTAATCGTTCCATGATCATCTTCTAATTTCTGAAAAAATTTTTGGCGAAGTTCATGAACTTCATAAATTGTAGGTTCCATAATTAACATTAAACGTTCTCAAAAATAGGGTTACAGATATATCATAAGAATTTGACAAGAATATACTTGATCCATAAAAATGCCGAAATTGATTAATCTGTACTCTGTGCTTGACTTCGTTGTAAAATAAAACAAATCTTAAAATTTTATGACAGGTTACATTGAACAGCTGATCCAAATATGTGTCTAAATCTAAATAGTCTCTGTGCGATAAGTGAAGGTATCTGATAAACACTTATTTCAGATTCACTCATACTCATTTTCCTTACATTTTCCATTAAAAATACGTTTATATTCAACCACAAACAAATTAACAAAACAAAATATTTGAATGTAGTTTCTGCCATTTAAAGAATGTATCCAAATACAAAAATCTAAGGGTCAACCTGGTTATAAAATGGTTACGACGCTAGTTATTCTTTTACAAAATCATATAGTATGATCAAGGGTAAAGGCAAACATGAAAATAATAAAAAGTTGCTAAAATAAATAAAGCTATATAAAATTAATTAAATATATTATAAAATATGTAAAACACTTCACTATTATTTTTTATACACCTATAAAATTAACAAAAGCATAAGCAAACAAACATGTTTCTTACTATCTGTTCGAAAATTCTAAACCTAGAAGTACTAGCACAAAAACTAAAAGTGAACCATACAATAGAGGATGCCAAACCGAAACCTAATTTGATGAAATTGTGGCATTGTGGTGAAATGTGAAGTTTTGTAATCTAAATCAAAGAGAAACTGAATGTAAAAACGAACTTTTATCCTGTAACTGTGAGAAAAAAAAACACAAGGAATCCAAGGACAGTGGAAGCAGGGTGACCAGATACATATTGAAGGGAGGACATTTTTGTCAAAAAGGAGGACATTTGTCAAAAAAAGAGGACAAATGCAAAACACCAAACAAAAGTTTTTTATTAGTATAATCTTACCATTAAAAATTAAACAGACATGTTAAAAACATTAAAAAGGTTAATTAGGTAAAAAAAAGATATTAAATTGATGTTGTCCAAACAATCCTAAATTGCTGTTAATATACTGTGTAGATATAGTCCGTAAAATATGTACAATATTAAGGCCTATACATTGATTACCTCCTTACGAGTACATCAGACTTGAAGAGATTTTCCTCAACAAATCCGGGTTGGACATAAGATACTTGTGAAATTCTGTGCAAGTAATGTCCTTGAAATTATATTTCACAAGTAGTATTCCTTTGACAGCATCAATGGTCAGCTGGTTCCTCTCATCACTCCACTGAATGTTTATATCAGAAGAAACTCTTTCCACACTAGAGTTGGTACTTGGCAGAGCAAAGAAAAATTCGCAAATTTTTAATAACTCTGAGCAGCATTTCATGATTTTACAATGAGTAAAGAACCCATCTCATATGTAGTAGGTTGTCAAAAAATCTTCACTTTGAGAAGCTATAAACTGTTTGTAGCATTGAAATTTGTCGAACAACTTGTCATCTGCGATATCAATACCCCTTGTTTGAAGGTAAGTTAGGCTTAGTACTAAGTTTTCAAATATAAGGCTGGCAGAGTCTTCTGTTATACTAATCCACTCTAAACATTCAAACTTATCCAACTGGGTTTTCCACTTGCTTAACACATTCACTGCTGTAAAAATGACCATTAGGGTTGGATAATACTAAAATTTTTTTTTATCACCAAACCTTAACTTTCTAATGTAGAAGTTCAGTTTTAGGGTTTAAAACTCGATTCCAGCTCGACTTCCTTCAAATCCAGGACTTTGAAGTCATGCCCCGCCGGCGTCCTGGCCACATCATACCACGTCCACCATTGCCCATCACCGATGTCTTGGCCACAACGTAAGCACGACGTAAAGGTATCGGTCACCACAAACGAACGCTGAGCCCACGATACACAAACGATGAAGTCGTAAACAAACACAAGGGATATTGAAAGTAAAATAACTAAAAAACACAAAATAAATATCAATAAAACACACTCGTCACCAGCCGCGAACTCTGTAAGCGCGACGTAAAGGTATCAGTCACCACAAACGAACGCCGAGCCTCCGATCCACAAACGAAGCAAGTTGTAAACAAACACAAGGGATAACCTTAAAATGCGGGCAAACTCGACCCTTCTATCACAAATGGCTGGGCCACACTGAGCAATGGAAAACATTGCTTCTGTCTGCCCCGCCAGCGTCGCGGCAGTAGGGCACGCACGGCAGGCCCGCCCCGCCGGCGTCCCAGCCGCACTCAATGTGTTAAGTAATTAAGGCATGAAGAATAAAGCACCATTACTTCCTTGGAAATCTTCATGAGTTTCCCTTATCAATTGCAGGATAAAGGCTAAGCCATCTAGTTTTACAAAGTCTTAACAACTATTGATGATGAATCTCTACGGAATCACAAAACTCTTTTAACTCCTCAGTATGGACAGTGTATATTGAAAAGTAATTACAGTGGAACCCCTCTTAACCCGTCTAGTGATAGTGACAGGGCAGCCACCATGCCCCATGGGAAATTAATATTTTCCTTGGTCTCATTGAAAGAAAATGCACAATCCATGCCATACTATGCCGTGTCATTGTGCTCCTGTTTTGTACGTATTCTGTTGTTTTGTACATATACTGTGATTTGTACTTGTAAATGCCGGACATTTTCCACATTTCACAAATGCTGGGAGGACAAGAGGACAGAGGTTAAAAAGGAGGACATGTCCTCCAAAAGCCGGACGTCAGGTCACCCTAGGTGGCAGTTCATTATGGTGTCTTTTAATATAACTCATACGTTTGCAGTTATGATTTTGAATTCACAGACATACATTAAAGTACCTATATAAATTTTTTATTATTTTTTCAATTAGGGATCCTCGAAACGATTATATTCTTAACAACGTTAGTCAATTTTCCCCCAAATATTTTCCATATACTCCAAAAGAAGAAGTAAAAATTGTGTGAGAATGTAAAAAATATAACAAGGAATTAACATTATAACATTATAACAACACTGAGAAACAATAGAGAAAAATCCGAAACTTGTATACCTATGCTATAAAACCGTTTCTAATTTTATAGTTATAGGACTACATTTTGACAGTTGTCTAGACATGACTACTCCATATTACTGTTTCTCATTTGCTATTTATTTCAAATATCTAGTAAATTGTAAATTGAATCCTCCTTTAGTGGTAATTTTTGGTAGAAATGTTTGAGTACAAGTTTTACTAAACTTAATACATATGATTATCCAATGCATCGTTATGTTTAATCATATGAGAATAGTTAAAAATATTACAGCTAAATAATAATAGTAATTCATTATTATACTTTATGGAAATGAGCATAGTCACACAGTTTTGAGTTGGAATATTTTGTTTCACCACACTGTTTGTTGACTGACTAAGCATTAGAACATATTTTACTAACACTATTGACATAAATCAAATCAATTAAATAAAAAAAAAGACATTAATCAACCTGATTTAAAATAAGTGGAATATGTTATTCTTATATAATTATTTTTGTTTGGACAATGAGTGTAATCATAGTTTTATTACAATTTGATTATTAACATCCTCTTTGGTAGAAAACTGAATTCCCATTTGATTGAGAGGATAGAATGACATTTCTGTCTAAGGTCTAGGACTTACTGACAACTTTAAATCTAGGCAATGAAACAGTTTAGTTACTTGAAAGTTGTTAGATACGGTAAATAGTTGTTTAGTACTCAGTCTAGAAATGGATTTTGTAGAAGTTGAATGTATTTGTGTCCTTGTTCTTAGACAGTGAAAAGGAAAACAAAAGCACATAAGATTTTGGGTCCATCCGATTGTAACGTCCTTCTAAATTCAATAAAAACAATTTAATAATTCTGTACTAAATTTATCTACCAGCTGCAGCGTTACATACAATTGATAAAATAATCTACACTAAGTTATCAACCGTCTACCCCTCGCCCAGTCCACCTGCCTGTCCCTGATTAGTGGCGCGGCACAGCGGGTTGTACGGCAAACTATCGTCCGATAGCTCTGTCCTTTTCTTACCGGATGAAGTCCAACCTAACATACCGTTATCTCATTCAAGTCAGTTCAGTTCAACCTACTAGAAAATGTAGTCGCTCTAAATCTAACCGGACTCTCTGCACAATGGTCTGAAATCTTCGTTCTATTTCTTTACAAATTCTAACAACTTGTTACTATGCAACAAGTCTTTCTACGAATGGCAGTGTTTTAGAGGTGTACAGTTGAAGTGTAAGAAGTAATCTTAAGCTGGTATTTACCTAATTGTAAATGGTAAAATCTGATCCGTCGAAATTACCGTTTAAACTTAATAAATTTTGGCTTTGTTAATTATATAATTTGTCTTTGTCTTTTTTTTATTTAAACATTGTTACCAGTTGGTTCCAACCTTTTGATAATTTAAGTCGCCTGGTAACACGATAATAAGTAGAAAACTATTTGATGGGTAATTTTATAAATTGTTTGAAAGCTTGAGACATTCCCAAAAAATGTTCAATTATTTTCGGATGAGCTTTGGAATTTTCAATAATATGTCGATATTAGTGGGCCTTTGTATTTTTTATAAAAATACAAGATTACAATTGGCTGTACTTTTAAACTAAGTAAAATGCTTTGCTTAAAAATTTACAAAGTTTATTGAAATGAAGTATAAAGTAAAATATACATATAATAATTTATTACAGTAAAATGGTTGAAATTCCAATATGTTATCCTAAATCTCTTGTGCAGGTGTAGTAGTTGCTGATTGCAAAGAACTTTTTACATTTACCTCTTGACCTACTAAACAACTTAAAAGAAATTTACTAGAAGACGTCGGGAGTGCTCCAATATAATGAGTTACCTATATCAACCTTATTGCTCATTGGGATAAACTGCTGATTGCAAAGAACTATTTATACAGGATATTGGGTAGTATCATGATACAATGGGTTTCCATATGAAGTTTCATTGTGGTGACTCCCACCAAAAATCACAAACACCAGCAAATGTTCACATCTCATTACATTTATTATCACTCTCCGATCAATTAATTTTTGACCTTTGATAATACTTCTTTATTGAAGAGAGCAGAGATAAAAGAAAATATCTGTCTTCATCAATTATTTTCTTCTTTTCATCTCTTTTTTCACTTTAAATCAGCAGCAAAGGCTCTTCATATGTCATTTGAGGAGCCTTCTTCCACTTAATTGATTTATAAATGAACCTGTCAGACAAAAGATTGATATGTCCATTCTCCAGTTCTCCCATTTCAGTTTCTATATCATCTTCGACGTTGTTGCCCTTTTCCCCAAGAATGTTTGAAGTCATTCTGCTTTTGATGGAATTGCGTAGAAATAATAACTGTTATAACATATGTATTGAGCCTCCCTTTACCTGCTGAACCAGAAGGTACCTATTCTTTTTCTAAGCATCATACTTATTTGAAGCAAGTTCTGCAACTAATCACCTGCATAATATGGTAAATACAATTAATTTTGAATATAATTAATTTGAATAGCAGTATGATTGATTTTAAATGTAATTAAAGTTTTAAAAATTCAATAACTTTGTATAAATTGTTGTTTTTGTTCTTTACAGATACTTAGCAATGAGCAACAGCGTTGCATCATTGCATTATGAATATATACTGAACTTGGACAAACAAAGATTAGAAGAATTGTAGGAGATACAATCATGTAGACCATTTTGGAAATGTTTACTGGAACTTCACATGGCAGGAGTGGAGTGTGACATTTCATTGAAGATTGCAAACAAATATGATGAGAGAATATAGTTTCCAAATTGGATTGGAGCAATAGATGGAAAGTATATCATAATAATAAAGCCTAAGTTAAGTGGCTCCAAATTTATTAAGTACAAAACTTATTCTTTTAATTCTAGTAATAGTATATTGTAATTATAAATTTATTTATGTAGAAGTTGGGACTTAAGGTTCATCAAGTGATTCTAATATTGTTAAACAGTTATAATTTCAAGGTTGCTGGAAAACAATAAATTAAATATTCCGCAACAAAAACTTCTTCCTAATGATGAAAATGGAACGGAAATGCCATTAGTACTTGTGGGGATGAGCCATTTGCTTTTTCACAGTTTGTATTGCAACCATACCCAACAGAAATCTTCAGTTAAACAATGTATCTTTAATTACAGATTAACAAGAACCTGCAGACTGGTAGAATGTACAATTGGAATTTTTGTCAAGAAGTGGCGAATATGTCACACACTCTATGACACTTGTATTGAATTAAGTGAATCTGTTATAAAAGTATACTGCATTCTGCATAGTTATGGTTCTGGTATACTTCAGAAAAACATGGTTGAATACATTTAAAAAAGACTTTCTGTGACTGTCCATTGGTAAGAACTTCTACAGTTGGAGTAGAAGCAACACTCATGGTTTTGCAATGAGCGAAAACATTTTTCAAATAATTTCTCTAATTTCTCCTCAAGTTCCTTGGCAGTATGGAAAAAAAATTAAAATTAATTATAATAGCTGTATATGGTGAATAAAAACAAATAATAATTCTCTACTCAGTTTTTCATTATAACTTCTATCCTCAATTTCGTATGGACTTTTGACACATTTCACTCCATAACGCCTTTTTAAAATTTGTATCTGAATATTCATTAAATTTTGTTATATAATGCTGGTCATTTTTCATATTCATTAATAAATAATAATATCCAATGACATGTTTACACCATGTAGTACTGAGAAATTAAAATGATTAACTACCGAAAGTTAGCAGTAAGCAACTAATTAAATAATTACAATGGGTTAGATTACTACCTAAGCGTGCATTTTCTATTTTCACCAATAACAGTTTCATCACCAGTAGAATTAAAACTAAAAATTACCAATGTATGGTTTACCATAAGAATTGTTATGTTCTGGTTTTGTGATCAAAAAGCTACTTGGAAATAGTTCTCAATGTATTCCTACCCTAATTGACAAGCTAACACATTCTCTCCTCAAGCTTCCATTCTTAGTTATTTCCTGCTACGAACAACCATTTGCTAGTGTTAAGATGTTTTTCACCCTGGTTTTAGTAAGAATGACATGCCTTCATGATTTCTTGTTTACCAGCCTTTTTATTTTTGTGGTTATATACCAAAAGGGTAAATTTAAGACACTCATAATGTCTCCTAGTTGCTAAAAGTGTTATTGTTTGAGGTGTGCTTCTTGTGGAATGTAATTCAACATCTGCTTATCCTCCCATTAAAATATGGTGCTACCAACTGTGGTATCTCATTAAATGTAATTAAATTCCTTCACAATTAATTTTTAAAATGACAGAGTTCTGGAATTGATATCTCCTTTAAATTCACATCACAGAACCATTCATGTTCCAATAATCACTTACCGGGTATTATTATATTTTTTCTCTTAAAAAAATACTCACTCTCTTGTACACAGCCAAACCTATAACGACATCTATATTTTTAAGATCCATCACCTATATAAGAGTAAGATTACTATTAAAATAACAACAATCTCTTTAAATTTCTGCAAGAGGAGAGATATTCCTTTCAGAGGAGACGTATCCTCATGAAACGAAAGGGTAAAGCCATTCAGTGAATAATTTCTTTTAGCTACTTAGAAATTGAAAGGATGTAATGTTTTGTGTGGATGAGTAGTGACAGGAAAATTTGTCTTGCTACTAGTATGAAATGATAGGAAAAGTTGCAAGAAACAGTTTTGAGGTAGTGAGAACAACAGTTCTTAAGGATTGTCCATCACTATTATGTGAAAGGAATGTTAGTGAATCGGTACCTATTATTAAAATACAAAAAGATATACATCTAATGCTCTAAAGGTATACTCTCAATAAATATGAGTAGTTAATATTTTTAATAACCGTTCTCTTTGATCATAAACAAAGGGTATAATCATTCACATTTTACACTAAAAGTATACATACTCATATTCAATAATGGCTTTATTAACAAAAAGTAATTTCACTTACATAGGCTACATATTATGGTTTGTAAAAATGTCGGTTAAATTATACATTTTCTGTTTTTCACTGAAGGGTTTGTTATGAAATTTAAATATGTTTGTTTACTAATGTTTACCATTAAAAAAAATAAATAAATCATCAACCCATGTTAGAATGTATATGTTAACTAGCTCTTCTTGTTTGTTAGTATTTCCTGATTGTTAACATCTGTTATAAAGATTTATAGTAGAGCTTCGATAACTACTATAAGTTTTGAAGCTATCGAGGATTACTAACACTTTGAGTTACAAATAAGTCAAGGTAAAAAAGTTTGAGTTACCAAGGGGAAAAAACCACTGACTTCGAGTTATAGATGACCAAAGTTGACTATCTTTATTCACTTTGGCAGTGTGTTCTGATTACAGTTTTATTCCTGTAATAAGGGTGAAAGAAAACATTGAGTATTTTGTTTTAATAAACAGTTCTTAATTTTATTTTAAAACACTTCACAATCGCTTTAATAAAATATGGAATGGTATGCACATATGAAAATTTTGTTATCTCGCATAGGACGGGTAACCTAAACTTCAACTTAAAAAGGTATTCGTGGTAAAACTTCCAGTTATAGAGAAGATTTTAAAAACATCAACATGTATAGAGGTCCCTATCTTCGAGTTATAGAGGTTTACAAACGTTTCTTGGAAACCAACACAATTCGTCTTTCAAGATTGTATTTCTTTTAAATATTGGATTTATAGAGGGAAAATTAGCATTTGGGGTTATGGGAAGAAGAATTGCAAAAATTTGAGATATCAAGGAATTTGAGTTATCAAGATCCGAGTTATCAAAGGTCTACTGTGTCTCCAATTGTAATCCCAGATCAGGTAAACCAACTTTTCAATAATCTCTTGGCTATACAAAAATTTATACGTATACATTTTATTATCACATACTAAATTATTTTTTGTTTGAGTAACAAAAACTGTAAGATTTTTACTGTAAAAAATAAAATAAAATTGCTGTTGCTGCTGATAGAGTACTTTTACTTTAGCTTATGTATTTGATAATAACCATTACTATTACTAATGTTTTATGCATTAAAAAAATGATGGCTACTAATACAGAGGCGACATCTTTGCTTGATAAATGTTTTGTTGGTTAAAAGAAAAATTATGTGGATAAAGCTATGTAATTTGTTTTAGCTTGAATTTGTAAACAGAACTAAGTTAGATAAAATCCAATGATCAGGGAGTGGTAGGCTAGTAAATAGTAACAACTTCTTAGCTCCATGTAATCAAGTCTAAGATTGTTGATTGTACTGGTGTATTGATATCATTCAACAATTTTCATATTTAATCTTCAAAGACTTATAAATCTCCTTTTATTGCAATCTGCAGTATGAATTAGGAATATCTCAAGAGGATTAAGTTTTTGTCATGTAGGTGATGTTTTACTCCATTCCATGCAATGATTTTAACAGTTTCTTTTATATGTACAGTATTATTCAAATCACAGTTGAATGTCAAAGTGTATTTATCATTAAAACAAACTCACTTGTCTTCCACAATAAAATGATTAATTAATAGATTTTTTGTTGTATTACCGCATGTAGTAGTATTGAAGAATAATACATAATGTATCAAAACATCTATGTTAATATATTCTGCTCATATTAATTTTAAAGTGATTGTATAAAAGTGGTTTTTCAAATGTACAGTAGTCTGTAATATTTTACCAACTATTGTACTGCCCTGTAGATTGTAGCCTAAATGAGTTGACAAATATTTGTAATGAATAGACTAATTTCAGTTTAGACTTTGGATTTGTGTATAGGCATGTGAGAAAGTTAACGCAATACTTGTGATCAGTTATGTTCAGAATTTATAATTTACTGTTATAGCTTGGCAACTGGAATAAGGTGATTTAAAAAATGTGACTTAAAAATACTGACACCATAGGCTACAGTTATTATTTTATTAACCAAAGGTATCAATTAAAATAAATCTAATATGTTAGAAAGTAATTTTGTTAAAGTAGGCTACAGGAAATTAATTTGTTTTTAGCTTCATCATAAGATGGCATCACTCAGTGGTGCCATCAAATTTTGAGGGAGAAAAAAAAGAAATAGATTATTAAAAACAAATTAGATACAGTCTAGAGCTCTTCACACAGTTTAGGCTAGTATATTCTATAATTTCTAGAAATAAATCGAAAAGATTGTTGTCAACTATTTGTTCAGTGTCTCAATATCAAGAAAAGGGCATTGTTTGCTGTCTTTTATGTAGTGTAGACATGTGTGTGGTGGTTTTTATCTAATCTGTTTGTATTTAGTTTTATCTTTGACTCGTTTTAGGCTTGGATTATTTTCTTAGATTATAGATTTAGTTAGTTTCGAACATACCCTAGGTTACTAGGCTATGTTGGTGTTTTTCTCTTTTAAACCTTAGGTTTTACACTTGATAACGAAAGTTGATTTATACTCTCGAAACTTTGTATATTAGTTTTCATATACACGAATGTTCGATTAAATTACATTAATAATTTGAACAATCCATCATTATCAAATAACTTTATTACCAGAATACTGAGATTTAACAATATAGGCAAACAAATATAATAAAATTTAGTGCTAACTATTTAAGTGAGTGTTTCAAAAATTATAGAAATACCGAGATATACCAATATCTATATACCAATATAGTCTGTGTCTTTTGTTAACAATTTGTTAATACTGTAAATAGTTTGTCAACTATTTGACAGCGTCGCAATAAAATTATAGTAGTCCAAGCTTGATCAAAATAGGTAAACAAATAAAAAATAGTTATTTGTATTCATTTCTGAATTTTTTCGCAATGCATTTTAAAGAAAGAAATTTAAAAATCACCTTCATTTTAAAAACCCTATGATAAAAATTATACAAAAATCATTAAACTTTTATATTTTAATCAAAATATATTAATTTATCGATTTTAACGCTTATACATTGTTTTAAAAAGCTAGTATTATTGATTAAATAATTATTTCAACTGAAAAATATACGACCCAAACTGGGAATCGAACCCAGTTATTTGTCATAACTCAAAAATTGCAGCAAAAAATTGAAGTGAGAAGTGTAGGCCTACGTCATATGCTGGGAAGCGATCAAGGATAGCTCAGTTGGTAAAGCATTGGCGCGTAAAGCCAAAGGTCCTAATTTTGATTCCCAGTCTAGGTCGTAAATTTTTACTTGAAATAATAAATTATTTAATTAAAATATTTTATACAAAATATGAAGTAGATAGATTTATGTTGATTATAAACGGCAATGCATTAACCAACTGTTAAGTTAGAGATAGCCTGGTATTAAGAAGAGTCAATTATATATCGGTTACCAAAATGTGGACCTAAACGATGAAAAGAATTGTACGTTTTCTTCAATTAGCTTTCTTTTATGGATTATGTGCTTCTTTCGCACTTCCGCTGTCTATAACGATACGAAATTGAAGTAGAGGACGTGACCAATGCGTCAACGTCTCGAATATAAGGGGTACAAAATGTGGAAAAGCTGCAAGGAAAACTAAACACTAAACGTGTCCAATGGTTATGTTTTCTTCTTTCAAATATGCTTGCGTTTTCTATATAAATACTAATAGAGCAAGTTTTAAAACGACGAAAATGTTTTTAAATAGTTTATTTTGTTAAACCCATTTTTAGTACAGTAAACTAAGACTTCAAGAATTATGGCAATGGCGTGTTATATTACAATCGGTTCAGAAACAAACAAAAAACAGATGAAAACTAAGATGTCTGGAGTGCAAACCATCCATTTGATATCAGTACTACTGGTGTTCATTTCGACTTACAATCACTCTAAATATGTAAAACCAATGTTAAACTTAGCATACCTCCCCCCACAAAAAACGCTACATTAGTACTCGAAGTTATGTTTGTATAAACGTGAAAAAAAAAAACAACTGAATTTCATCTTTTTAAAGTTAAAACGCATTAAAATGAATTCTAAAAATGATAAAATTGTATCTATAATTAATTATAAGCTAAAGTAAAAGTTTAAAATTCATTAGTAAGTTTGACGATTTAACTGGGGTTTAAAGTGACAATTTACAAAATTGTGTATTTTGAGTAAAATATTTTATAAAATAAAACTGTACAATTTTTGACTTATTTTTCAGACATGGTTTTACTGTGATCGTGACTTGAAACATCGCGTTTTAGTTTTTATGTACACAAATATTAGATTAAAAAACATTAATCATATCTAGTTCCTGCGGAATAAATTTTGTAGACGTCTTAATGTGCCCATGTAAATGAAAGTAATATTATTGTTTCAAATCACAACTTACTACCTTCCAACATGGTGCCTTTTAACCAACATCCTTGCGACAGTCCTACCAACATTCCCAACTGTCGTGTTTATCCGAAAGTATAAGACTCTCATTTCATGCCTGTTTTTACAATATATTGTGTGAAATTCCTCCTCCCGTAAAATTGAACAGCCTTTTCTTTTGTATCTACATCAATCACTAACTTAATCAAAGACATTATCTGCACAGACAAAATGAAAACAATATGTGGTGATTTCACGGGTATTAGGGGATCACCGTATTAAGATCACGGCATAAGATATGCGATGCGCGCGCATCGTAGTCAATACGTTGGTAATAAACCTAAATGACTGCCTGAACTGCTAATTGCGGGGTCTGGTCGACCCCAGGGTGTTACGTAGTCATTAGTAGGTCATCCGACTAAATCGAGTAAGGATTATTATGACCTAAAAGGGTTAACATAATTCACCCATCACGCCTGTCCTTAACCGTAAGTTGTAACCGATAAGTTAACGGTAAGTTAACCGATAAGTTAACCGATAATTAATAATTTAGTTTAATTAGTAAATTGTATCTCATCATAAGCTGGCTGTGAACATAGTGATTAGTTAGGTTTGAGACTAAGCGTTAATTAACGATCCAATATATTTACTGGGTAAGTCCTAGCACGTTTTCCCAAACCCTCCTTCCGGAACCTTAAGCGGTTCAAACGTCTGGTCAAAACGAATGACCAGGGCTGACGTTCGCCGCAAATAACTAACCTTAATTCGACCTGCAACAACCCGAAAAACGATAAGATAAAGGTTATCGGTGAATACCAGCCGATAAGATAACAGAAAATAATTAGCTCTAGAATTATTTCCAATACACGTAATTTGTTTTAGTTGATGTCGTATGGTCGTATAACAGAAAAGACCTTAGGTTAAGTCACTACTGATAGTAAGGCACTGATAGTCCTATCGCTAAAATGCAGGGGTTCATAGAACTACAAGATTAATGTTTACAATGTATGTAGTGTAATGTTTGGAAGATCTTATAATAAATAGTTCATTAAAAAAATATAAAAAAATCACTAAGCTAGTATGTAGGTTTTAGTTTTGGGTTTTAAGTACATAAATTGTATCTTAGATAGGCCAACTTAAAAAAAAAAAACTTTGTTTATTTCCTCCATTATTGCTAAGTATCTTTAAAACGAGCTATTATATTTTCTAAATTTGTAAAAATGAATATTCAAAAGTTGTTTCCACGAATAGGTTTATGTACTGTATAATAAAATTTAATAATCACTTTCGTTATTTAGTCGATAACTTTATCTTACACTATCAAAATACTAAATCTGTAGAATTTTTAATGTGTTTTAATAAAAAATAATTGAAACTAACTTCGTCCTTATGTTGTATTACTCAGGTCTAAGATCTAAACATCTTCATCTGGCAATGGTTGAGCCAGTTATGGATATATCTTCACCTTCCTCATCTGATGAGCTGGATGACTCTCTCACTGTCTTCTCCAAGCCGAATGATAAGTTCGTCAACAACTTCTTCCGTCTTTATACCGTCTTTGATTGAATATTCGTTCTCGGGTTTTTTTTTTGTGTTTATTATATTTTGTCCTGTTTGATGGTTTCACGGCAACCAAAGCCTCATTGAGGAGTTCAAGTACCGTTAAAGACAAATTCCCTTTAGCGTTATTTGAACGAACTTAATGCTTAACTTGAGCCCAAACACTCTAGTCGCACATGTATGGAAGTCTTAAGACACTGCACGTGTTATTGTAGTTTAAGATCAATTTTTGTTGTCGATTTAAGACGAACGACAGCGTCGTATAAAATTGCCTTTCTGGAAGTAGGTAGGTGTGGCTGTAAGTAAATAACTTCCATAAGTAATCATATAATTGATTGCTTTAATGTACAGTAATATCGAGTGAGCAGTGTCCATAGCGCCTTCTAAACGTTGAATACCGCTCCAACTCACCTCTGTATTACTGGCTGAGGCAGAGGACATCTCGTGGCTCACTGACAGCAACACAGGTGTATCAACGAGATAGATGCAGTTTTTACATCAATTATTGAACTACAGATTAATGTTAAAACGACATGATTGATTAGAATTTTTGTGCAAATAGTCTGTTAAAGGATCTAGCTTGGTCGTTTTAAAATAATAAGACCACATAGTCGTTCCAGACATTATGAGAACGAAATCGTTCCACCGTTGATCCTATCACTGATACTGTCAGGAATAAAAGGAAAACATTGCAGAGATTCGGAAGGCTGGATACTGAGCTGTCGTTTATTTGTTATAAATCAAATAAATCTCGAATTGTTGTTTTGGACTTTAGGTTTTCTTGTAATGCAAGACCGGTGCTTTGAATCGAGGAATTTATCTGTTAGATTTTCTTTGTATCCCGTTAAGAAATACAGTTATTTCACTCCCCCAAGTGGAGGCTATGCGCGGCCTGGTGTTTCGCTTCTATAGCTTTGAAGTATATTTCCTCAAACGTTTTAGAGATCACTCGCACCTGCTATAAATATCTGAATGTTTTAGGTTCAATACAACTATTGGGACACTATAATTATTTATAGGCCCTAATATTTTTTTCCTGATTTCTATGCGGTAACATTAGGTCCTACCAGATTCCTTATCCGTCTCAGGTACCAGCTGATTCAGGTTTATTATTGTCACGTCGCAAGCTCAATGAACGATAACTATATAAACAGACTCAGCTAACCTCAAATGAATTTATACGTCTTGATGTTCAATACAATATTGGAACAGAATTTTCAAATGGATTAGGACGATTTTACCTAACAGACATTACTACGTTAGCTGAAGAAGAAGCTTTAGACTAGTTATCGAGAAAATCAACAAATGAAAAGAAATATGAAGAGCTATTGTTCAGTAATGCCAACCTATATTTTTGTATCGCTCTCACGTAATCTAAAAATAACAAAAATAGTAGGAAATATAATTTATACTCAGTTGTAGTAAAGATTTTGTATGTAATTCGAGTGTAAATTGTTTGTATTGCTTTCGAGAAATTACAGCATCTCTCGGTAACTTTGTCTCCCGTGCAATAAAGTCCTATTTATACTCTTAATACATAAATGGTTATTAAACAATATATTATATATTTAAATAAGACTTAAACTTCCTTCACTTGCTTCATAAACACTTCCTTAACGTAAATCGTATTAAACTAAAATCAAGCTAAATGACAGCGGTCTAATTTCATTTTATTTTTTAACCAATTATTCTTGAAGGACAATATTTTTTATTCGTTATTATGCACACCGATGTTTGGGTTATTAATATTTACATTTCACTAAAATTTGAATATAATCAGTAAAGCTAATTTTGAGATATTAAGTAGATTATAACAGCTCCAAGACCGATAATTTGGACTTTATACCGGTAATTCACGAACCGACAGATGGTATATGCTGTTTTTGTTTGGGTCCTTTAAAATCGTCGTAGCCGAAATTGTAATTTTAACCCCCCCCATTTATTTGCGTTACCTTCAAATTTTGATGTTTTGATAAAATAAAAAAAAGTTTCGAGATATGGCCAAAATACAAACAAAAAGAAAATGAAGTTCGTTCACAGTTTTGTGCTGTAGACGTCACTTTTTTGAATTCAGGGGACCTCAAAACGAATATATGCTCTTCGACAACGTTTTTTTTGACACAAATAACTTTCTCTATATGCGAGAAACTAAAAAATTAAAACAAAAGATTAAGTTTGATATTTTTACGAAACAAATCACTATGCAATGTGTCTAAGAAGGACCGAAGCTAACAGACACAAGTTCCCTAATGGTACTTTCCTGTATTTAGGGAAATCTTATTACCTCAATGCTACAGCTAATGGCGTGCTAAGAGAAGATGTTTTCTTTAAAGACAGTTCATTACAGTGTAACTGTCGATGAGGACGCTTCTAACACATTTTCTACTTTCTTCGTAGAATTAACATAACTACTGGTTAGAAGAGGACCATTCCCCTCTTCCCCTGTCACAGCTTTTTAACATATTAGCTTACCGGAATCGTCCAATAAAATTGTTTAATAAAATTAAGCTCAATATACACTACCTTTAAACGTAACATATAGATTTTGATGTTTATATAACAATGTGAACTTTATGTCTGCAGTCGTGAAGCTTATTATTTACAAAATATACAAAGTATAGGTTTGATAAACGTCAAAAATTCCGACCTCTGTTTTTATACTGATCTTTAGTTTCATGACTTCAAAAAACCGAAAAATTGTTTTTCGAAATACCGTCCGTTCTTCGTCGTTGTCTTCTGTACGTAAGCACAAAAGACGGCAAAAAAATAAAATTTGAAACATGAAATGTGGTATAGTCTGCTCTTACAGAACTCTATTTTAATTCAAAAGATTTGAGTTCTACATCTAATGGTGGCAACCATCTTTACGATTAAAAATAGCGAAGTTATTGTCATAAATATGTAATTTCTAATCCACAAATGTGATATTCGTATAGTTACGGGATCCGGCAGTGTCGAGTGCCGAGTCATCGAAAACTTTTTTATCATCGTTCAGAAAGCATCGTTGGAAAGTAAAAAGTTTCTCTAAACACTCCTTATCTCAGTTTTTCAAAATTTTGAGTTTAAAGATCCCAAAAAGCAATCAACCTAACCTATCGAAATAGTTTGAAAAACTAATAAAGGGATGTTTAGGGCAACTCTTCCACTTTTCAACTCTGCTTTCAGAATTATGATAGGACCTTTCGCTGGGGTAATATGACCCTTTAAATAATGGGTTTCCTATGGTTTAATTATTATTTTGCAAAAGCTACCAACATCCAACTTTAGAATATAAATTGAGTATAAAAAAAATCTACGTTTTCAGTTAATAATAAAGTTTTACAAATACAATTTTAAAAAATATAAACATTAAAAAAATGCATCATGAAAACATTTTATTATGCCAATTAGTGATATTATATCCCTAAAACATGTTGGTGTTCTACTATTAATTTTGTCACCAAAAGACCTTTTCTCTAAATGACCGGGGCTATATTAGATTGCAGAATCTTGCACAGAATTTTTCACACAAACATAGTTGATACTTATCTTTGTAAAGCAAACAAAGTACTTGACAATATCTTTTCAAATCAGATGTTACCTGTCAAAAATTAAAAAAAAAGAATGGTCGCTGTTTTAGAAGGTTAAATTCATCAAAGTAAGCGAAAGCTTGTTGGTAAAAGTAATTTGAAAAGTGACTTAAATAATGGCCAGGGTTCACTATGGTGTTTTATAAAGTAACCTATTGTAAAATGCTATTATTATTATTTTTAGTTGTTTGGCATATTAGTTTGAACTGTAAATTTTGACATAGAGGAAAAATGTCTTGCTGTAGTTCAATATTTTACAAAGGTACTGTTATAAAAAATGTAACGTAGCCGCAATACAAAATTAAAACACTATTTTTTAATATATCCCAAATTTGTACTTGTAAAACACGAGTGAAGTATAAAAATAAATAAATGAATTGTCTACAAGTTGAATTTAACAATTTTGCGACTAAATATAAAAATCCGAAGTCATCCTAAATCAATTTCAAATGTTGTTATAAAATAAAGGTAACATGCAATAAATTTGAACTTGTGTGGAATAGGATAAATTTCAGTATCAAACATAAATGAAAACAGTTGTCAAAAACATGGATCCTTTACATAACGTGACAGATACTTTGAAGTGCACGCCCAGAGGTAGTTAATCTCACACAAGTGTGATTAAAACAGAAATGATGAGTCGTAAGGAACGCCTACATCATGTACACTGTAATTAGTTAGACGCCTGTTTTTGCAATTACAAGAATGGGGGGGGGGGATAAATAAATTGAGATATTTAAATCTTTATGAATTTCTATTTACACACAGCTCTCAACTCTCATACATGTGTCGCTCACAATCCGTGGTAATACCAATTATTTTACTCAACTATTCTTGATTTTATTCTCTGTTTGAAGTTATTTATGGAATAAACAAAGACCAGAGCACTGTGGTGACAATATATACAGATACAATTTCAAAAGTCCCTTACCACACTTGGGAATAAACAAAATAACAAAAATTTTTGTCAAAAGTAAAATGTTTATTCCTATTAGACCCTTATAGCTATTACAACAACAAAGTTGTCATCTTCAGAGGGAATCTTAACAAAGACTAAATTAAAACTATTTACAACTAATGTGACCAGTTTCCCTACCTACCTCTGAAGATGACAACTTTGTTGTTGTAATAGCTATAATGGTCTAATAGGAATAAACATTTTACTTTTGACAAATTTTTTTGTTTTTTGTTATTTTGTTTATTCCCAAGTGTGGTAAGGGACTTTTGAAAGTGTATCTTTATTTATGGAAGTTCAATTTTATTATTATACATTTTTCCTCGTATATAAGCCTCATATATAAAACTAACGGACAATCCTATCAGCCAATCAAGTATAGAAGTAAGGCCATTATGGCTCCAATTATTAAAAAAAGAACTAAAATTTGATTATAATACCCCTAAAACTAAAAAACAAGCTGAAATTTTACCTGTTAAATCGCCACAAGGGGTTGTAACCCGCTCTTGGGCTAGGAAGCTTAATACAACTAACAATAGGCCACTCCCCTAATAGTTTGTCACGCCTTCTGGACCACGTCACTTGTTCCTGTATCTTTGATACAACAACTCGTATTTGACGTTAGTTGTGTGTTACCGTGATTGTGTTTTTTGATTTCTCAGTTTCAGCTCTGAGATGCAGCTTAGATATTAAGGTTGGTGGTATTTTTATTTAATTTTACTTCTCACATAGGCTTAGTTTCTAGTTTCATGTTTCTTTAGTTTTTAGTCACTTGATAACGGGAATTGATTCTTATTCCCGAAACGTCGTGTTTTGAATTTTTAACACACAAATGATGGCAAATGTCCGAAAAATGGATAATAATAAAATATTCTTGATTATACAATTACAGAGGTCTACATACGAGAGGTGTTCAAATATAAATAGGAATTTGTATGATTTGTTTTAGTAAAGAGTTCAAGGTCGTGACTCATTGAGCAACTACATGTATATAATAATGATCTTGTCACTAGTTGTGCTAGTTCTTCTTTCAATCACTCCTGTCAGGTGTGATCAAGATTATGAGCAAGAGGTACACAGTATTTTTGAGCACATGAACTGCGCACTGTAACTGTTCAAAGTGGTAAGACACGTAAAAATATTTTGTTTTGAAAATGTTTTTAAGATTGAAAAGATGTTTTTATTTACATTTTATTTGGTAAGAGATAACTTACAGCATGAATTTTACTGACATAAAAAAGTTTCATATCTCTTAAAAAGTATTATACATATATGCAAATTATAATAGAGGTTCAATGTTTAAACATATTGTTCATTATAATAAGTATTCCAGTTGACATTAAATTATAGGAAATTACTTGGATTTTAATTCACAATTCTAAAAGAGTAAAAGTTGTAGGACATTTTTTTGCCAGCATTTGAAAACCAATATGTGGGTTTTATAACTAAAATTTTCTGGATTTAGCCTCCAGATTCGACAGTCCAAATTCGTATTAAATCACATACGAGAATCTATACTCTTTTATTATCTATACTAAAGAAAATGAACAGATATTTTTGACTAAGTAGATTAAATAATACTACTTGTTGAAATAAATATTTTCTATTAACATCTTTTAATATAATCATATCAATGCAGGACAAATGCTTCAGATAAAAATCTGAACGTATTACACAAAGTCTGGGATGCTATTTTAGTAAAATGATATTGTAAATTTGAATTTTGTAATATACCACAACTTATTTAACTTACAGAAGTAAGTAGAAATACCAATCTATGATAAAATTGTATTAGAAAACATTTACAAAATAAGATTTCATTGGGTTTTTTTATAAAACACTCTCATCTGTAAATGGCATAGGGGTTGGTGAACCCATTGTCATAATTTTAAAAGAAAAAGTTTATTAATGCGAAATAGAATAGCATATTTGAATCGGATTATTGATAATCGATTTTCTCGTGGTTATTGAAAGCTGGGTTGCAGATAATCTCCAATATACAATCGGAAAAGAAAAATTATAAACCTTGCGTTCTCTGCTTTGAATACAAACCCAACTCATTTCGTAGTCTGTCCATACACTCTTTATTTCCATCACCAACATTGATATGGAGGGCAGAATATTTTAAAGCTGGAAATAATATTTTGTACAGAGTGCAACACGAGAAAGAGTCGATAAGTGGTCAAATAATTTATTTCACCAAAGACTCTTTGTTCTGTTTAAAGTTGCTAGAAGTGTTCATGTTATTGGTACAATTTATTTTCACATTTATCACCATTTGTGATATATAAAAATTAATACTAAACAATTCTAAACAGAACATAAACAATACGAAAAGGAAAAAGTAGCTTAAAAAAAACATAAAAACCTAAGGAAAAAATTCAATACATAATACTAAAATAACTAAGACCAATTTATAAAAACGTAATTATAAATAACTTGATGGTACTTACCCAGCCCCATTATGCGATGTAATACAAACTGATCCTCTAAATGTAATGCTTGAAAGTTGGTGTTTTGAGCTTTGTAAGAAATATTAAATTGTATTGGTCGTTCAAGAGATCTTGCCCAGCATATGTAGGTAAGTTAGAAAGAGTTGTTGCACAGGTTTTCTGTACCTCGTAATCATATATATTATACAGTCTCCACGAGCTTCGCTCGTATTAATGTCTCGGTCTTATCTAGCTTCGAACTATATATTTGAAGAAGCCTCCATTCGCTACGCTCGTGTCAATAACTCGGCCTTGCATGATTTCATAACTATACGAATATTACATTTTATTGTGAGGTCATTCGAAATTACAGATTTAACCATAACTTCGCTACTTGTCATCGTAGGTAAGCCTATGTAGGGTTGGTAGCTTAACTGCAGAATTGAATTACGTTTTTGTATCTAATTTAGTGTGTTATAAATTGAATAAAACAAAAGATAAGTTTCAAAAATGTAGCTTTGGTTGACAAAAGATATGAACAAAAATCTGTTTAAATGCCACTATTTTGACATTTAAATTAGATTTTTCTGAATTTCAGTTTGGTTCTATGTGAGGACAATATAGTACCCTCTATCAAATTTCACGTTTCTATCTTAACTTTTGTCACAGCTATTACTTACAACAACGAACCACTCCTTGCGGAGAATTAACCGGAAATTTTTCAGCTTCAAGATTCACGGGTCGAGGGTTAATTAATACAGCTGATTTAATCTGAGTTTTTCAAACTATGTAGAATAACTTCGCGGTAGCTTTGTATGAACTCTTTTAAACTATGTTAAAGTTATCCCTCATTTGTAATGCTGACCTGTACTAATATATCACCTGTTCTATCGATAGCCGTGACATTACAACGAGTAACGCTATAATGATTGCATTCCATGCAATTCAGTAAGAAACCAATGTAGTTGTTTAGTTGCTGAATAGAATGGTCGTTCATGATAGGCAGCTATTTGATTTTGTAACGTGATTGGCAAAGTTTTTTTTAGGGGTCTGTATATAAAATAAATGTTTTTTAAATATGATAATGGTCTGTGTACGTTTTCTGTTAGAATTATATCATATTTACTTAGTGAGTATATAATAGTAATTGCTTGATTTTTATTTTGACAATATCAAAACATAATTAGCTACCCCACTGTGTCTGGTAGTCAAACATTTTGAAACGAGTTGACATACAAAAATATATCCTGATTTTATAAGTGATTTCCCCTGAACTACTAAAACGAAAATATGACTTTAAATTGTAGTTCTCGATCCATTCGGTGAGCTTGTCTAATGAAGTATAAGAAAAAGAAATCTGAATCACGTACTAGCTTAAGAAAATCCTACAAACCAAAAACTGGAGTTCAGTTAATAAAGTCTAAATGAAAAAAGAATTCTGTGTTGATTTTTATTGTTACTTACTTCGTCCTTTAATAATATTTCTGCTTTGTGAAAGAAAGCAGATAATTGCATTTCTAGATTCTCACACACAAGGAAATACTATCCCCATTATAGTTATTATTTTTAAATCTTCCAAATTATGAATTGGTTTTTACAGTAAAAACGAAAAATTCTCGGTTCTAATATTACAAAAAACAACAGTCAATAACATGTCAAGAATGTAATTAAGGATCTAACATCGGAATAAATATTTATCTATTAAATAATGAACTGGAAACTCTGCGCCAAATATTTATTCAGGACGTTAGCAGTTATGAAAATATCTATTATAGTAGTAGAATGATAGAATATACAAACAAGTAATCATTTTAATTACCCAGACCGATCTTACAATGTAAGAAAAGCATATCCTCTAAATCTAATACCTAAAAGTTGGTTTTCTAGGAAATGTTAAATGGATGTGTATATATTAAAAAATCTCCAACGCTTCGCTCGTGTATGTCTCCGTCTTCAGGGCTTAAGATATGTGAAGGCGGCTTTACTCGCTTTGCTAGTTTGGATGTCTCGTCAATGTAGGATCTCGTAAGAATATATATAATAAGAATATAAGACTATAAGAATATTATTTTTCATGCGAGGTCTGGGTTTGAAATTACATTTTTTACAATAAAGTTCCTATTTATCATCGTAAAGAGTTGGGATTGGTACCATTACAAACAGACATAAAATATGTAAGTTTTTATATAATTTAATGTTTATAAGTTAAATAACATACGAGACATGACAAAAAATGTTTAAAATGGCCGCCTATTTGATATTTCCATTTGTTTTTGCTGAATTTCAATAAGGTCATACGCACGTATAAGACCATACTGTATCAAATTTCATGTTATTTTTTTTTGCGATCGGACAACACCTAACAAACAACGCTTGTTAAAAAGATATAGGATAGTGAAAACAGTCTTGGCAACACTGGGAGTTCCTAGCTTGATGTACACGGTTTTTCATCTAGTCTTGGGTTACATCTCTCTCTCTTAGATATGTATTATCAACTCTTTAGAGCAACTTTTGTTCTTTTTTTAACGCCATATTGGAGTACTATATGAAGACTATGGTTTTTTATTCAATGTCTTTGATTCGTTTTTTTATGTTTTATAACCTTTTATAATCGATGATTATTGAAAGGTTTTCGGCTTTACACTCACAAACAAAATTGGCAATTCGAAATACAGCTTACTTAGAACTTATGAATAAATACACAAACTTTTTTTAAAGGGAGTGTGAGGGGGAAAAGAAGCGACTTGTGTAACGGTAAATATATCTGTATCATGTTAAATCTCATTACATCCGTTGCTGCAGCTAATAGCTTTGTGAAACAAGGAAATTAGTCTGTTTAGAGACAATATATTGCATTTAAACATCCATTGGAAACGTTGGAGACATATTCACCTTCAATCCTCATTTTTGCTAACTGCATTTACTTTAAGTTAATAAAAGGAAAAGTTAAGTAAGGGATGCATTTATTTAAAAAAGCTAACTTTACTTGTTTGAACACATCACTCCGTTTATAAAGTGTGCATAACTGCTTATATTGAAAGGCTTTTTATAGGAAAATGTTCGAACTTTCATTTTAAAGCTCTTAACTTGAGCTACAGACAGAGTGGTACTAAAGTTCAGTAGGATGTGCTGAATGTTCCAAAAATTAACGAAACAATTTTTAGCAAGTTTCTTTAAATGTATTGCTATTATTATTGCTACACATTCTAATAGGTTAATTTAAGATACTTAAAATGAATTTTTAATTTATCTTCAATAACAATCTAGTTATGGCATTTTAAAATTCTAAATTTTGCGAATAGAATATTAAAGTTAATGATTTATTTATACGCAGAAGGATAAATAATTCTGAAAATATTCAATTACTTTAAATAGAAAACATTACAACCTTTTGAGCATTAAGATGCTGCGCTCTTTCTATCTGTATCTGGAAAATAAGTTTAATATTCTTTTCATTTAATTGATGAATAGGTTAATAATATTTATATATAAACCAAGTAAGTTTGATGAAATCAATTATTTTATCTGACTTTCATTTCAATGTTGAGTGGATCCTTAGATTTGTGAAGGAAAAAAAAGGAAGTATGGACAGACTACGAAATGAGTGGTTTGTATTCAAAGCAGAGAACGCAAGGTTTATAATTTTTTCTTTTCCGATTGTATATTGCAGATTATCTGTAACCCAGGTTTCAGTAATTCTGAGAGATATATTTTCAACAATTTGATTTCAATATATTTAGCATGTTATCGTTTATAAATATTATAACATGATGTTCCTCTTAACACATATTCTAGTTTTATAAATGCTTATTAACATTTTCTAACTTACAATGATTTATAATTTCCTTTCAGTTATAACTTAAATAAAAGATAGTTTATCATAACTTTAAATTCTATAGCTCCACTCAATCTGTTTACATTTATGTAAAATATTCACTTTTGAAAGTTAGGAATAATAAATTTATATATTCATAAACATAAACAGACTTTATAACATACTCACATGCGTACGTTTGTACATTAAATATAAATATAATATATTCATCTTTCATAAAGTAAGTCTTCTACATGAATGATCTAAACGTCATAAAGAAGTTATGTAGAACTTGTAGTGTTTATGAGAAAATAACAAATTTTTAATATATTTTAATATTTTCAACACCAATAAAGGTTTTATAGTGGTAGTGGACAATTCTCAAAATAATTAAATAGAAGTAGGGAAACAAATATAATGTTTTTACACCATGAATATTTAAAATTTGAGCTTTCAACCTTTTAAACTTTGAAAGTTACTTAACAGTTCCGGGACTTTTCGACATCTGGTAAATATAATCGTTGTAAAATTACATTATTATATTCAGTGATATCTTTAATGTCTCTCTCTTTTTGTTCATAAAAGAAGAGCCGAAATATGAAAACAAGTTTATTTATATTTTTACTATCAATTGTCTATTATTTTATATATAACTATTTATTATTTTATATTTATTAATCTTTTGCTACATTCATATATATGTGTGTCTGTGTGTGTGTGTGTGTGTGTGTGTGTGTGTGTGAATATGGGTTACCTGCGTGAATAGTTATAGTTTTGCAGTTTTATATTGGTTTCTAAGCATCTCTTGAGAAATTTGCTTTTTAATTTCATCTGAGTACTTAATATATAGCATGGAATAAAAATGAAATAAATTACCCATTTTTCTAAACAAATAAATAAAGATAAAAAAACACTTAGTTCAAAGTACTAATTCAAATGTAAATTACAAAGTAAAGTGTGTGCTCCTAAAATTTATAATTATAAGTTAAAACTCTAAGAGCCCAAACCTTTTTTTTAAATTTACGTTTGAATTAATACTTTGTACTAAGTGTGTATTTATATTAAATTTTTTTTTTTTTTTTTTTTTTTTTTAGAAAAGTAGGTTTAAACAAAAATAATAATTTAATTTTAATTTTATACTTATTAGTTATAAACAAATTTTATTTAGAAAAGTTTTTTTTTTTTTTTTTTTTTTTTAAGTTTAAAATTATATTTTTATATTCTACTTTCAGTCATAAAAAAGTTTTTTTAGAACAGTGTGTTTAAAAAATTAAAATTTACTTTAATTTCATTTTTTAATAATTTTTAGTTACAAACAATTTTTATCTTCCAATAAGTCGGGCAAAAAGGACGAATTACGAATGAAATAAGTACTTCCCACTACTTGCTGCATTCGTACCTACTGCGCATGCGTTTCCCCCACCATAAAAATCTGTATATAACAATGAATTATTGTATTGTCATCTGAGATCAACAAGTATCAAAATTTTTTATCAACAAGACGTGTCTCAAATTTGATGACAAGACAGACGGGAAAGCAAACTAAAGGAAAGTTTATAAAAAGCAAAGTAGTCACAGAAAAATAGTAATAATACAATTATCTTTAAGGCTGTACACATTTTTTAACTAACCGATGATTAACTAAACTTTTCAGATAATAGAAATAACGGACATGTAGGCTATACGAAAACCAAACATTGTGTTCCACCATAAATGTAGGTAATTTAATGATTTAACTTCAGAATCAAACACTCCTAACTACGCATTACTTGTTTAACATGTCGGTCATTGAGTTCAGTTTAACCCATACAAATGACTTTGTTTATATATTTAGTTATCACAATTATTACAAAGTATGTGGAATGGTAACTTCGTGTAAGAACTGGAAGAGGTTTATATGAGACAAAATGATCAGTTCAACCTCAGCACTACCGTTGTAGGAAACTAAAATATAACGCGTCATGCCTTTACAAGCAACCCACCTCAGACTATAAGACGACATTTATGTGTGTAAATATTACAAATAATATTGTCATTTCGTTTGGTGCATACAATTCAGGAAATACTCAATGTAGTTTCATGATTGCTGCATAAAACGTGCCGTTCACCATCCTATTATTGTTGTCTGATTCTGATTGATTGTGGCCAGTGAAAGCTTTAATAATCAAATCAATGACATAACATAGAAGGAGAATTTATTTCCTAGATCCCTAACAATTAATTATAATGAGACAGAGATCAACTAAAAATTATCGTTATTTTAAATAGGCATTTATTTACAAGTTTAAACTACAATTTCTCTTAAAAGTTTACAGAGATTGTTATCCTTTCCATTCTACATCTTTTGATATAAATAACATCTGTTTAAAAAGAAAATGGGTTAAATGCCTAAAATATTTGAAATTATGATATTTCTAATGAATTTAATTCCGTTTCCATCATTTTACAGGTTGTAGATATCGTACTTAAAATCACTATTATTAAATTGTTGTTTTCAAACCCTCAACTTAATAATGGAACAAAATTTCGTTTATAATCAATAAAGGCATGCTCAGAATACCTGTTTTTTTCACGAAATAAATATATGGATATTTAAATTTTTTTTCTGGTTATGACATTTTTCTTTTCCCCCCAAATTTGACAAAACTCTGTATTAGCATGATACTATATTCCACTAGAAGATATTAAAAAAATTTCTACAATACAAATTTCTTTAAAATTTGGAAATAATAATATCCAACCTTATACAGAAGGTGTATTAACAAAATTTGTTAAATTTGTTAGGGTTTTGTTTTTAATTTTCCTTAAAATATTTTCTAAACTATAAAACAAAACAATTAAATTGTTTTAAAACATTAGCAAAAAAGCTTCATTGCTATTAATAAATACATAGGTTAAATTTCATAGCTACTACTTTTTTCTTTTTTCTCCTAATTTGACAATTGGTTTACATGAATGACAGTATTTTTGATTTTTTGCATTAGAAATGTAACAATTTCTATAATAAATATATCTTTAGAAATAGACAATTTAATATCCAATGAATACAGGAGGTGTAACTAGCAAAATTTATTATAATGAGATTAAATGAAAATTTTAAGTTTTCTTTTCAATTTTCCTTAACGTTAATTCTGTTAAAAAAAAAAAAAAAAAACAGTTATTTAAGTTATTTTGAAATAAATTTAGCAAAAAAACTTTTTTTCATATAATAAATACATACATTATATGTCATGGCTATTATTTTTATAATAATTTGACAACGGTTTTATATAAATGTTTTTTATATTTGATTTTTTTCTCTAGAAATCATAACAATTTATTTACTACAAAATTCTTTGAAAATAGACAGTTTAATATCCAACCGATGTATTAACAAAATTTATTAAAATATAATTAAGTAAATTTGTAAAGGTTTTATTTGATATTCCTTAACGTTATTTCTGTCCTCTAGAACAAACCAGTTAATTTAGTTGTTTTAAATATACATTTTCAAAATATTAGGCTCACTATATACAGCTAAAAATAAATGCATTTGTTTGTTTTAAAGATATGTTGAGGAGAATATTGATATTGTCTCTTACAGTAAATGTCTCTATCATGTTAAACCTCATTACAACCTTTGCTGCAACTAATGGCTTTGCAAGTAATGAGGAAATTAGTCCGCATAGGGACAATATATTGCAGTTAAACATCCACTGTAAATGTTCGAGACATATTCACTTTTAATCTTCATTTTATAACTATAATTTACTATAAGATAACAAAGGAGCAAAATGCTGAAACAATTAAGTTCAGGTGTGCGTTTTAGAAAGTTAATTTTTATTTGTTTAAAAATACCTTCTTTCCTCTTCTAAAAAATTAAAAACACAACTAATAATTGTTAAAAATTGTCGTACACAAGGAATAATAATTTATGATTTTTAGTGTAGTTTGAGTGTAAGTGAAACAAACTTGTTATTCGTAAATATCATATGACTCTAGAGATTAAACTGTTGAAGCTATTTACAAGTTATTTGTGCACTATCCTAGACAGAGAATTCAGTTGAATAATTTTTAAATGACAATCTTATACTGTTTTATATTATGTCCTGATAATTTTATTTAAGTAATGTATACATTTAAAAATATAGCATATTTCATCACTAGGACCAAAAGTGAAGCTTTTCGATACAAGCTTGATCCGGAAAATGAGCGATGATCGAAAAGCTTCTTTTTCTATAGTTTCTGAACTATATTTTTCGTTATACTGCAAACAATTTAAAAAAATTACACTAAAACTAAAATGTTATAACCTATTCAAATCGTTGGTAACAGCTGTTTTATCGGTTATTTACAATCGAGAGTATCGGTTGCTCTTATAGATTCTTTACAATCGTTAATTCATTAACGAAGTACCAAATGTTGACCTAGACCTCAGTTGATGTTTTTAGGTACTAGGACTAAAAAGAACAACTTTAGCATCTCAATGCATGCATTGAAAACAGCTGTTTTTGAAACAGTATAACGAAAAACTCCTTTCCCCCTCCTAATTCTCCAAGGACCCCTACGTAACCGATTGTTATTTTAAAATTAATATTCATAGATATGGCATCATTATTTATTAAAAAAATGTAATTCTTCAAAAATTAAAACACAGCTCTATATAGGAATACATAAAATTTAGCATAGCAACCATGTATTATTTCAAATTTACAACAGCTGATTTGACTCATCAAGTTTTGATAATACAACACAAAAATAGATTAGGGTTAGCATAGATCAATGTGAAACATTTTGGAAGGCGTTGTTTCTCCTAATATATTTGAAACTACCTGATTTAACGAATGAACTTTCATTATATTATATTTTATATTTCTAATTAGGTGAAAAAATAGGCGTCAACTATTTAAATATTAAATTTTAAGGAATTAAATTGACTGTAACAACTAGGTGAACCACCATTTAATTTTAATTAACAGCTGATTTCATAAGATTGATTTTGAGGTTATGTTTAAATAATTGCTTGAAGAAAGTGTGGAGATATTCAGCACAAGTCTTACTCACTGAAGTATTTTAAAATACTTGTCTTTTATTGTAGTTAAAAAGTATCACACTTAATTCTATAAAAAAAAAGACTAATAATACAAAATAATAACTAAGTATAAAAAATTAATAATAACTAATAAAATAAATATAATACTTAGGAATCATTTCTATATTTAGTTAATGTGAAAGCTTAGACTTCATATCTTTTTGTTATAGAAATTTACTCTCTATACATCAGCTGAGCACGAATAACAAAAAATAATAAATAAATAAACAGACCAACAAAAATAAAAATTGCTATTTAATTTTTCGCTCTGGTTCAGGTTTGTTAGAGGTTCTGTTAACTAACTGTGCTGAGCTGATAGGCATGGAGTATTTTTGTATTACAGTTAGAACATCATTCAGGGATTTGTTTTGTATCAACCACTTGTAGCCATGGTACTTATATCACTTCTGGAACAGAGTTTTGTTTTGTTCTTTTAACACCTTTAGTTTTAGAAATACGATAATGATTTATAATGATTTAGAAACACACTTCTAATGATTTATAATATATGAGTTTCTTTTTTATTATTTATTAGATAAATATATGTTTATTTTATCGTTATTATAATTTAATTAAAATTTTTCTATATACAGTATTTATATATTTATCTGTTACTATTTATTATTTGAACGTTACTAGATTAGTTTAATTATTATTCTTTATTAATTATTATTTTGAATTCCTTTACATTTGTGTTATTGTGTATATTATTTGTTATATATACAGGGTGATTCAAAATTGCATAACAATTTCTCGTATATAGATTCTGTAGCTAAAAATAAATTTAAAAAGTTTATATAAACATAGTTCTGGAAATGCTTCGTTTCCCAACTGTCGTCATTTTTTTTTTAAAGACATATCTTTGGAAGTAGATATTGAGTGAAGATTTAGTGTTCACATTATTTGTATAACCTTTTACCAATATATCAGAAAACCAAGACCTTATTTCAACGTTTTCAAAATGGCGTTAAAATATTTTATGTCGAATATTTTGAAAAGCACGGTTTCCTCTTTTAACGCTATATTGCCTTTTAAAAATATTTTTTCTGTAGCTCAAAAGATAACATAGTTATTGAGAAAAACCTAAAAAAAATATTTCTTGGTAATTTTCTAAAATACCCAATGACAGACTAAAAACAAAACACTTTCTCCGTAAATTTTATCTACAAATCTTTGTTTATTTTAGGCCTTAAGACACAACTAAGGTTATTTAAAAGTTCCTTTGGCACCGTATTAAATTTGGTTTTATTCACATTTATTAAATCAGAATTAAATTTTCTAATTGTGTTTACAACTAAATTTTTCTAGTTTTACAATAATTTTCCAAAAAACTACAATAGATACGGGTTCTGGAAGCTATTTTTATTTTATCAAGTCACAAAAATTATAGGACCGCCAAATTTTTGTTGTAATTTAAGCCCCATGAAACTCAACATGCCCGTATATACAGGTGAAATCTGGGCGAAATCTACTGCTAATGAGGTGTTTGGACCTATGTTTATATGAACTTTTTATCTTATTTTTAATTTTAAAATCATTTTCCGAGTGATTCCCGTGCAGTTTCGAATCAATTTGTATTTTTTGTCGTTAATTAAAGCTAAAAAAAGTATTTAACATATTTCCACTTTTATTACATTACTTTTCTAAAGTTGTCCATTGTAATAATAATTATTTTGAAATAAGTTCATTAGTAAGTTTTGTATTTTTCACAAAATAAACGCACGATGAGTTTGAGTAGAGTTGACGCAAACCGATGATTAAAACCACGCTACTTATAAAGGAAACCTGTAGACACATAAGCTATGTTCCCGGAAACCAAACATTGTGTTCAGACATAAATGTTGGTAATTTAATGATTTAACTTCGGAGACCAAACTTTCCTAACAAAGTTCTAATTGCTTAACAGATCTGACACCTGAGTTCGGTGTAACCAAAACATGACTTCTTTGTGACTAAATATTTGTTTAAAACATTGTACGAAATAAAATAGAAATATTCTGTAATTTTTACGGCTTACGAAATGTAGATATGTAACATAAAATAGTTTGAAATAAATAAGGGTTTAATACAAACTCATCCATAGTTTTATATAGTTAATCCTTTAAACAAAATAATTTTTTCCAAAAATTGTCAAGTTGTATGAAGATGTTTACTGTTCAGGATTATTTGATTATTTCTAGCAACTATATAATTATTTTTACATTGCAGGATGAAAAAAAAAACTTTTTGAGTTTAATATGATGATGGTTGGCTTGATCCGCCAAAACGGGTAACTCAACAGGATACTTTCAAGAGTGCTTGACGGTGAGAAACAAGGTAATTAATTACCCATTTATTATTAATATTGCATTCGTGGAGGCTAAGAACATTATATATATATTCCAACCTGCATATTTGGAATAAAGCCTAACTGATTACAGTAAACATGTTTTGTTTTTGACAACTGTTCTCACGTGTGTTAAAAAAAAAAAGGATTTACTTCGTTTTCTCTCACATTCAATTTATTTAATCGTGTTTGATGTTATTTTTATTTTATTGTCGTTTTTAAATCCATGAAATTTAGTAATTAATTTCAACTTGGTATTCAACTTGATAATGCAAAAGACATTAACAACTATTTGTAACTATTTAAATTCTTCCTTGCTCCAAAAAACTTGTTTTAAAATGACAATATCTGATTAAATTAAAGTTAAATCTCTTTTACTTTCCTTTTGTACGTCTTCTTATTTCACAAAATTATGAAAATTCCCCACCCCCGTTAAGAAATTACATATTGTTACGCAGGTAAAAATTTACTTTATCGGTCATGAAATTAAGTAAAGAAATATTCCAAATATTTGGTACATATTTTAAATAGAAATAGAAAAACCGTTTTTTTAGTAGAATTGTTTTTTTTTTTTTTTTTTTTCATTATAAAAAATTAAAATGAAAAGTACTAAATTCACGTAGACTATCAGTGGGACACGAGATGTCCTCTGCCTCAGCCCGTAATACAGACGTGAGTTGGAGCAGTATTCAGCATTTAGAAGGCGCTATGGACACTGTACACTCGATATTACTGTACATTAAAGCAATTAATTATAGGATTACTTATGGAAGTTATTTATTTACAGCCACACATACCTACTACCAGAAAAGCAATTTTATACTAAGCTGTCGTTCGTCTTAAATCGACAACAAAAATTTGCCATAAACTACAAGAACACGTGCACAGTGTCTTAAGCCTTCCATACATGTGCGACTAATAGAGTGTTTGGGCCTTAGTTAAGCATTAAGTTCGTTCAAAGAACACGGAAGGGAATTTCTCTTTAACGGCACTTGAACTTCTAAATGGGGCTTTGGTTGCCGTGAAACCATCGAACTGGGCAAAATATAATAAAGAAAAAACCCCGAGAACGAATATTCAATCAAAGACGGTATAAAGACGGAAGAAGCTGTTGACAAATTTAACATTTGGCTTGGAGAAGACAGTGAGAGCGAGTCATCCAGCTCATCAGATGAGGAAGGTGAAGATATATCCATAACTGACTCAACCATTGCCAGATGAAGATGTTTAGATCTTAGACCTAAGTAATACAACATGAGGACGTAAGTTAGTTTCAATTATTTTTTATTAAAACACATTTAAAAATTCTACACATTGTGTATTATGAGAGTGTAAGATAAGTTATCGAGTAAATAACGCAAGTGGTTATTAAATTATATTATACAGTACATAAACCTATTCGTGGAAACAACTTTTGAGCATTAATTTTTACAAATTTAGAAAATACGATAGCTCGTTTTAAACATACTTAGCATTTATAAAGAAAACAAACAAAGTATAATATTTTAAAGTAAGTCTACATAAGATACAATTTATGTATCTACCAAACTTTTCATTTATATGCTTAAATATAAAAGCAAATCTTTTTAATGACCTATTATAAGATGTTCCAAACATTACACTGCAAACACTATAAACATTAATTTTGTAGTGCCGCGAACGCCGGCTTTTTAGCGATAGGCGAAGAGCAAAGAGAACATCTCGTGCCTCATTATCAGTACATAGGTTATATACCATATCGTAATAGGGATTATAAAGTTTCATGTTCACTTCATATTTTCAAAAGAAACCCTTTTTTCAACCGTGATATGTTGACAAAAATATTATGTAAAAATATAATTTTTTAAACGTTCAATTCAAACATACAAGACAGTTTTAATCAACGAGATTTTAAAAATAATTTAACTATCGAGGTAAACAACATCCATAGATAAAATACCAAAAAAGAACAAATTAATATCTAGATTTACGTATCGTTTAACGCCAGTGAATTGAACTTCATTTAGTCATTATAGTTTGAGACGCGTTTAATTAAGTAAACGTAATTTTTGTGAGAACTTGTCTTCCAGTTTTATTCTATCTAATATTATCTTACAAATCATTTATTTATAAAAGTAAAATTATTTCAAAAAGTTGTAGTACGCATGAGAGATAAGTCTGAATTGTTACTAGTCCATCACTTTATTGTGGAATATCTAGTAGTTTGTCATATGTAAGTACATCAGAGACAGCAATTCATTGGCTTTACATAACCTAATTTTATGTGAATTTGGTACTTTTCGTTTTCAATTTTTACCGGTACTGTGAAAAAGTGAATTCTGAGAAAAATATAATATTTTTCCTTTTCAAAGTAAGAATACTATATGAGTTTTGGAATTTTTGAAATTTCATCTCATGATCGATAAGATAAACTACTGAGACCTCAATGTAAACTATAGTAAAAACCATAAAAATTGTTAGCAATCATCTAAAAGAATATGAGTTATAGACATCATTTCTATCAACAAATATATAATGAGGTATCGGTTAATTCTTTTTCTATTTAAATATTTTGATAAATTTCCTCTACAATTTGAAATCAACATGTTGCTGAAAATTTAAATCTAACTATTTTATCTTATCATATTTAAAACGTATGGTTTTAAGGGTTCAATAATCTAGTATTTTTTTTACGTAGTGTGCTTATTTATAATTATACTATACTTCTGTGTTTATTTATAAGTAGAAAATGATTATATTATTTTCAAACTAAATGTATATTTGAGATTAAATAAATAATTAAAACTATGCGATTAAATAATTATTATAAAATAACAGTAATAATTTTATTAAAATCAAATATAGTTTAAAATAATTGAGTATATTTCTTATTAGTAACTTTCAAAGTGAATATTTTACTTAGATAATAAACAATTTGTATAGATCTAATAGATCAAACACTTTGGCGACAATCTGGATAAGTTTGATTAATTATTTATGAAAAAATGTATATTTGAATACTAATTGATAACCACCAATTATTAAAACTAGAAACAATTCTAAATTTTTCGTAAGCAGTTACAAAATGAGAAAATATGTTAATGGTAAGATCATATTATAACAGACAAGAATATATAAAAAAAATATATATATAAATTTGAAAATAGAATAAAATATTGAAACAGAATTATTGAAAATAAATTCTCTCAGACTTATTGAAAGCTGGGTTGAAGATAATCTCTTATATACGATCGGGAGAGAGAGAAAAAACCCCTTTCGTTCTCTGCTTTAAATACAAATCAAACTCTATTCGTATCTGGCAAATATTTTCTTTCTTTTCATCACCAATATTGGGATCCATTCGATAATTATATAGAGGATAGAGAATTTTAAGCATTGAAATTATGTTTTGATTCTGTTTACTCTCTATGACTGTACATTCTGCAACCTAAGGTACTACAATACAATTATAATAAAAACATTGTAACAATTAATTATAAACCAAGTTTACTGATTTAAGAAATAATTTTGCAATGAACTTCAATTTTGGGCGTTAAACTCTCTAATTTCAAAATTGAAATAATTATTTAACCACAATTTTCATTTTAGTGAATGTAAATATTTAAAATGCATTTTATCATTTTAGCTGATTAATAATTTAAACTATTAACCAATTATGAAAAAGGAAAAAATCAAAGATCTATTTTTAAGATTGTTTACAGTTACTGTTTAAACTAACAACACTTGTACAAAAATAGTAAACACCTATTCATAAGAAAACCAACCATTTCCCTTCTAACATAAATGTAGCTAGTTAAATGATTTAACTTTGCAAACTCAACTTTCAAAAATGTTGTAAGGTTTAATTATTTATAAATCTGACGACTGAGAGTGAAACAATGAATTACAGATTCTTACGTAGGTATTTCATTTTTGCATAGAAAATCTGTACAATTTGTCTGCATATAGAAACGTTTAATGGTATAATTGACTAATAAAAATGATTCTTGCAAAATATTATCGTATGTCCACAGATTCTGAGAACTCTATTCGTTAACTTCTTACATTGGAGGAATATTACTTAATTTTAATATCTCCATAAGTGTAGTAATTAATATCAACCATACTCAGCTTTGTATTCTTAAATAATTTAAACAGATGTTTTTATACACTTACAATAATTCTAACATGTGTTTAGCTAATCAGCTGTTATACATTTATTACCTTATTTTGAGGTTATGTTTATATCATTACTCAAAACAAATGGGTATTGCCAGTCAGTAAAATAGAAACAATTATTGTATAAACGAGACCAATATTTTATAACACAACAATGTAATAATATTGTTAATTGATTAAATCTTGATAAACAGATTATGTTAAGAAGAAAATATGTATGAAACCACAAAAACTGTAATTGAAGCAATGGATATAATTGGAGTTTATCACCAAGTTTTGTAAGCGACATTTGCTTGAGTGTTGAGAACTGTGTGTAAGTATATATTGTATAAAATTGTTCTATTTTCTATCCCAATTTGTATAGTTATAAAACCGAACGCTTCCATGTTTACATATACATGGTGTAGGCTTTCCCGCCGACTCATCATTTCTGTTTTAATCACACTCGTGGAGATTAACAACCACAGGACCTGTCTCGTTATGTAAACGATCCATATTTTTGACAACTGTTCTCACTTCTACTTGATAATGCAGTTTACTCGAATTCTTTACACAAGTCCAATGTATTTCATCGTGAACAAATTTTTTTCTCGAATAACATTTATCATTATTATCTTGTAAAATTTAACACGGATACATTTTAGTTTCAGCATTTTGCCGGTCAAACTTTGTATACCACACACATTTTGCACAAGTTGTCATTACTAGATGTAATATTCATAAGATTAGAGACTGAAGAAAGTTTGTTTGTTTGTCTTAACGCCATTTACAACTCGATTGTTGACTTCTGATGAGTAGTTTGTTCTCATATATTCTATTTTTCATTATTTGGAGCCGGTAAAGTGTGGGTTACATACAATATGTTAAATAAGCAGTATATCTGATTTTCTAGGATACAATTAGACCTACGGTTCAGTTTTATTGTGTAACACTACTTTTAAACAGTTTTTCGGTCGTTCCAAACTAAAAACATTAAGCATTCACGAATATACAGTATTTAGATAAACGTAAATTAAATTATAGATATTTGTATTTACTTTATTTTAAACGAGAGCTTAAAGAGAGCATACGTAACTTTGTCTAATAGTAAATGTCTTTGTATCATGTTAAAGCTCATTACTGTACATCCGTTGCTGCAGCTAATGGCTTTTTAAAAGGAGGAAATTAGTCTGTTCAGGGGAATTTAAACATCCATTTTAAATGTTGAGATATATTCATCTTAAATTCTCTATTTTATAAATAGAATTTAATGTTAAATATTGAATGAGGAAAATATTGAAATTGTCTTAGAAAGTTTATTTTTTAAACATACCTATACAGTATAACAAACACAGAACACAATTCTCACAAAACATACGCCTAAGTATCAGACGCGTTTCAACGACAAGGTCGTCTTCTTCAGTGATACACGAGCTGCACCAATCAAACTATAACTATAAGTCTGATACTTAGGCGTATTTTTTGTGAGAATTGTGTTCTGTGTTTGTTTTAATGTATAATTTTTCTCATAAGTCAAGCTCAACATTTAATATAAACATACCTATATTAATTTTTTTGTAGGAGGTGGATTCTTAATAACTAAACGTCACATTCTTTTCCTGTTAATACTTCTAACGAGTAGGACAAAACGTCAGGAATGGTTTTCCACGAATCAAGTTGATAAGCCTTGTTCCATTGACATATTGAGAAGGTAAATGTGAAAAAAGTAGAACGTAAAATCTGGCTTGGGCCAGATTACAGTCAGCGAAAAACATCACGACATATCATGCACGAGCCCAGGTTTAGTGAAAGGAGTTGTGTGGCATAGCAGTCCAGAATTTAAGGTTATATATGCGTAAAAGGTGAAGGAGTGTTATTGTATTAATAGATTGCGCTACTGCTACACTCCCTACATGAAGCTGTCTTTGTCGTTTGTGTTTGAGTAATGTTGAGTCGTATTTCAAAAACTATGAGATTAGTACTGCTGTGGATGGTGAGCCTCCTTGTAGAGATTGGAAGCTTTCTTTTCCTAAATCATTTACACCCTCAGTCTAAGCATACCCCAGTCTTAAAGGAAGCATTAATGTACTTTGGATATATACTACACTTTTGAGCACACTGTGCCAAACTTAAAGATTAAAATCAATCACCCAATACCACAATTCAATAAAACAAGATTTATTTTCTTATGTACATCTCAGTAACATAGTTACAATCTTCAGAGGTTGAGTATTAAACAAACACTAATTCTATAAATATTATAAACAGTTATACAAGTGAAGTTAGAACTCGTGAGGTTAAAAATGTCATCTAGCATACCTCTAATTTTAATATAAAACTTGTTAATAATTAATTATTATTATTAGTCTATTATTTTTGATATTTTTTATTTGATTAGTTCGTTTATATATTGTTGTTATTACTCTTTTAGTTGTTGGTAAATTTTAATCCAGGGAATTTAGTTTTTTGTATTTATTTTATAATTTCATTTTAATGGTTTCTTTTGTGGTATCCTTTTATATTATATTTTAATTATTTTTGTGCTGGATTAAGTGGTAGAGAGGATCTGATGATCCTAATTTTGCGCCTTAAAATAAACCCATTTATCTATCTATCTGAACGTCAATCATGAAAGCTATCACAAACAAAACAATGGCAGCTTATCGTTTTATCATATTCTCATTTAAGTTTCCATTTTCTCTCCAATTATTTTTGTTTGCTGATAATTCTGTACGTTGTCGTCACTCTACAGTTTTCTCTTTGTATACATTCTTAAGGTCAAATTTGAGACTCTAGCAGTAGTTTTGTCAGTAAATAGTTTACAAAGAAGTTTTAGACCGTATCTATAAAACTAGATACTTTTAACATTCCAAAATAAGCTTCAACACTTTTTGATTAAATTTGTCTCAACATTTTAATAATTTAAAATTATAAACAATACATCTTAATATCTTAACGGGAGAATTTGAAAATGTAACTCCAATAGAGCTCCAGTGGCTTCCGAAGAATCCCAGGTATCAATCAAATTGTTTTAAATTTGTTTTTTGCTGAGTAATCTAGTTACATAACACTCTAGAAATACTGAACTTTTACAATCCTAAAGTATTATCGCACTCTCACAAATACAAAGTTACTGTTACCATTATATATTGCATAATATATAACACCAAATAAATAATTTAAACACGTTGGTAGGCGCCATATAGTAGTGATGTGTGAGTTCGAATTAAAATACTCGGTGAGTCCGAGTATCAAAATCCTCGGAGCATTCCGAGTATGTATCCTCGGTTTCGTATTAAAATATTCGGACGAAATCCTCGTAACTAGGATCAAGGAGGAGATAATGTGCGAGTATGAATTCGAAATAAAATCCTCGGACAACGATATTCGTTAGTGTTGTATCAATTCCAAACAAAATGCTCGGTGTTTCTATTTTGGTTATATTAGTTTCTAAGCTGATTTTTCACTACACATTAATTAAACATTACGATTTTGAGTTAAAATGATTTAGATTGGTTAACAAGTTCAATTTAAAATAATAATATTAATTTATTTCCACATTAACAAAAATTAAATTAATTTATTATTTAATTGTTATTATTTATATTTAAATAAATATTAATAGGTTACCATCTTTATAAAAAATATAGTAAATTATCTTATATTAAATAACAACTAAATTATTAATGTTGGTAATAATTGTACTAAGGTTAAATTACTGAATTTGTGTCGAGGCAGGATAACATTTAATTACGTATTATAAGTGTCAATTACATATTGTTTAAAATAATAAATACTTGGTGGATCAGTCTAACAGATAGAACGCAAAAGTGTAGTTTTATCTAAAACGATCTGATTGGTAAAGCTGAGTTCGAAGCCGATGCGCAAAATCATTCTGCGCAGATACTCGATTTCGAAATAATAATACGAGTAATGAAATCGTTTGAAACCGAGTAATGCGAGTATACATTTCACCCGAGTATCAACATCGCTACTATATAGTACTTACACGGTCCTATCGTACAAAAGTAATACAAGCAGTTCCTGTAAACTTAACGCTCAAAAGTTACTGTCTTGTATCTCGTAGGAAATGTTAAATTGTATTGGTAAAGAGAATTAATTAGGGTAAGTTTGTTTAAAACCGTGTTTACACAGGTTTTTTGAACTTCTTAACATCAGTATTTTCTTCACGTCTGCGTGGCTCTAAGATGTGTAAAATGTCGTTAGTAAATGTGTGTATATAAAAATGTTTACACTCGCTTCACTCGTGTCATTTTCTCTACCTTAACGAACTAAGATGCTGTACATATGTGAAGGAGCCTCCACTCTACGCTCTTGTTGGTGCCTTGGTCCTACCCGATCTCTTAACTAGTATACGAATATGTCATTTTCTTAAGAGGTTAGGATTCAAAATTATATCTGGAGGTTGGTATCATTAACTCCATATTGGAAATTTACAATTTTGTACCTATTTAGTGCGTTATAAGTTGAGATATAACCGAAAATTATTTAAAATGGTCACCATTTTGAGATTTTTAATTCGACTTTTCTGAATTTAATAGGGTCCTACATGAGAGTACACTACCAAATTTCGACTGGCGGCAACAACGACGGATGAAAGGGATGTCGAAAATAATTTTTTCGGTTTCCTGAGGCAATGAAACGTAAACATCAGTAAACAAGGGTTTGCTGAGATCAGACTTTTATGCCAATTATCAAACTTTGTAAATACTGTGTAACTGAAAATAATAATAATTTTAAATTGAATACGTAAGTTGTAAATTTTGAACCAATTAAAGAGTCTCATTACTTGTAAAAATGTTTTAGAGGATTAAAGGTTTGTAAAACATTAAGATTTTTTTCTCGACAAATCAACCACAGTTAAAATAATGTGTGTAATGAATGTTGAGTGAAAATATAGGTATAAAATCGTGTGTGTAATTCCGTGTACAATATATATTTCTTTTATTTTTTAAAATAAATGGAAAATAACATAGATTTAATAATATACAAACAAATAACAAAGTATACCGTCAATTGTTTCTCCCAGTACACTCTGTACAACACGTCGTTTAAGTATTCTGCCTTCCATATCAATGTCGAATGATCTCAAGATTGGTGATGGAAATAAAGAGAGTATGGGCAAGACTGCGAAATGAGTTTGGTTTGTATTCAAAGCAGAGAACGCAGGGTTTATAATTTTTCTTTCCCGAGTGTATATTGAAGATTATCTGCAACCCGGCTTTCAGTAACATTGAGAAAATTTATTTTATATAATTCAATTTAAATATTTTATTCTATTTCGAATTTACAAATGTTATCTTTTATATTCATATTTGTTATAATGTGATCTTACTATTAACATATATTTTCATTTTGTAAATGCTTCCTAACATATTTTATTTCTAACTACATTTATAATTTTTTTTTAATCTAACAGCTCAATGTTGAAGGGTCGGCCACACAGACAGCTAAGAATTTTACGGATCCCATATTGCTACGAATGATGACATCTGATATTATTTATATTTCGAAAGGCGTTTTAGGTTCGGTTAGGTTAGATTAGGATACTTATGTTACGTCAGGTTAGGTTAGGTTAGGTGAGGTTAGATTAGGTTATTTAAGGTTAGTTTAGACTTTTGATTCGTTTAACAATCTGGGAAAAAATAAAACAATAATACTCTCTGAATTTAACTTCATCTTTACAACAAGCTAACCTAACAATTTCTGTTATTAGTAGAATATAATTTGTGATTTATAATTTTAACATTCAAATTTACAGTAGGATTACAAAAAAAAAGAATTAATTAAATAGTTTATCCAGATTGGAGCGTTTGCCTACTCGGGAAAAAGTCACATTGGAAGTTAAAAATACGAAACATACAAATATTTATTTATTTTAACTGCTGTTATTATATACAGCATAGCAATACATCCATTCTATATAATGTAAATAACCTAGACATTCAGATACTTTGTTAAAATTACATTAGGCTACATTTGCGAGATTTTAAGATTAAAAATTATATGTTTAAACTATGTAAAAATATGAATCAATTTCCAACTCCAAACTGGGTCTATAAATTAAATTCGAATTTCTGAGAATTAAAAAAAAAAAAAAAAGGAAAAATAAAACTAGTAGGCCTACCTTATTAAAAGTAGTACTTACTTCTAAACTTTATCCAATTCAAAATGATGGCTCAAATATCCAAAATTACACATTAAAGCTTTTATCAGCATAAATATATTAATTTTCTTTTCTCCGCAATTGAGGATAGTAAGGTGGGTAAAATGTTTAATAACTTTAAAGTCATTCTGAAATTTCCAAACATTGTCTAAAAATGTTTCTCAAAAGTTCTTTTGAATTTCAAACACTGTCTCGCCATACCTTTTTGTAACATTTGTATAGAAAAATTATACTTTTAAAAGTTTGCACGTGACACTTAAAATTTTGTTAAACTGACCTATACAAGAAAAGCCGTTAAAAAAAAAAAAAAAATCGGCGGATGTTTGATGACCGAATTTTTAAACATTTAAGCAGTTTTTAAACCAATTTTTTTTTACCTCTCCATATGTAGTCATTTTACAAAGTATCTAATTGCATTTTACAAAGTGTCTATTGTGTGATTACAAATTTTATTTTGTAATTATGTTTTAAGCCTTGGAAAAGGAAGAAATAAGAAAATTTTGCTTACAAATAGTAAATTTACAATCAGTTTTTCTATATTTGTAGAGCCAACAATGCGAATTTCGGAAACATACTAGTTATCTTTTCGATTCATACGTCTCTCATATTAATTATGTTCAAAGAGAGCAAATGGTTGGCTGAACCAATTTAACGACTGTAGATAAATAAAATTGGGGGAAAAAATTGGGAACACTAAAAATATAATAAATACAATTTTAAACAATTCGTAGAGGTTTAAATATAAAAACTACATAAAATCACATGCAATATTAACCTAAACAATATTTTGAAACTCTAATTAAACCAGAAAGAACATAAAATAAATAACACAACAAACTACTAATTTTAATTTACAATTATATATTTAATTGCCCTGCATTGGACCTCTTAATTAATGACAGTTTAACGGTCGATTAGGAGTTAATGAATGTTCTTGAAACTGAAATCGATGATTTAAATGAAAAATTAAGTTTAATGATGGATTAAATAATTTAATGACAGTTATAGAAACCGGCTGAAAGTGGCGTAAAGTGATCCATGGTTGATCATACTGTTAGGATTCGTTTCACTAAATTCCTGGGTTCTTTATTTTAAATATAATCAAACGGTTCAGTATTCAATTAACCTTTAGTAACAAGAATAACCATCTCCTATCTTATTACAATGCTACAATATTCTTATTATTACTATTAATCCAGAATGATTCTAATTGTTGTGACTCACATATCTGATACTACGTTTTAGTTTAATTATCTGACTTTAAAATAATTACATGTTTCTTAATACACAACGTTTGGTCACCATGCTTGTATTTTCGTGGATGCTCGTCCGAAGTCTCAATACTCCTAGGAAGCTCTTACTCGCCATGTCCGTCTGGCTATCTTTAAGGATTCTTGCAGAACTTTCCCTTGATCAATCATGGCCCACTGACCAAGTTTCCTCCCACCTAAGCGTTTATATATCATTGTAGCATCAATGACGTCTGTTTTGCTTCCAAGGTAAGCAATTTCGTCAGCTTTCCAGCCAGGTCTGTCACAATAATTGTTGTCTTTCTGGCTTCCTAAAAAGAACAGACTCTATTTCTAACTAATACTCCCCTAATTCCTAATAATACCTTAAGTTTATGGTTTATTGTATCAATACAATTATGGAGCATGGAGGGAAAGTTTATATTACATCAGGGATTATGTACAATGGTGTCATTTTTGGAATGATCAAAAAATATAAAAATCAAAACCTAAAATTTAATTAATAATTACTACACAAAGAAGTAACGATCATTTGTATTATTACGACATACTGGTATTTGTAAGACTTTTATAGTATAAAAAAATACAGTGTTTACCTTGTTCTTATAGTCTGTGATAAGATTTTTATTCTGACGCTTGACTACTACACTATTTTAGGTGGTCAAACATTTTAAAACCGGCTGTGTTTAGATAACTTATCTTGATTTAATAAATTATAAATTGTTATTCTGACTTTTCTTGAAATATTATAAAAATAAAACGTTGGGACAGCTATTACTGTTACTAGTCGTTGTGTGTTTTTTGTTTGATGAAGGAAACAATACGAAGAAATCTTAATCACGCACGGTTTAAGAAATATCCTACACACAAAAGACTGGAGTCCAGTTAATAATGTCAAAATGAAGGGAGAACTTTCATTTTCGTGCGTTTCATTGTTGATTTTTATTATTTTTACTTCGCTGTTTCTATAATAATTTTTTATTTTGTGTAGGAGAACTGATGATTTTTTTTATTTGTCTAGGAGAAAAATATTATATCCTTAGCATAGTTTGTGTATGTATTATAGATTTCTTATATTATCACACATCTAGATAGTGACAAAAGAAGCATATATTTCATATCTAAAGATGTATCTATATATTCCAGTTAAAATTAAAGATTAATACCAAATATTTGTTGAAGATAATAATAATAATAATAATAATAATAATAATAATAATAATAATAATATTAATAATAATAATACATAGTTGACCAATAGCGTCAAAAAGAAACAAAAGCATGAAAATTATTTAAAAAAATATTGCACTTTTTTTCTGAAATATTTTGTCTTATTTTGCTGCATATAAGATTTTAACTTATATAATCTATTTAAAACATATGCTCTTACTTAAGATTTCCTAATTACTTCTTGTAGGCCGCCCCTTGGAAAGGTAGCGGTCCACTGAATACACACTAAAATAAGTTTTGATGTCCATTAACAATGTGAAAAGTTTTGTAGCTCTATCTGTAATGGTTAAAAAAATATTAAGCCCTCCCAGGACTTATTAAATTATATAAAAAGACGACCTTATTCAAAATTTGACGGTATACGATTATTCCAAACTAAATCGGGTTATTCAAGTCCCCAAACAAAGAGCCTTACCGATCTCCTAAATCGCTTTTTATTATTTAGTGGAGAAAATAATTGTTTTTTGTTGTTGTTTAAAGGCGAAAAAAATCTCGAACATCATCCCCTTATAAAAAAGGAAGAAAAAACATAAAATGAAGACTTCTAACTTTTTAATACTCTAATAACGCCAGGGCCAGAAGAGAATAATAGTTAGTCCTGGTAGGAAAGATAAAAGAGAGGAATCTAACCCAAGACTTCATGAAAAAAGTGTAGATCCAGCTATTGTTCCTCGGGATTGCCACTCCCTAAGTCACTATAGTGAGTCCCTGTTTGAGGAATTATTGTAAACAATAAATTAGGGAACGTCGGATTAGTCTAATGTACTAATTTTAAGGGCAGACCATCTTGCATTGTCTATGAACATTTATTTTATTTTAGACTTTTACAAGAAAACCCACCAAAATGTTGACGTAATTTTTCATAGTTTCGTGTAATTTTATCTTAACACTATCTCAGAGCATAAATTTGGATAATGCATAATTTTACAAACTATATTCTAGGTCTTATAAACTGACAACAATACAACCTAAATTTTATATTAACACATATCTATATATTAAAAAGAAATTTTTATGTTTTTAAATACAAATAGATTAAAACAATACAACAACATTCTGAATGTTAAAGAGTGCCAAAATTTACATATGCCATAAAATTTAAAATTTTAGATTTACCATGATGTCTTCGGGTGTGGGCTTTTCAGGTTTCTTCCGGATGATTTATTTTGATGCTTCTACTGAGTACAGGTTCTTCAATGTTTCATGTCCAGAACAATAAGAATTCATCTAGTAGAAGTAATAAACTTTGAGGGAATACTGAGGTCTAATATATTATGATTTGAAAGTTATCAAATCTTAATTAAAAAGACAACAATAAGAATGCTCATTCAAAGTTGAAATGCATACGTTTAAAATGAAATAAAGGAATACAAAAAGAGCTGTATTAAAACAAACGAAAAAAGTTAAATGCAATAGATATTAAATTAAACTAAATTAAGATTAAATTTAAAGACTAAAACTTTAATATGTAGGATATCCTATGTTAGATGTTCTATGTTACCTTTAAAATAAACAAAAACTTGCGGAAACTTCAATAACCAAATTTTCGACAAAAAATCACCTTATTTGTGTAACACAAATACAAGAAAAAATAGTTTTTTTATTCTTGATAAAACTTCTTCTTCATTATTATTATTGTTGTTGTTTTACGTTTAATGTAAACATATTTTTAATCATCACTAAAATAATGGTTATAATAACAATCATAAGGATTGTTAAATTTATTATTACTTTATTCATACTTCAATGTTTGTTTCTTCTATAAGTTTTTAATATACAGGTATAAGTTTTTAATATACAGGTATAAGTTTTTTTAATTTCTAAGTTTTTGATAAAAATGAATATATTTAATGTTTTAATTTTATATTTGTTTAAATGTGAACTTAAAAAAAAATCCAATAGTTATTGAAATGACTATAGACAGCTAAATCCGCTAGTGTCATAGCTCCTGTGTTTATCTGGAGAAGTTATTTATTGATATTACATTCTTTAGCCGCTGCGTGAGACATATTTAAAGTTTAGTAACTTTCCAAAGTTCCATCACACTTATGGAGAAAAACTATATAAATTTTTGTAAAACTTTGTACAAGAAAGTTGAACCGAGCACGCACAGCAGAATAAGTTATAAGATGACCATTTTAATAACTTTTTCCTCCACGCGACATTTCATTGCCTTTAAAAATAATACAATATTGTTTTAGTTTTCTTATTAAATTCTTTCTAATTTTTGTATAAGCAATATTGGAAAGTTTACGAGCGTATTTTTCGCTTTATTACTAGTAAGATGTCAAACACCACTGAATAGCATCCTGTCTTACATACACAGGTTTGTAATTGAGAATTAGTAACGTGGCTTTTCCATTAGAAACGAAAAATGAGGAAGTTAATGTTAAATATTTGTCCAGGGTCTCAAAATCATGGAAATATTTAGTTTGTTCAAAATTTCCCACGAGATTAAAGAAGGAATTTTCATAGCAAAATTTAAAAAAATTATACCCCTCATTTTTAAAGTTTGTTGACGGAATTTAATTTTATAAAAGAAGAAAACACACTTGAAATATTTTCATTTTAAACTTATTATAAAAATATTAAAAAAAAATAAATTGTAATATACATCTGAAGAGTAGGTCAGAGAGATCGCTGCAGATGCTACGAATATTGCGAGTGATAACATATATGAGATAATCATTATTTCGAGTGTTTGTTTTCCAAGACTGATTAGTTTAAGTTAGGTCAGGTCAGGTTGGGGTTAGGTTAGGTTAGGTTAGGTTAGTTTAAACGAATGATTTTTGATCGATTAATATTATAGAAGTAATACAATTCAAACATTAATTCTTTTTTAATTTAACTTAATTTTACGAAGATCTTGAATCAGGTGGTGAAATTTACTATATTCCCATCTCTTTGTGTTCAATTACGAACTCATTTAGCTTTATTTATTGCCAAAGTACGTAAATATCTAATATTATCGCACAAGCCAAACTCAATATTTATTAATAAAACTACCGATTAATATTTTATTGAAAGTTATACGTCTTGGCATTATGTTATTAAGTAAATCTACTCCTAGAAACGCTAGTTTATTTGAGTCGTTTTAAACAAATCTGAATAAAAATAGAAGGTTGACAGAGAATATACTATACAGTTTAAATTAGCCAGGGATGAAGTAGTTAGTGTAAGCAATGTCAGAAGGAAAGGGTGTCAATGCAATGCATACTGCTTCAAAGAGATTCCTAAGCTAGAGTCGTCTACTTTGAGCTTACCATAAATGTTTAGAATGTGACTTTAAAATTTAGTCTCAAAGGTATATGAGAAAATTTAGGTTTATGATACGAAGGTTTAATTCTTCAATGCTGTCAACAATTAATGGTTTTCTTTCAATATGTTTAGTGTATCACACTCCCCATCCCCAATCAACACAATCATAAAATGCCTACGTATAAAACATCTGCACTGCCTGAGATAAAACAGCAGAATAGCGTGTCACTCCTTGCTTCAGTGTTTAGGAAATATCTTGTGAACACTGAAGGTTTTACTTCTGGCAACTGTTAGGAATTAGGATAGTTTTAGTTAGAAAATAAATTAAAAAATAAAAATAATATTAAACTCAGAATGGAGACCAACTGAGACAAAATAGTAACAATAATTATGATGGAATAATTATCTTACAAAGGCAGTCAACGTTACAAACAAGAGGGAGCTATATAAGCTCTTGAATAAAAGGAGAGGAGGTCTTTGGATCACAGCAGGAATCGCTACTCGAAGGGTGTTCGGAAGGTAGCCATATTTGGTGAGTAAGACTCGAGAGAGCAAGGTTGGAAGGACTTTGCAATTAGGAATTAGGATGGTTTTAGTTAGGAATATAGCCTAAGTTGTTTTAAAGAAGCCAGAATGAAAAAAAGATTATTGTGACAGACCTGAAAAATGATGAAATTACTTACCTTGCAAGCAAGGCAGACGTCATTGATGCTACATCCCAACATTGGTCAGTGGGTCAAGATTGATCAAGGGAAGGTAATGCAGGAATTCTTGAAGATATCCAGACGGACTTGGCGAGTAAGAGGTTCCTAGGAGAATAATTATTGAATATAGCCAGACGGACTTGGCGAGTAAGATCTTCCTGGGGGAATAATTCTTGAAGATAGCCAGACGGACTTTGATTAATTGTTCTTTATTAATTCTTTCCACTAAATGCCCTGATGTACATTTCGATAACATGGTTATCATCATCGGAGGGTCTTACTTCTAAACTAAATCTAAACTTACATATCTACTTGTGAAATTTAATTAAACTTAAAACTATAATAACCTGAATTCAAGCTAAAATTCCTCCCACTCCACAGATCAGTTAGCCAGTAAGATAGAGGCTTGGGCTAGCCCTTTGTGGAGTGGGAGGAATTTTAGCTTGAATTCAGGTTATTATAGTTACTGTGTTTAACCTTAAAAATGATAAAGCTCTTAATGAGATACTTAGAAGTGACTACGCTCCTCTCCAAATTTACGTAACAACTTTGTTCATATCAGCTGCTCTTTTGAATTATCAAAGCTTCATACGTGCTTTATTTCATATCCTATTATTTTCACTTTTTATTCCGATCAAATTAATATGAAATATCTCTGTTCTAACAATTAAATTAAAAACTGACCATTAAACTATATACAGTATTTGCTTTAAACATTTGTGCAATATTTAGTTACCAACTTAAATTAATGATAGGCCTACGCATTACCATATTTTAGATGAAATAAGATTTGGTAATAGCCACATTTTGATGTCCCTTTTGCAAAAAGTAGTTTTTATATAATTTATTTATGTCTTTTTTTTTGTATTTAATAAACACGATATATATATAAAAAAAAACCTTCGACCTCATAATTTATATTAATTGTCTGTATTTTAAATCAAAAAGACGATTTTAGTGAAATTTCAAAATAGTGGTTAGTTATAAATTTTGAAATATCAACTTTTCTTCCACGAATAAAATGTAAGGGAAATTCATTAAAATTAAAATGCCTTTCTGAGTTTGTTTTGTATTTACTAGAAAATATGTCATTTTCAGTAACTCTTGATTTATGACTTGTTAAATAGTTGCTAATGTAATTTATGACTATGTAAGAGAGAGGGATTTCTTCTTAATTTTAACAGTTTTTATATTTGTTTAACATTAGTTTTTATTTATTTTACACGACTCTCTAAAATATTATTTATTATTTAATTAATTTTAATTTTAAGCCAATGTTAGTTCTTAATATGTTGGTGCTTTTGTATAGGTTACTTAGAACAAAACTATACTTGACTTCAATTGTTAAGTAGAAAGTTTATATCTTAGTAATTTATTTATAAAAATGAATTAAATCATCACATACACATCATGCTGTTGTGAAAATATATATTTTTGTAATAAAAAATGTTGAAATAATTTAACACAGTTGATATTTAAAACACTAATTAATGTTACGACATGTATGTGGTATATGTCACAAAAATGAACCATAAAGTACAACAAAAATTGAATTTGTCACAACATTTTAAATATATTTCTATAAAAATGTATTTATAGAGTTGAGTAGATTATTTGGCAGGTAATTGTTGAGACGGAAACATCTTGATAAATTTATACAAAGTTTCACGACTAATGAGGTGGTTAGGTTGGTATTATTGGATTTATCACCTATATTATAAACGCATTTTTTAATATAGTGAAACGTATTTAAATTTCTAACAAAAAATCTATTTGCGTACTAAAATAAAAATTGACAATCTTGAACATCCTATTTGAATTAAGGAAGATCGAAACCAAAAAACAAAAACAAAAAAATGTAAAATTTTAAAGCGTGGAAGCTGAATGGGTTTTTTATTCATTTAACAGTTGATAAAATTGATATTTTTTAAACAAAGTCTTTGTTTTAAGTTAAACCATTTCAAATCCATCTCAATATTGCTTAGCTAAATTTAAATTATCTTATGAAATATGAAATGAATATAATCAAGATTTAAACAAGACGTTTGCTTAGAATGTTTTTGTTTTTTCTAACCTTACAACCCTTAATTTTTTTTAATGATTTAGTGGTTGAAATATTGTGAACTAGAAATTTATTTATATGCAGCTGAACCACTATTTTAGAAATTTCAAACATGTTAAGTATTTCTTATACATTAAGTATTTGTTCCGTTGAACAGAGATTATAAAATAAGTTTGATTTTATACACACGTGTTTCTGACCTGCCAAAAAGGTTGGCAGTTAGAATTTATAATAATAACAAACTTTTCGTAAAGCATGTAAATTTCAAAAAGAATAGAGAATATATTAAGGTTATTTACTTATTTTTTAATGTCTAGTGGTCTAACATTCACCTATGCCTTTAGAAGTTGAGTGTTAACCACTAGAATGTGAAAATTGGTAATACAATTTATATATAAACATATGGTACACTAGCTATTCTCTACAGTAATTGAATAAGAGTAGTTTATGAAATAACGGTATTTAATTACTAAGAGGAGAATGGTGATAAAGTGTCTCTTAACAAACTTTAAAGCTCTTTGCTTCTTGTTAATTATGTCTTTGAGAACCAAAGGAAAGGTGAAGTATGTAAGATGATGAACTTTGTGTAACAAGAACTAGTTGGTAAAGATTGTTCTTTAAAAAAACCACATACTAAAGATTTAAAGAAAGCTTTTATTTGCCCCTAGTCAACTCAAAGATGTAAGAATAACTTAAATTTGTCGATTTGTCTTATGGAAAGTCAAACGTTTCCATTAGGGCCTATAATCTTTCCAAAGTTCTTCTGTTATCTTTAATTTTGGGGAAGGAAGGATATGCATGTGATATATTTCTAATAAAGAATAACAACCAGTTTTGTTTTCTGAAACAAATAGGAAAAATTAATGTACGAGCAAGCACTATAGAAACCACCCCCACCCCCACCACACACCATTCTATGTATGAATGTACAGGATTGTAAATTCGAAAAATGCAGATTACATCCTGACTTAAAATTACATTTTTAGTGAGGATTTTCCTCTATATAAAAACTATAATTTAGGAAACTACAATAGGGTATACTATGATGTAACATCCCTTTCTCTTTATTAGAACTAGTCAAACTAGGTAATTATACACGGACAAGTAATTTTCAGTTCACTTAATAACACTTACAGAGCACTGAAAAGCTCATTCATGGAATACTAAGGTCTCGTTTATTGTATATCATTAAGAAAAAGAACTTCCTCCAAACTTGCTGTTTGAAAAATAGTAGTAAAAAAAGGTTTATTTGTTAAATTCAAATTTATTTCTTCTTTTTCCAATATTGTTAGGACTATTGTTATAACATTTCTAGTAATGATTAATTATATGTATGAATATATATATACTAATTATATATAATTTATATAATTTATTATATAAATTTATATAATTTAGTTGAGTAGTTAGTTCTACTCAACTAAACTAAATCCATCCACAGAATAAATGGGGGGTAGGGAGTTATCAAATTTCAATTTACAGTATTTTCAATCTCTGAATATTTCAGGCTGTATCTCTCTGAATACAGTCTGTAATACAGCCTCGTCAATGCCTTAGCAGGCGAAACCATTGGTCGGCTAGACTAATAAAAAGTGGATAGTACAAAATAAAAAATTGTGTTTTATTATCTTTAAACATGGAATTCCACCAAGAACCATCGGTCTCAACAGTAATGAATATATATTAAAAATATTTGCATATATGTAAATACGTAATTACTGAATTATTATCTATACTTGTTTCAGAATTATCTGAAGCAATAGTATTTACTGGTGACCAAGAAGAAGTCAGTGAGGTTCTTTTCAGTATCCAACAAGGAAGAAGTATCATCGCAGTTGGAGACATTATTAAATCAAACATCAACAGTCAAGAGGGAAGAACAAATTAATCACAGATATTAAATGTCAATAGTTAAAAGTCATAGACATTCAACAAAAAAGAAAAATATCAGACATATACAACAAAGTATGTATATCTCAAAAAACAAGCGTTTGGAAACAATTACAAAATTATTATTTCTCAAAGAGACTCATGAGAAAAAAAAAAGGAGAAGAATATGCGAAGAAATTTAAAAGAATTCGAAAATTAAATTAAAAAAGGAAAATTTTCATCCTATAAGATGGTGATAAAAAGAATTATTAAAATAGTTTAGCACAATTTATAAATTATTTCAATAATTAACTCATATTTGTAAAGAATTGTACACTGAAATTTCATCTCATGTATTTCTTTAGTTAGTTTTGTGCCAACAGTTTTAAAAATATTCGATGATATTTTTATAAGTAGAACGAATTTGAATTAGCTGCTACTTTTAAATATCATTAAAACTTATATACGATTAAAAAAATAAAATTACAAAATAAACTGAGTTAAAATCAACTAAACGCCTAAATGATTATGATTAAATTCAAACTACATTTTTAAGTGCTTTAATTTTTACATTTTCTTTAATGTAAATGTTGTATTTCTTACGTTAATTCAAACTGTGAAATTATTTAAATTTTGAACGTCATCTATACCACATTTTCTTCAGGCGTAATATCAACTTTTCTTCGATTATTATGAATAATATCTGAAACCTTCTTTATAAGCTTGCAAACATTAGTTTGCACATGTTCAAGGCTCCAATAGCTTTTGGAAATTTCTATTGCATAAACTCTTAGTGTAATTGTTGAGAAGAATAAAATCAAAAAACTATCGTTTTAATTATGGAACTGAAATTATGAAGGTTGTGTTCTAATAAGATTGTCAATATAATGGGAAATTAATACGTTATCAAAAAGTAATAGAAATTAATCTGAGTGTAATATTTTAATGCAGAATAATTAAATGGAATAATTAAAACATATTTGTTGACATCTTTTATTAATTTTTTATCATCTAGTTATGGGTTCAGTTTACGGAAGAGAATAATACCTCTATTGTAATCATTTTCACATAGGTTAGTGAAAAGTAAACGTCAGACTAAAATTGCTAAATTACAACGTTTTTGTGACGCTTCTGATCAACGCGAGTGTGTATTAAGTATTGAGTTGTATTCATTTACCCTTTTTTTGTTATTTGATTATCACAATTCATTATAGAAGAAAATATACTAGAATTGACATCTGAAAGTAACTGTAATACATAGAAATACAAAGTTAAAGTTTCACTTAAGACTTAAAGGCAGTGTAGTAGAATGATAACTCTACTAAAGTATTGAAAGTAGTATCCATTAAAACTATGCAATAAAAATAAATTTAAACATAATGTATTAATTAATAATAAAAATTGTAAGAAGTATGTGATATAACTTCCGGTATTGACTTGTTATAATCCTATTATAATTCAATTCTGATTCGGTTATAAATATGTAAATTATCTTTATTTATTGTTTCTTATATCTTCTAATGTGAAGTGTTAGATAGCTGGGAATTTCAATAATCTGTCCTTTAGGAAAATGTTCGCATTCCAGGACTCAGTTCTCTACATTGTATCATAAAGTCTACTTTATTTGAAATTCTCAACCAAGACAATTTAAACGTACCGGAAATAAAACAAACACAAAATGAAATATTTGTGAACTATAAATAAATGTTATCACAAATGTTTACTAATCCTTACATATTTTAAAAATTCCCAGCATATTCCACATTTGCTGATGCACAGATATATGGCTAACAAATCAATCACAAACCTTTTTCTTATATAGCCAAGAAAGTGTAACTTAAATGTCGTTTATATAATAAATACAATTACTAAAAGATTAGATTTTCTATATTTTCTTAAAATGTAAAATATATAGAAAGTCATTACACCTTATAGACGTAATTAAAATTGCACTGGGATAAACTTGTTTTTAACTTTCTATTACACGCCTTTAGTTTTTATCTAAATAATTAATTATGTAAGCACTAGAGTTCTGTATAATAAAACACCTGTTATTTACCTAATTACGATTATGTTATGACAGTAGATATTGTTAATTCTTCTAATGTTAACTAAAGAAGGAACAATTTATGATTTAATAACCGTGTACATAGGTAAATTTAGTTTAATAATTGAAGACTGTAATACTCAATTCAACACAGTTTCTCTAACACGCAAGGCGTTTTAATGAAAATGTATATGTATCGGACTATAAAGTTTTACGAGGAACGAAAGATAAATTCATAAGTTTATTCTTAGGTTATCTCTTGTATATAATCTTACATCAACTAAATTCAAGCATTACATGCCACGTAACTTAGGATTCGATTTTATGACACAATATTAAATGTAGGTGATATTGAGAGGTTTTAAAATGAGTTGCCGGGATAAAACAACTTTCAAATAATTTGTTTATGTCAACACAACCGTACCTGTTGATTAACGGGGAATTTTTCTTGAAACACAGACCCATTTGATTAGCAGCTGAGACAAGGTATTTTGATTTTATAGCCACTGCAGGAAGGTATTTCCAAATCGTTTACCACCGACATTCAGAGATAGAATAACGATAGTTTATATTTATTTTACTTTCAATATGATGATACTCCCCATATTACGCAATGGTTGAAGGAGACTTTGTCAATGAGAGTTTACTGGTAAAGTTATTTGAAGGTCATTAGAAATGCTATGTAGATGAACAGACCTTCTCAATACAATCAATTTTATTTTTGGAAGATTAATTTAAGATAAATTCTGTGCTACAAAACCGAAAGCAGTTAAGGAATTGAAAGGAGCTATAAAAAACCCTAAAATATCCACCTAAAATGTTCATCTCCAGCGAAGAAAAAACAATTCATTTCGCTTCTCTAAAATAATTAAGAAGTGTTAAATATTAAAATTCAATGTTCATTTATCTGTGTTTTTGTCTTTGAGGTAACCTTAGAAAACTTAAAAAAAGCTGGTGCTCTTAAAAAAAAAAAAAAATTGGGTGTGCTTATGACCCCACAATAAAAGTCAAAACTTCTAATTTTCCAGTTTTAATATATATAAAATTACATTTATGTTATATATATATATATATATATATATTTATATATAGGATTATTGCAGATTAGTTGAGTGAATCAAAAACAAGGTAATAATAATATTGTCATATAAAATTATTTATTCTTATGTCTGTACTCGTAAAGTGATATTAGTTACAAGATATACAATCATATTTGTGAATTAATTATATTATAATAATGAAACAATATTTGTGTGGAAGCTGAAATATGTTATAAATACTTTAGATCCAAATTTATTTAAATATCTAAAAAAAACTCCGTCAAGCGTTGTTCTGAGAAATTTATTATTATCATTATTAACTTTTACTAATTGATGTCTTAGTCCTTCATATTACTGGAGAAATGCGAGAAGTTACCTTCATACAGATTTATCAAGGTGTAAATGTAAATAAATAATAGTAATATTTAAATAAAGAAAAACAATAGAAAATGTCATGGTGAAAAGTGTGCATTAAATTTTTACTTAGAAAACTATTGTACGTATTATTTATTTCTGCGAGAAATTTATTAATATCTAATTAATTATAACTAATTGATGTCTAATTATTTGGAGAAATGCGAGAAGTTACCTCGGTGCGAAATAAAATTTTCACTATTAGTAAAATAAATGTAGCACATATTTTAAACACTTTAAATATTACACTGATCATATACAATAACATTGGAAAGATACAATTCTTGTCGGACAGTAAACGTGACTGATGACTGGAGCCGAGTAAACCCGATTCAGCGTGACGTTTCCCCTCAGCAAAAACGCGTCAAATGAAGTTTTCACTTCAAACGTTTCCGTTTAATTTAAGCTGTAGCACTAATTTAATTCCAAGTACTACTGGAACTCAAATGGTTTTCTTTGTTTTTTTCTTTTTAAAAAGATGGTAAAATCGGTAGTGACTTTTAGTTTAAACTGCAACATGTTTTTAGCGAACTTTAAGTAGTGAGTATCTTTTTCCTATCCATTAAAAAAAGTGAGTCCACTGTATAAAGTCTATGTGGGTTTTCAATCTTAAAACAGATTATATTTTTGTTCGCGTTCTCAGTCAAGTTTCGTGTTGAAAATAATTTAATTATAAAATTGTTCCGCATGCAATATCCGAGAGTAATTAGATGTATACACACAACAAGACGGATAACATCTGGACAACATATTTCATTCCCTGAATATTAAATGTTTGTGTTGTTTCTGGTCATCAATCTAGTTGCTCACTTGTCCTACACTTCTGAATGATCTTAAAGCTCCTTTAATCTTGTACTCCGATAACAAGTGTTTATTGATTATTGTTACATTGCAACTTATATTATCCTAATGGTTATTTTATTTTTTGTAATTAAGTCAAAGCTGGACTATAGCTTTGGTGTTCCTTAGAGGTGATTTTGTGTCAATCGTTTTACCTCATTACCTCATACAATCTTACACCAGTCTAAAAAAAGTTTAATGTTCATTGTTTGATGTCCAAGTCTCTTTGTATAATATAATGAGTAATAAATTAATTTATATTACCTTTATAGTTTCGTCACGTGACTTTGAGTTTGTCTTTATAACAAAGACGCGTTTCGGAGACGTATCTCCATCTTCAGTAATTTCACTCCGTAGAGGTCGTTAAAACATTAAACATCACAAAAACATTGACACTCTACACACAATTAAATAAATACACATATACGTTGATTTTAACATTTATTACATGCGCACGGTTTCATGGTTCGCGAACTACTGGCATTACGGTGGGGCCAAGGTTATCTGATTATTGGTTGGTCTTATCAGTTTATTTATAACTCATTGCCGTCTCAAATAATGCGTTTGATTGGAAAGATAATTTTTCATTGAGAATATCGTTTGGTGATTGTTTAAATGATTTGTAAATTTCATATTCTTCAATGGCATTCATCATTGGTCCTTTTTTAATGATATGGAGAGGTGTCAGGTTGGATTCAAAGTTAGTATACGAATGCTTGTTATCGATAATGTGTTGTGCGAAACTTATACACTATTAGATCAAGTTTCGCACAACACATTATCAACTCAAAGTCACATGACGGAACTATAAAGGTAATATAAATTAATTTATTACTCATTATATTAAAAAAAGTTATAGGCTACTTAATAGTACTTTATGGCACTACATTGATTATTTGATACTGTATTATTCACAATTGTAAAACGTTATATTTTTAAATAATTAGTGTTGTTTCCTTGAAACCATCATGGGATTTACCCAGCTCCATCATACAATGTAATTCATATAGATCCTCTAAATTGTAATTCTCCAAATGTTATTTTTGTAGGAAATCTTAAAACGTATTGGTAGATCAAGGAATCTTGTCCAATCGTTTGTTTAAAACAATTGTTACACAAGATTTCTGACGTCAGCCCTGATAGGACTTGTGGACATATATATATATATATATATATATATATATATATATATATTAAAAAATTCCCACTCGCTCTACTCCTGTCAATGCTTCGCGTCTGGAGGACTTCAATCTGTACATATGTGAAGGAGCCGCCACTTGCTCTCTTGTCGTTGACTCGGATCTGTCGGTTCTTGGCCGCCATTTTAATATTTTCAATTCAATTTGTCTAAATATCAATAGGACTCTATAAGAACACATTATAGTCCCTACCTAAAGTTTTGTGTCTATCTTATGTTTTGTGTCCGTTATCCTGCTTACGTACTGACGATAACGGCGATGGATGGACCGCGCATCTAAAATCTAAAATGACTTTTTCGGTTTCTTGAGGCTATGTTACGTAAAGTAAGTCAAAAAAGTAAGTAGAAAATTTTATCGTATACGAAACTTACCCTATACTGCGTACATTGAGTGATAAATAAAAACATATGTAGGGGACAAATATGAAAGAGTATTTTTATATTTTTAGGCGTATATATACAAATTAAACATAGGCATCGCATATATATTATTATGTCGCCTTCTAGATAACTTCAATGGCATTAGAGATGTCATTCCCACAGCAGAGTGTGACAAAATTGTTATTCATTACACAGAGTGTTCCAAAAACAATAAAACGCAATTTATTTTTACTTTTCTTTTACGTTTATCTCTATAGAATAAAAACTAAAACCTAAAAAACTGGAAAAATGAAAATGAAATTGTATACGAAGCCAGAAAATGACTATAATTTCCATAATTTCGAATCAAATATTGATAAGACTTCCCTTAAGATCGTGTGAGTAAGAACGATTGGTTCAGAAAGCAAGATAATATTTTTTTCTAAATGTTGGTTCATTCCTTCAAGTATGAGAACTCCTTGTTTTATGGGAATCTCATCAAACGCCATTTAAGAAAATGATTAGTAACAGAATGTAGAAATTGAACAAACCGAACATTTGAAAACTTGCAAACTTATTTGAAAAAGGTTCTACAGTACATTGTACATTGTGTACTTCATTGTACACAGTGAAAACATTTAATATGAAGTAAGAACACATTAATGTCATACAATGAGATGTACCGTCCATTTTGTTTTTGGTGTGTCAGAATCTTATTTTCATTTGTCGTTTTCCTTGTTTCATAAATACGTTTAAAATGAGGTATCACAAGGCTATATACGTACCGTTAAAATTTTTGTAGTAACTCTCAACCCCTTCAGTTAAAAAAATCTAAACCTTATATGATTTAGGTTTCCATCTAAAGTGATTGCTACAAACGGATTCAAATATCTGAAAAATTTGAAAAAAGTGAGGAAAGAGTGGTAGTTTCTTTTCAGCTACCCAGTATATACATGTAATAATTTTACAGAGCCCTAAAAATACTTTAAGGCTGGGACAATATTGTCAAATTGTATATTATTTTGTATATTCACACAATTACATAAAACATAGAATTTTGAAGGATGGAATCTGTAAATATTTTGGGTTTTACAGTAAACGCGGCTAAACATATGTTCATTTAAGATAGACAAATCGTAGTGTACGTAGTGTACTGTGTTTCTTACATATAACTGAACCTGAATTATTACAACAACTTTGTAATTTTAAAATGAATATAATATTTAAAACTATAAATGAATATGTGAGACTATAATGCTTTCATCACTTATTGTCAAATCTGTTTCTTTTTATTTTCGAAGCAAAATTTACAATCTCAACTAAATTGACGGATTACACTAAACTATCAATATGTCAAATAATTTTGATGTAACTCAGTTGCTAATCAATGAATTAATAAAATTGAGTTGTTGATGGTTTGTTAAATAACTTAGGTTACATATTGACTGCTTTCTGTTTACCCAATAAGCTAAGACGTTGTTGGTTAAATAATACATGAAGCTGCCAGTGAAAATAATAGTCTGTTCAACCTCGCGATTGTGACCTCCACTTCCAAAACTAAACAAGATCGACGTCTAACAAATGACAGAACATTTGTTCCTCTTCTCATTCTTTCAATTGTCAGTTTTAAGTCGTACTATTTTTTAACGTCGATAACTTTTTGCTACTTTTCTCTTATAAATCTTATACTTCTCTTGTCTGTTTCGAAAAAAACAAACTAAAATGGTTAGATTATATATATATATATATATATATATATATATATATTATTTTATGTGGGTAAAATACCCACATATTATATGGGTGTATTGACGTGAGCCTAATGGAAAGAATAAATATTGCAATAGATATTAATTGATGAGCAAATCTCTTATTTTCGTTTTCTCAGTGATCGATTTTAAGTCGTGAGGTTTTTTAACGTTATTAAAATTTTATTATTAATTTCGTATTCGTAATATAAAGACAAAATTATGATTTTAAATCCGTTTTATACTCTTTGAAGTTCAGAGTGGGTTATGAATTTAAAAAATAAATAAATATGACATTTATTGTTACTTACAAAAACAGCATAAATAAGTCAATAATAATTTAAAGAGAGAAAACATATTCAGAATATTGTAATAAAAAAAAAACAATTACGTCTTCACGATCTTCACGATATTTGGACATGTTTTTATGTGAGTAAAACACTTGTGTAACAGGTGCAAGATAAGTCTAAAATTTCTTAAACACGTTAAGTTTAAGTCTCGGCACTAAAGTATCTAAAAACCGTTTTCACTTACTATTTTGCACACGAATTTGGGTTATTAATCTTCACATTTTACTAAAATTTGCACAACTTGTTGATCTGAGAAATCGTTTTAATATTTACGTATCATGTACCGATATAGAAAATGTTTAACCAATAACTCACAAAAGGCACTACGTCTAGTAGTATCTTTATTGAAACCGTAGAAGCCAAAGTGGAAACAGAAAAGATGATTATAAAATACTTTTTTCTGTATTTTTTTCACCCATTTTGATTTTTAGACTTTTGTTACTGAATCAATACCATTAAAATCGCGTAAAAAATATGCGGATGATGAAGAGATGGTAGGGAACAAAGAAGGTTAAATTCAATCCTATATAACATACACAATCATTCAATAGTGTTTACACTGGTGGGGGGGGGGATTCTGCATAATAGTTATAACTTTGCTTAAGTTTTAAATTTAAAACTTCTCAAATTATTTTACAGAAAACTTAGAGATATACCTAAGCAGTATTTTATTCAGAATCCAACATCACTTTTAAGTTATTATAGCTAATATTAGGTAAAAGGATAAACATTTTTTTACGCTAACACAAAGTAATATAGAGGTTGCAAAATTGTGTCAAGAAACAAAATCTGATAAAATGAGTCCAAGTAATCTGTTAAAGCACTGACGAGCAACATCATATATCATTTGAAGAAATACTAATTAATTAGATCTCAGATCGGATATATCCGCCGAAAAACTTGACGTCGATGTTCACCCACTTATTGAAGCAATATCACTAAAATCTTGTAAAAACATGTCGATTGTTGAAGACAGTGCAGGGAATAAAAAGTTTAAAACTCAATGTTTCATGTCGATATAACTTAGACCACGCCAATCATTCAGTTGGTTTGTACTGGTGGATGTTGAATCTTAATTTTTAAATTTACAACTTCTCAAGTTAATTTACAAAAACTCTAGAGATATACCTAAACAATATTTTATTCACAATTCTAAAATCATTTTCAATTTATTATCACTAACGTTAAGTTTTTTTTTTAGATACACAATAAGAAATTACAGGTGTTGCTTTTCACTTTTAACTCTCTGGAACAGTCTCTGTGAAGTAATCCTCTTCCAGGCTAACTAGTTCTTGTTAGACAAAGTTCATCATAATTACTACAACTTTCCTTTGCTTCTAAAGGACATAATAACCATAACTAAGGACATAAATGAAAATAATAATCTCTTCGTATTATGACACACCACTGAATTAAGTACTAGAACTTGTGGTAGTCTTTATTCCAAATGTTTCCTATCTTCTATTTACACCGATAACTAACTCTACAAAATAAAATATTGTAAAAATATACCTGAAACTTATTGACAATTTGGTTTTCGGCGTATGTATTCACTTTTATCCCAGCTATCAACACTACCACAATCAAATTGTTCTTTTCTTTTCTGAATGTTTTCAATCCATGCTGTTTCAATTTTACATACATTTTATATCCCCAAAATTTGAGTTTTCATAAAGGATATGGACGATTTATTTCAAAATCATGATGGATTTACAAAGAACAAAAATTTTATTCAAAACTTCATTTCTTTTAACAATTTCGTCTAAGTACAGTTTTGTTCTAAGTAACATCAGAGTAGAAATGTGTGTTTTCTGTCAATTACTCACTCTATTGACATTGACTTAGGTAAACTCTTAAAATTAACCTGTTCGTAAAGAACGTCATGTTAACTAAATAAATAAAAACAAAGGTTATTCGAAATATATTCAATTAAAAATCAAGCTGAAGTATCTTCTCATTCTTACTCATATTTAACAAGACAGACATGAACCTCTAAATGGTCATATTTTCCAGTATGAAAAAATTTGAAATGTATATCTTATAATTTTAATAATGTTTTCATTATTTATTTCGAAAGGCAGAAATAGTTTTACATCAACTTTTTACTAAAACTATAAATGTATATTTTGAAACTCTAAGATTTAAATCACAATAAAATCTTGTCAATCCTTTACTAATAATAATCATTGTTGTATGGTGAAATTGTACCTTTCATAATACAACTGCCGTATGAAACATTGTGTATCAGAAAAGTAATAAAATCATACATTTTTAAACCAAGTTAAATATATACATTCGTGATAGTTAATTTTCAATATAGTTGTTAAAATAATGTATATATGTAGCACTAACATTAAAAAAGAACAAGCCTAATACAATTAACAAAGCTGTTATGTAAATTGAGAGAGGAGGGTGGGGACTTTGAGAGCTTTTGAGCGTCATCACGTCAAGATCTCTTATTAAGGTTTTTATTATTTTTTTGAGAAGTACACATTTCACACTCTCCTCAGTTAGTTTAAAGAGTATAAAATGTTAGTCTTCATTAATTGTGTATATAAACGAAATGAGACGTAATAAATAATTTTTATGAAGCACCGCAAGGTGAGAAAATAATTGGAAGAAGACAAATTTAACTTACGTTATTCTTAAACAAACGGCAACAAACTATCTACAGTATTTCGAAATTTATACTTTTATTTTATTTTCTCTAAAAGTCACTAAATACAGTAATAAAACACATGGCTTATGCTACTTCTACGAAATAATTTATGTATTTTTAAATTTTAAAACAATTTTATATTGATACAAAAATATATTCATACAGTACTTGTTATAACTGAATTCATATAAAAGTCTGTTAAATAAAGAAATAAACATTCTATAAATTGAAAATAATTAAAACTATATTAAAAAATAAATTAATTTAATATGCGGCTATTTAATATCTTTCTGTTACAAATAAAACACACATATATATACGGCAAGGTACGACTTTATAATCTGAAAAAATTAAAAGTTTGTTTCTTGTTTAAAGTCAAGAAGGTACACTAAACTGAAATTACTTTTAAGTGTCACATTCTAAGCATTTATGGTATCAAAGTAGAAGTCTCTCTCTTGCGAATCCCTTTGAAGCAGTATGCCATACATTGACACCCTTTCCTTCTTCGACATTCTTTGCATTAATAAGTTCGCTCCTGGCTAAACTCAAATCGTGGTAATTATTTTCTAACTTTCTTTTTGATAAATTAATTACAAGTTGAGCTGTGTGGAAAATGTGATACATAGTTACGACCATGGGGAAGAAAAAACTCACCTTCCACGGGGACGTCAAAAGAATGGTCAAAGACAGATTACCCAAATAATACTACTGTACCAAGAAAACAAAAAAAGTGCAGATCCTATGGATAAAAAAAGAAAAAGAAAAAGTCGTGGACAAAGTAGTAACTTGGGAGATGATAATAAACGATCGGGAAAGTTCTGCGGGTAAGAATATTACGACAGAGAGAGGAATCTATTAAAAAGTGGAAAAACGGGAGAGGTAAGAGAATAAAAGAATGCTGGTGTGTCAGGAAATTGAAGAGATGCAAGTATCGCAGCCCACAGTATGTTGAAACAAACTTTTAAATATGTTTAAAAAGTTATGTAACTACCATTTTATTGCTATTGATTGGGCGACTTCAACCGAAGCAATAAGAAGTGGCGGAAAGACTGAGTAGCTTAGGTTTCCTATTCAGCTTCATCTAGGGATACCATTGATTACTTAAACTCTTATCTGGATAAACTATGCCATTCTAAAATAACGCTTTACAAATTACTTGAAAATATCAGTAATGTGTTAATAATTGTGAAACATTATTATTGTTTATTTAAATATATTTGAAACTATTTTGTTTGTAGTGCATAACCAACCTCTGTCAAGCACATATATGGCAGTATAAATCGATGGTACGTGGTCATATAGGCAGAGTATTGAATATGATCACAGAAATTGAAATGCAATTTATAAATATACATATTTTTTGAAAGAAAAAATGACGTATACATAGAAAAATGTGTATTAACTTGAAATAAATATGTAAGTTATAATTTGTCACATTATTGATGAGTCTGGTTACATCTATATTTATTTCATGTTTTTGATTTTATAGCGTGGATTTGAGATTTTACTTAAATCGGTTTGAAATATTTTTCCTTATCTAGTTTATTATAATATTATTTGAAACCGATAAAAATAATTACTACTGGAGCCTTTTTGTACTACATACAACCATGGGAAAACTTAATCTGGTCTGAGTTTCACAACCAACCTCATAAGCTTATTTGAGAAGGAAAAGTCCGTGGAAATCCACGAATGAGGTCAAAACGTTTGCACATATAAAGATTGTAGAAATGAATCGAAGGATGTGCTCTACACTGTCTTCCTTAAAAGGTAGGAAGAAATTCAATTACTTCCCTTAATAGCAGTTGAGAGGAGAGGGGCGTCTACATAGCACCAGGTGTACAAGATGTTTCTCTTGTTCCTTTGATAGTTTATTTCATTAAGTTGAAATTGATACGAAACAGATAATTGTTTGTATTTTCAAAGAAAAAATTAAAAGGTTTTTAATCATTGGTCAACGTTAAAGAATACACACACACACACACATATATATATATACACACTCAGTAATGATTCGAGTTGAAACTTGCGAGTTGAAATACAACTCTGGCTGACTGGACAAACAGACAAACGAGAACAATTACCGATATATTAACAGTGAAGAAAATTAAAGAGATTTTTTCAGATAAGCAATCTGTATACGTTTCTTCTTTTTCATTTATACTTCATTCTTGTAAGGCTAACGAGAAGAAACATTCCCAACCGAGAAAAATATACGAGGCAAAGATTTTAGCTCCAAAAGTTACAATATATCATTAATTGAAAGGTTTTTCAAAATGTTGATACTTCTTTATAAGGGTTAAAGTTGGATATTTCTACTGGAATATAACTGTCTAGTAAATTTGAAACTACAAGTAAAGTACCCAAAAAATCTAAACGTTCAACTCGTTTAAATACAAATTTTTGGCTTAGGAAAAACAATTGAAACCATTGTATACTTGTATGTTGTTTTACTAGCTCTCTATATCATTGTTAATGTTACCACTCAATGTTTACTGCAGATCCCATGTATCATTGTACTGCAGTAAATACCTTATGCTACTTGTATACGTTATGAGGCTAAATAAATAATAATAATACAAAATTAAAATTAAGGAGAAGTGTACGTCACATATTTAAAATAAAAATATGAAATTGAAAATAATTTCTACAATAATTGAAAAGATTAATATACAATCATACGAGAACAATAATTAAAACATTTTAATATGAGTACAATTATTACTAAATTAAAGAATCCCCCCACACATAAACGTCAACGACAAACAAAGATTGTGTTTCAAAGTTTCGTGATCTTCAAAACTTAAAAAAATATTTGAATTTGAATTTAAATTTCAGAGTTAAATCATATTAATAGTTTTTGTATGACGAAAACAACTTAATTTAACCACAAAATGAGAAATGCATAGCCTGTAAGTTTTAAAAGCAGTTTCTGTGAAATGCGAGACAAACAATACTATAGCCAATAAAAGATTGATTGCAGTTCTATTAATTCCTCTTTATTATACGTTTTGTTTAACTGTTTATTCACTACGCTTGAGGAAATTTGTTCAAAATATTTATAGCATATTTTGAGAAAATCGTAATTTTGTGTTTTTTCCCTTATGACTACCCCCCCCAATACTTGAGTTACCAAACAATGAAAAAGATATGTATCAATGTGCCTACATACCATTGTATTATGTGTTTACAGCATTTGGGCTTTTGTGTACAGACGATAGTGAAAGAAAAATGGTTAATACGTGAACAATACTAATGTGGCTTTCAATAACATTATATCAGTACTAATGAGTCAGTATTTCGTGTTATTTTTAGGGTAATTATTGTTTCATAAAAAGCAGAAAATAATGATTGAATAAAGAAAACTTTTCAGGTTAACAATGACAGACATTTATACACACTCACATATATTATTAATATGCTACGTGACCTAAAATGAGAATTCGTGTGGAAGGCGTTTACGGTCAACGGAATTGGATTAAGGTACTGTTGTGGTTTGATAACTAAATTACTCCAAATAATGAATGTATCCAATATCAATAAGTTTGCAAAGTCTAGAATGAAGAAACCTTACTCGGTTAACAACAATTATATTTCAAGTTTATATAATAAAATGATTGAGTATAAATATATATGCACATTTTTATTACAACTACGTTTGCTTTTATAGTTCAAAACCCTGGTATTTTGTCTGTATTCACTGATAAATATGTAAAATGTATACAGAGTGCCTAGAAAATATTGTCCCAAATTTCACCAGGCTATAGGTGAAAGTAAGAAAAACAATTCCAATAATCATAATTTCGGAAATGCTTCGATTTCGAATTATATGCCATTTTCTTCTTCTTCTTTTTTTCCTTTTTTTTTTTTTTATTTATTTATTTTTTTTACAAAACACAATATCTTTGGAAATAGAAACGATATTGAGCTCAAATTTGGTGCACATATTTGTTACGTAACCTTTTAGCCCTGTAGATAAAACCAGAACTTTTATTGTATATTTTAAAAATGGCAGCCATTTAAAAATTTTAATGTCAAATATCTCTAAAACAGATAAAAACAAAAATAGTTACTTTGTTTAATGACAATCAAAACTATTATTGTAGAACCCATTTTTTTGAAAAAAAGTCATTAAATTTGCTAAAAAACGCTTAATTTTAGAAGAAATTCGTAACACAAAAAATTAGAAGAATTTATTTAAGAAATCTATTAAAATCATTTCATAAATGACGAAGAAACATTTAAACATAAAATTTAGAAAATAAAATGAAGACAATTCTCTAGACTCGAGAGACCTTTAAAAAAAGTTTTTAATGGCAATCTCAAGATCGACATATTTTCTTTATACTGTGTTTATGAAAGAATTAATTAGTAAAAGGTTACTGATGCACGAAAAATAGCAATACCAAAAATAAAAAAAAGCAATACATTAAAACCCACAATTGAAAGAATGAGAAGAGGAACAAATGTTCTGTCATTTGTAAAACTTCGATCTTGTTTAGTTTTGGAAATTTTTTGAAGTCATGAAACACGAAGATTAATTCAAAAACAATGATTCGAAACTGTTTGTTTACCAAACTTACCTGATACTTTGTAATTGGGTAAGTAAAACGATATTTTATTTTCAACCTAATAAAATGTTTAATAGTTACTATAATCGGAAAAATTTACGTACCTGAGTTATTTGAAATGAGTCGTAATATTTCCCCGAGATGATGAATGATTGATAAGATCTACTAAATCCCCGATTGTTTATAAGAGAACTCTTTGACGTTATGATCTATATAATCTTATGGAACTCGCGAAACCTTTAACGACAGATTTCTATACAAAGTATGTCCGTCCTTAAAGGATTAAATACACTCATTGGTTCTACACTGCATATTTAATTAAATCAATATTATTACAAATTGTAGTCTAAATCAGACAAATTACCTGGACATCGTTAAGGTAAAACTAACTAAAAAAAAAAGAAAAATATACACAGTAGTTTAAAGTTCCAAATCTAATTGTTGTAACTGTATAAGGTTTAATCCTTTTAAAACTTTCTATTGATATTGAGATAAATCCAATATATGAAGTAATTCAGTTGCTTAGTATTGGGCTACAACAGTTCCTTAATCCAATTTCTTTACCAATAATTGTTGCACATCAAAAACTGCCATAGTCCTATATTAACGAAACTGAGATGGAAAATTTAGTAGAACATAAGCTAATTGTTTAATTAATAATCTGTAATTTTATTATGGTTTCAAATAAAAAAAAGTTGGCTAGTGATAATGGTTTAAAAATAATTTTAAAAATGTATTGTATGCTTTATACAATCAAAATTAAAGTATAAATAATTCTATACTTATAAACTAAAAAGTTGAAATAATAAATTTAAAATTAAAATTTCCAGATTGTAAAAAGAATCAGGTAATTTTCCATTAAATGTTTGACAGCATAAATCTTGGAGAAATGGGTTAAATAAATTTCTATATATTTTTTGTTCCACTTTAAGAAAACACAAACATATTTACATGGTTCTTTAAGACTCTATAAGGTTCTATAAAAATGTAACATTATAATAATTTTTGGGAGATTCTGCATATGGTACCTAGTTTTTCGTTCACTCGGTTGTTACATTCGTTCACTCGGTTGTTACATTCGTTCACTCGGTTGTTACATTTGTTCACTCGGTTGTTACATTTGTTCAAATCTCTATTTATATCAGAATCACAGATATTAAGCCGTTCTGATTATTATTTGAACATTCTGTATACTGTTTGTTTGTCCAATTGTTTTATCAACATTTATATTGGATTATAATTTTTCGTTGTCGGTTTTAAAACTAATTTATAGTTTGTTTATAAAGCTTTGTAAAAAATCATGTTATAAATTTTTTTCTTGAAATTAAAAATAGAACTGAAAACGTCGCAACCCTTTTTACGAACTGGGACTAATTTTATAAAGAATAGTTAGTACTATAAGTGATTCCTCGATTTTTCATTCTTATTATGATTAGCTTATAAATTATTGTTAATAATTTAAAACTGGTTGTATATTTACATTTACTGGTCCTTTAAAGTTGGTTGAATGTTTAGTTGTTCTAGGAATTCATGGCACGTATATAAACATTAAATAGAATCACTCTACCAAAGAACAATTAATACAAAGTGTTATACGACAATAAGGCCAGAAGCTCTGACTGATTCAATGCAGTTGTACGATCTGTTTCCAGTGGAAAGCCATCATGGTATTTACCCAGCTCCATTATACAATGTAACACAACCAGATACTCTAAATGTTATGTCCCCATGCTGTCCATTTAGGAAATGTTAAATTGTATCTGTAGGGGTCTTATCTAATATAGTAACTTTGTTTAAAATTGTACTTTACTGAACTTTTTTGATTTCTGATAGGCCTAATATGTGTTTAATTAAAATGTTTACACTTGCCTCCCTCAATTCACTGTGTATGACTTTACGGGACTCGAAGATGTACAATTTCAAGGCACAAAAATTTACACGAATTTAGACGTGAGAAATCCATAAATTTTGTTGTCGATATCAAATTGTTTTCAGATTGAATAATGTACACTTTTGTTTTAAGAAAATTAAGGTTACGTCCTTCTTATGATAGGGATATGTAATTCTGGCACTAGAAGTGTCAAAAGAAGATCTAAGTTAAATCTTACATACGGTAAGGAAACTGGAATAAGATTAAACTTAGGTAAAAAGTGTTAAACTGAATTTATTATAAGAATCTAATGCAAGGATTCTCACAAAACGGAGTACAGTAAAAGTTTTCTGAATTGGTAAATAAAGTCGGTTTTGAGTTTTTTTAAAACAAATATACGTTTTAAAGTCCATTGAGAGTCATTTTTTAATTTAAGTAAGTCTAAGAGGCGTTGCACTCTACAGTCTAAAGGAGTGTATCGGTGTCGACCAATATGGAATATGGTTATATACTAACTATATATGGAAGCGTTTTGTTTTTTGTTTATTTTACAAGAGAAATGGAAACTATTTATTTTTTAATACGTTCATTATGAACAAACTTTCTTCTTCATTTAATTTTTATTGAAAACTAAGTCAAAGTATTGTAAAATAAAATAAAAGACAGAGAAAATTAAATTGAAAAGGGAAATGTTAATTCTTGAAATTTAGGAAAATTCTATGAAAAAGTCATTAACAAATATGAAAATAATTTTAAGATAATACGCACTTACTTTTTTTCGTAGTAAATGTAAAATTAAAAATTAATGATATTCCTTGAGCCGACTGATTTTGCAATGTCAAATTTTATCTGCAATGATTTTTGCTTTATCTGAAGTCATATTAGGAACTTTCAAGGATAATATCAAAGGAAACTTGTTACCAAGCCAGTAGTTTCTTATAACCACCAAAAGGGAAACTGTTCTTTAACTTACAGGAAGGATGATACAAAACATCCTCCCACGGGTAATATTAAGAAACCAATTATCTTCGGTTGGGAATAATGTTCGGTTTGATGTTACTTAGACTTTATTTTTGTAGAGAATTTACGTGTAGATTTTGTTTTTAGATTTGAAAATTGTTCTTAATTTATAGGTTTATTGATTCAACAACTTGAAACGGTTCCCAAAATCTAGTCAACATTTAATGGGAATTATAATAATAATGTTTCAACATAAACATAATATTGAAAAACAGACATTTCTTTTCTTTTATCTTGATACATACAAGATGAAAAAAACGTTTAATGACGTCACGTATAAGAACTTGAGGAGATGGCGAATGGCGATGATGATGTTTACTTAGCAAGTATACTAAGTATGGGGAAATTTTGGTGATTGTCAACAATTTCAACTTCTGGTTTTTTCTGGTATTTACGTTTCATTGGCTCAGGAAACTGAAAAACTGATTTAAGACTTTTTGTCATTAGGGGAAAGTTTAGGCGCGTTGATAGAAAATATAAAATTCAAACCGTATTTAATACAAAAAAACACTATTAAGCAACATCTCGTCAAAACAAAACTTCTAAATGGCACTCCAGATACTAAAAACTGTATTTACAGTATAAAATGTGAATGCGATAGGAAATACATAGGCGAGACAAAAAGACCTCTAAACATAAGATAAAAAACACAAAAATAACACGCGATTATGCCTAGTAGATAAATCAAAAAAAGCCTAACATATATGCTCCGAAAATCATGTTTAATTGTGAAGAAGCAAAAATAATACGCCGCGAAAATAATTTATATAGTCGAAAAATAATTGAAGCCTCATACATAAAAATAATGGACAACCCAATCAGCCAAACTAGTATAGAAATAAGACCCTTGTGGTTACCTCTTATTAAAAATGTGCTTAAAATTGAAAATAAACAAAATCTTAAAGAAAAAAAGGCTGAAGTTTTAACTGTTGGAAGCGAAGGAATTATAACGCGTTCAATGGCTACGAAATTAAAAGAGAGGACGCTGTAGGCGTTAACTACCGGTTTTTGACTCCTCCTCCCTCCCAGTCGGCAGATTGTTTCACGACTATTAGTTGTTCTGTGACTCTGTTACTGTGGTTGTGAACAGACCTATTTCGGATGGTATTTGTCAGCTGCTGTGTACTCTGTTCATGATCTCTTTCGACTTGTGGTTTCCTGATCACATGTGAGTTTCTTTTTAGTTTTTGACCGCTCAGGGTTTGTCCTGGGTGTTTTTTCATTACTATGTTTCTGAACATAGGCCTAGACATCTGGGCGTGTGTTCTGTCAGCATGTTTTAGATTGTAAGTTAGGCACTTGATAACGAGAGTTGATTTATACTCTCGAAACGTCGTGTATTGTTTCTTATACACAAATGATGGCAAATGTCCGAACAACCAATAATATTAATACAAATATTTCTCTCAATTAATATGTTTATTGACTCAAACGCGTTACGGAGATTATTATGTATAATTAAGGGTCGTGGCACAGTATTAGGTTAGTTATAATTTTAATATTGTTCCTCATCCATCACTGAAGATGAAGACATTATCGTTGAAACCCGTTGAGTTATTAATGGTATCATTTTGGAGAAAATCCCCTCTCTCACACTCACACGTACACGCATACACACAAACCTACATAAATATATATTATGAACAACTTAAAATTTAAAAAGTATTTGCAAGAAGCTTCAAGAAATAGGTAACGTAAGTTTTCATTATTGGAAAAACTTTTGTGTGGTAGCAATATAGAGTACTCAAACTGAAAAATATAACCAACTGGCATAAAGTGACCTAATGTTTTAAACGTTTAGCAAAGATTTAGATCAACAAAGATTCAGTTCACTACTGTATTTTTTGGAAACTCAAAAGTCATTACAATTCTCTCCCCAAATTAGTTACACACACTCTTGCTGAACATATAAATATCAAAAACTCACTTTTCGGCCTTAAAACATTGCATGGGGTATCTCTGACGATTTTACAAAGTTTGAAAATTCGTTGTTTTCTCGAATTAATACTCAAAACTTATAGGAGATATTTTCAATTGAAAAAATCACAGTAAAGTCTGAACTTTTTTCTTTCATCTTGTACAACTTTATATTATTACGATGAATAGTTAGGGAGCTACGGGCATTTTAAAAAGGGATTACAAGTAGCGAAATGTGAAAAGTTAAAATCTGGCACGTATAAACTGCCATTTCACGTAAACCATATGAGATTTCAAAGTGATTTTTTCAGGGTTTGTTTTACTCTATTGTTCAATTCTTCATCTTTCGAGATCTAATCATTGGTTTAAAAAAATTCCTATCTTTTTTGTTTTTTTGAAGATACTATAAACTACGATTTCTCGTAAACCCTTAAAAATTTCGAAGTGCTTTTTCAGCGTTTACTAGCTTTTCAATTCTGCATCTTTGTATTATGCATATCATTGGTATTGTTAAATGTTGAAATTTGTATGAAAATTAGAAAAATGGAATATTTTGAGATGGTAATAGCACTCCTCGACTTCAAATTTAATTCTGCTTCTTTTAGGCTATAAAACATTCAAAAATCAAAAACTCATTTTACGACATTAAAAAATTGAATGGGGCATCCCTGACGATTTTGCAAAGTTTGAAAGTAGGCGGTTTTTTTTCGAATTAATTACTCAGAAACTATAAAAAATATTTTCAGTTTGAAAAAACCAGTTTGTAAAATTTAAATTTTCTTCTTTCCGCTTGTAAAAGTTCATATCATTAAAATGTATAGTTAGGGAGCTACAGGTATTTTAAAAGGGATTACAAGTGGCGAAACGTGAAATGTTTTAAAATCTGGCACGTAAAAACTGCAATTCTTATAAATCATTTGAAATTTCAAAGTGATTATTTCTGGGTTTACTCTCTTTTCAATTTTGCATCTTTTGAGACCCATATCATTGGTGTAATCTAATTCAGTTACTAACATTACCAAAATATTGTAGATTTAAAAGAGGCAAATTTTTAATATCGACTGTCCAGAAAATTAAAATATATAATTATTCGTAAATATCACAATATGAGAGAGATTAAAAATAAATCAGGGAAGTGGGTGGGGAGTGGGAAAGTGGCGTGACTTGAATTTTATACTTCAGATTTTGTTGTAATATTCACAGTTTCAATAAGCCCAGAACGCCTGGTGAATTTTTTTTTCTGGAGGGGTGTGGTAATTAAGGAGTCTTAAGCTAGTAGCGTCAATTTAAATGTTACGATATCATCTACATATTTCCTAACTTTTGATTCACTCTATGAATAGAGAATCTTATTCTCTAGAAGTTTCCATTTTTTCATATCTCTATTAAAATTTTAAACTGAGATATTAAGCCTTTCTTATATTTTGAATATTCAAAAAAATCATCTACTTTATGAATTTTTAGGACACCTGTGTGTATTGCCGCGATATTGATTAGGGTCAACTAATTGAAATCATATTCCAGTTCGGTTTTCTATGTTAAATTGACTCTAAATGATTATTTTCTTAAACGTTTACCGTTCATTTATTTTATAATTTGAATCAATGGAGACATCATAACGACTGAATAAATCCCAATTATAAGTTCAGAATATAATTAATTTAACAGGTTGTCATTGCCTTTTACCCTTCCGCAGTGTGAGGTTAAACTAGTATTCAGTTACTAGTATTCCCCTAATGTTGGTCGATATTAAAGGGGGAATGTTCTAATATATTGACTGCTCAGAAAATTACAATATCTCTTGTCACATACGTGACTATCTGTCTGCTGCTATAATCGTCACACTCTCAACTAGACATTGTTTTCGTTTCCCTGGGGGGGGGGGGGGTAGTGAGATATAAACGTAGTAAAATTTATATTATAAACCGCCATTTTATTAGAGTTAACTAATTGATTCCAGTACTGTAAGATTTTAATGTCAAAATAATGTTAAATAAAATATTTCCTTAAGATTTCGTTTAAGTTTCTACACCACATAAACTTTTCACTGTGGGCTAAGAACTGTAACGGTTTCATTTATGTCAACGAGTCTTTGCTCAGAAGAACTCGTTAGATCATTTTTTTATTTTACTGGATTTAATACCCTTGAAATGAATTTACTGCTCTTAATTTGGGGGCTCCATCAGACCCTTTAGGGTCAATCTTTGCTTGGCATGAGGGATGACTCCAAAAGAGACTAGGTTAGAAATAATACACCAGGTTAGTAGAACAATCTCCTAATCATATAATTAACAATTTAAGAGAAATTATCTCACTTACAACTTCTCCATAAACTATTCCATGTTTTCATGTTATTCCATATTACAATATAATAAAGTAAAATCATTCATTCATAACACCTTCTACTTAACTTAAACAAAATCACTTATGCTAACATTCTATCTTAGTTCAATTTCAAAAATAATGAAATTGAATCTTTATATTATATATATGATATATGATATGTTTTGTAACCCTCGAGATCTGTCTTACAAGTGTTTACATTAGAAACTACTTACATTTTCTGACAATCCTTAGATACTTGAATTTTCTTTACTTAACAAATCACACTAAACACTTCACTTATTTAGATTGCTCACTCGTTCACATTTTATAGAACTCCTATTTATCGCACCACCATAGAATTTTTAATTAGATTTATTTTTTATTTTACATTTTATTTGATATCAATTTGCAAGCACATATTACAAGTTGAACTTCATTTTAGCGTGTTCCTTCCAAGACTGACTTCTAATTTTTCCGGGCTTGTTCCCCTCTCCTTTTTCCACTAGTTATTTTTGATTGGACATTATTTGGCTTGATTTGTTATGATTGGCTCGTGCCTTATTCAAATTTATCTTTTTATGTATTAATTTTGTATGAATATGCGTATTTTTCATTCTCACGGCGAAATATTCTGGCAGTGCAAAATCATCCTTTGATGAAATTCAATATTGCTGGGCTTTTAGTTTTACATCCGCTCCAAACATCCTGTTGAAATATTATCTGCCTCTGATTTCTAAGTTAATCGTAGCTGAAATTTATTAATTTATTTAGTTTTGTTTAATTTTGAGAGTATTATTTATTTTATGGGTTTTATAAGTTAATTTGATATTTGGAGTGTCCCTGATAGAACCATTGGGATTTTACTAATCACCACAGCACTGTTATTATTGTTCTCTAATTTTACTGCCTTCTTTATATAAACCTATTTATAGCTAAAATAAACCAAAAACAAGTATAGTAATATTTTAAATTATATTGGTTATTATCCAATTTAAACAAGGACAACACATTCCTTCCGTTTTGAGAGGTTTTCGTCTACAGTTTTTTTCTTTAAGATAATGTATTAGTTGGGGTTTAAATTTGATTATTAATATCCAATTAGCTCTCCTAAAGGCACATTAGGAAGATATATCAAATTGTACTACATCCCGAAAAAATTGTGTCATTCCCCTGTTAAAGTTTCTCGAAAGTTTTTATTTTAAATTCCCTTTTCAAAATTTTCACAAGTAAAAGTTTTATGAAAACTGGTATTTTTTTGTTTGCCTTCGTCTTCACTGTTTGAGCTCTTCAAAACCTATCTATCTCTTACTAATCTTACTCCCATCACCAACCATCTCCAGTGATGCTATTCAGCCTGCATTTTCTTACTCGATATTTCTTTCTTCTTCCAGATCGCATTTTTATCAAATGTGTTCTAACCATCTTAATCTCCGAGCTTTTATAATTCGGAAGATATCAATTCTTCATTATATTCCTAGATTCAAATCATCTTCTCCTTAGCTTACACAATGATTTTGTAATCGTCCATGTTCAACATTGACATTTTTTGATCATTTTGGCGTACCTCTATTTTACCTTGAATTTTTCTCACTTTATTTGCGATTACTTAATAGTAAAAATAATTCTTGTTTCCTAGCTGAATTCGTTATCTGCACTAAATATACTTTTGCTGTTTAGAGTTTTCTGTTCACTTGTTAGAATTCCTTCACTTTCATTTTTTTTTCACCTGCAACAGGTTTTAAAGAAACCCAATTTACACCTAGTGTTAGATGTATGATTATTTATTATTTTTGATTTTGTTTGTCGTAGGTTAAATGCTAAATACCTTTCGATCATAATTTAGTTTTTATAAAAAACTATCAATATAAAAACAAGGAAGAAAAGAATAAAAATTAGAACATTATCACTTGAATATTGTAATAAAATCAGGGTCTAAACAGAACAAGTGTTGGTTAAAAGAGACCTGATATGATAGATGAAAGGGATGGAAATAACCAAAGACTAAATGAACAAATGTGTAGATCCAGCTAGGACCATCGGGGTTGCTACGCCCGTACTCACAACAGTGAGCCCTGATGGCTTCTAGTGTCAATACTCAAGCCATTCGTGAAAGGTTTTAGCAAAACACCATTTGTTTCAAACAACTATTTTAATAAAAGGGGAAAATTTGAATAAAGTTATTATTTACAAACTTCGATGAGAATAAAGTTTATGTTACATCTGAGTTAACCGTGCAAATAAAGTCTGTACAAATATTAAAGTTGTTGTACAATGTACGTAATTGTAAACTTTAATGTTGTTTTCACTGATTTAAACTTTAATGATTGTTTATAATGCGGAGAAAAGTTTAATTAGTAGGAAAATCTGCTATAATCCTGTGTAATAAAAGATAAATTTATATCAAAAGAATTGAATGAAATGTTTTTCAGGAGTCGAACTACAAAAAGATTTCAAATCAAAACAGCAACTTGGGATGTTTGAGGGAGGGACTAGTTTCTTTAGAAGGTACACTGTCTGTTTGAGATAAAAATAAAGGCTGATTTTAACCAAACCATTTACCCAAATGGGTTTTTACAATTATGTTCATGCTCGCTGGAATATAAAAATGGATGTCACATCTTCACTGATAAAATGAAATATACTAGAAAGAAATACTGATTTTATTTGTAGATTTGATTTAACCATCTGTTAAGAGTTTAGAAAAATATTTAAAAGAAAATTTTTACAACGTTCCCTTTAAAAAAATATATATTGATTTAGTAAGCGTGTTCAATTAACTGAGAATTTTTTTAATTAACTGAGATTTTCTCAATTAACTGAGAATTTTTTTCAATTAACTGAGAATATTTTCAATTAACTAAGATTTTGTTTTCAATTAACTGAGAATTTTTTTAATTAACTGAGAATGTTTTTCAATTAACTGATTTTTTTTTTCTTCAATTAATTGACAATTTTTTTAAATAATTGCAACTGGAAAATAATTAAAGAAATACTAAAAAGGGCTAAAACATTAAAGTAAATTTTATATTATTTGTAGTTATGTAATATATAACTAGGCTACTTATAAGACAAAATAACCATCAACAATTTAAATTTTGTTTTCTATACTAAATAAATTTATTAAAATAAGATATTAAACAGTCATCTTAACTTAAAATTTAAAATTCCAACTGAATAGCACATTATTAGAAATTTTACTGTCAATACCGATTCTTTCAATATTCCCTCTAGATCCAGAAATCAGAAGGGTGGGGGTAAATTACTTTCTTATTGCGACACGTATCGGACGTCATGTGACGCTGACAACCCGATGTACAGTAGCCTCAGACTAGGATTGTGTCTGGTGTAAGGGGCGTGTCCGCCCTTCTATTTGCTTCCCTAATCTGACTTGACAGGTACAAAAAAAACCCGTCCAAGAAAACTAGGTACACAAATTCCTGCTTAGCTACATTTAATTCGTAAAGTTACAACTTCGTGACAGACTTTTGTAAACGTTTTATTCTTATTTACACCGATAAAAGAAACGAAAGTAGGGTACGCGTTTACACAGAAGCATTTAAGGTCTGTATTTTTTTATCGGGGTTGTACCGCCGAAAGTAAACGCAACAAACAAAGTGTGGGGCCCCTCTTTTCCTTTCCACCCCAGACAAATTCCTACCTTGAGGATGCTGTACATAGTTACACCGTCGCTTCGAGCGCTCAATAGTGTTTGTAAGGACTACGTGGTGGTCATGGTTTCGTTCAGGCGTGGTTCGTTATCTCTCTACCAAGACGGATCTCTTGGCTCCTTTTGAAATGGGAAGAGATGACGGCCAGTCGAATCTATCCACCATCGACGCCCTATTGATCTTCCTCTCAGCTGCCTTCTTACAAACAGACGAGAATGCAGTGGGAGGGTCATAGAATTGTGGAGTCTCCTTTTGATCACTATTTTCATTACCACACCTCCACAGTGGCTGAGATCCACTGAACGATTAATTTTCCTCTTAGGTTTTTCAAAAGGGCTTAATAAAGGTATAGCTTGTCGTAAATTATAATGTTGTACAGTCCCTGACTTTTTTCTAAGTGTACAATTACACGACTTAAGGATTAAACGGGATTCGACTATTTCTAACAATCGTGTAATGATATGATATTATAGACATCATAATAATATGAACTTATACATGATGAAAGAAGAAAGTTCAAATTTTACTGTAGTTTCTTCAAATCGAAAATATCACCTACAGTTTCTGAGTAATTAATTCGAGAAAATAGCCAATTTTAAAACTTTGCAAAATGGTAAGGGACCCCTTGCAGTTTTTTTAGGCGAAAAGTGAGTTTTTGATTTTTGATTGTTTTTGTAGCTTAATAGAAGCAGAATTAAATTTGGAGTCGAGGGGTGCTATTGAAATTTCGAAATTGTTAATAAATTTTCATTTTTATCTAATTTTTTGGAAAAATTTCAACATTTAACAATACCAATGATAATTATGTGATTCAAAAGATGCAAAATTGAAAGGAGAGTTAACCCTGAAAAAAACTGAATTACTCTAGAAGGGTTTACGAGTAATTGCAGTTTAAAGTTTTTTTCAAAAAATATCAAAACATTTTAAAACCAATCATATTGGTATCACAAGATGCAGAATTGAAAGGAGAGTAAACCCTGAAAAATTCACTTTAAAATCCCAAATGGTTTAGAAGTTATTACTATTTATATGTCAATAAAAATACCAGATTTTAACATTTCACGTTTCGCCACTTGCAATACCATTTTAAAAAGTCTATAGCTCCCTAACAATACATCGTAATAATATGAACTTCTAGATGACGAAAGAAAAAAGTTCAAATGTTACTGTGGATTTTTCAAATCGAAAATATCGCCTACAGTTTCTGAGTAATAAATTCGATAAAATAACCAAATTTTAAACTTTGCAAAATAGTAAGGGGCCTTTGCAGTTTTTTTAGGCGAAAAAGTGAGTTTTTCATTTTTGATTGTTTTTATAGCTTAATAGAAGCAGAATTAAATTTGGAGTCGAGGAGTGCTATTGAAATTTCAAAATTTTTTATATTTTTTTCATTTTTATCAAATATTTTGGAAAATTTTTAACATTAACCAATACCAATGATATGGGTATCAAAAGATGCTGAATTGAAAATAGAGTAAACCCTGAAGAAAAAAAACTTTGATATCTCAAAATATTTAAGAGCAATTGCAGTTTAAATGTTTATCAAAAAAGATCAAAATATTTTTTAACCAATTACCCCCTTACAGCTTTTTTAGGCGAAAAAGTGAGTTTTTATTTTTGATTGTTTTTACAGCTTAATAGAAGCAGAATTAAATTTGGAGTCGAGGGGTGCTATTGAAACTTGAAATTAATTTTTTTTTCATTTTTATCTTATTTTTTGTAAAAATTTCATCATTTAACAATACCAGAGGAGATATGTGTTTCAAAAGATGCAGAATTGAAAGAAGAGATAACCCTGAAAAAAACACTATAAAATCTCAAAGGGTTTACGAGTAATTGCAGTTTAAATTTTTATCAAAAAATATCAAAATATTTTAAAATAATATTAATTGGTATCAAAAGACGCAAAATTGAAAAGAGTAACAAACAGGGTTGAAATATACCCTGAAACAATCACTATGACATCTCAAATGGTTTAAGAGTAATTGCAATTTATATGTCAATAAAAATACCAGATTTTAACATTTCTCGTTTCGCCCCTTGCAATACCTTTTTTAAAACCCTTGCAGCTCCCTAACTATACATCGTAATGATATGAACTTCTACATGAGGAAAGTAGAAAGTTCAAATGTTACTCTGGTGTTTTAAATTCGAAAATATGTTTTATAGTTTTTGAGTAATTAACTGGAGAAAACAGGCTATTTTCAAACTTTTAAAAATCATAAGGTCCCCGCCGTTTTTTTAGGCGAAAAAGTGATTTATTGATACTTGATTGTTTTTATAGCTTAATAGAAGCAGAATCAAATTTGGAGTCGAGGGGTGCTATTGAAATTTCAAAATTTTTAATATTTTTTCATTTTTATCAAATATTTTGGAAAATTTTTTAACATTTAACAATACCAATGATATGGCTATCAAAAGATGCAGAATTGAAAGGAGAGTTAACCCTGAAAAAAACACTTTAAAACCTCAGGGTTTACGAATAATTGCAGTTTAAAGTTTTTTCAAAAAAGATCGAAAAAATTTTAAGCCAATGATATTGGTATCAAAAGATGCAGAATTGAAAGGAGAATAAACCCTGAAAAAATCACTTTAACATGGTTTAAGAGTTATTGCAATTTATAAGTCAATGAAAATACCAGATTTTAACATTTCACGTTTCGCCACTTGCAATACCTTTTTAAATCGCCTGTAGCTCTATACCTATACATCATAATGATAATAACTTATACATGATGAAAGACGAAAGTTCACATTTTACCGTGGTTTTTCAAATTGAAAATATCTCTCCTAGTTTTTGAGTAATTAATTCGAGAAAACAAGCAATTTTCAAACTTTTCAAAATCGTAAGATACTCAATTTTTATGACCGAAAAGTGAGTTTTTGATTTTTTTTAATATTTCTATAGCCTAATAGACTCATAATTAAATTTGGTGTCAAGGAGTGCTATTAAAATTTTTAATATTTTAATATGTTTCCATTTTTATATAATTTCTATTAAAAATTTCAACATTTAACAGTACCTATTGTATGGGTATCAAAAGATGCAGAATTGAAAAGATAGGGAACCCTGAAAAAAACACTTTGAAATCTCAAATGGTTTTTACTATAGGTATTTATCTTAATATTAGTTTAAGTACTTATGTGTGAAAAATTTTGGGCAATATGTTTGATTTGTTATTAGTTTTAGTATTTATGCGTGAGATAGTTTATATAATATTTTGACAGATTATAAGTTTTACTATTTATGTATTAGAAAGTTTGTGCAATATTTTCACAGATTATTAGTTTTAGTCTTTATGTGTAACAGAGTTTGTGCATAATTTTTGTTCTATTATTAGTTTTAGTATTAATGTGTAAGAAAGATTGTGCAATGTTTTTGACCTATTATTAGTTTTAATATTTATGTGTGTGAAAGTTTGTACAATATTTTGACTAATTATTATATTTATTATTTATATATGAGAAAGTTTGAGCAATATTTTTGACCGATTATTAGTTTCAGTATTTATGTATAAAAAAGTTTGAACAATATTTTTGACCGATTACTAATATTAGTATTTATGTTTGAGAAAGTTTGTGGAATATTATTGACCGATTATTGGTTTTAGTATGTACTTGGGGGAAAGTTTGTGCAACATTTCGACAGATTATTGACAGAGTTTGTGCAATATTTTGACAGATTATTAGTTTTAGTAATTATGTATATGGTTTGTGCAATATTTTTGACAGTTTATTAGTTTTTATATTTATGTGTGACAAAGTTTGGCAATATTTTGACAGATTATTAGTTTTAGTATTTATGTGAGAGAAAGTGTGATCAATATATTTGATCGATTACTAATATTAGTATTTATGTATGAGAAAGTTTGTGCAATATTATTGACCGACTATTAGTTTTAGTATTTATGTATGAGAAAGTTTGTGCAATATTTTGACAGATTATTAGTTTTAGTAATTATGTATGATATGGTTTGTGCAATATTTTTGACAGATTATTATTTTTAGTATTTATGTATAAAAAATTTTTTGCAAAATTTTTGGCAGAATACTAGTTTTAGTATAAACGTGAGAGAAAGTTTGTGCAATATTTTGACAGATTATTAGTTTTAATATTTATGTATGAGAAAGTTTGTGTAATATTTTTGATCGAGTATTAGCTTATGTATTTATGTATGTGAAAGTTTGTGACGCTTGATTCCCATTTACCCCATGCTAATAGTATTCTGTACCTGGTGCGCCTAAAGAAGTTTACATTTCAAAAAAGTTTGTCAATTAATTATATAGTTATAATTGCTATTTTAATTTTGTTGTAGATTGATTATGGCATCACATTATTCAACATCGACGACATCAATAGAAAAAATCCAAGTGTTTTTTTAGTGTTTTATTAAAAAAAGACTAAAACAGTGGTGAAAAAGTGAATTTAAAAATAATGTAATTAGATATATTTTGTTTTTCATTGTTATTTTAAAACAACATTTTTTATATGTACAAATTTGTTACATCAATAAATATTTTATTGAAATAACTGGCTTGCGTTTTATTTTTAGTAGATACCAATACTTTCTCCACTGTAAACGTATATTAATTTAGAACGTTATTGCTTTTTGATAGAGTACAGCATTTTCCTACATTTAAACAGGAAGTATCAGGAAAATATAATGTTAAAGGAGTTAGGTGTCAACTGCGATTCCGTTTTCAATTCAGATAGACTCCTATCAAATCATATTCACCTGATAACAGGATATTGTCGTTATCAGTATCCACAGTATACGGAGAATATGATGTTAAAGGAGGTAGATGTCAGTAGAAACAGCGGCACTTAAAATAAAAGTGGCGGAAAGTGACCACGTGACTTAAACCCCGCTCCTTGCCCCGCCCCTTGCCCTGATCTTTGCTTCTACCCAAGGGGTTAACAAGCCCCTATCTCAAATTATGTGACGTCATTTGGACGCCATTTTGTAACTTCAATTGGTGACGCCATTTTGTGTGCTGTCCCCTCCTCCTCCCTTTTGTAACTCATTAAGGTACATTTAAACAGGAAGTATCAGGAGAATATAATCTTAAAGGAGGTGGATGTTAACTATGATTCAGTTGTCAATACAGATACACCTCCTATCAAATCATATTCACTTGATAACAGGTTTTTGTGGTTTAAATGTAATATCAGGAGAATATGATGTTAAAGGAGGTAGATGTCAACTGTGATTCCGTTTTTAATTCAGATAGACCTCCTATCAAATCATATACACCTGATAACAGGATATTGTCGTTTTAACCACAGTATACGGAGAATATAATGTTAAAGGAGGTAGATGTCAACTGTGATTCCGTTTTTAATTCAGATAGACCTCCTATCAAATCATATTCACCTGATAACAGGATATTGTCGTTTAACCACAGTATACGGAGAATATAATGTTAAAGGAGGTAGATGTCAGTGGAAACGGGAGCATTTAAAATAAAAGTGGCGTGAAGTGCCTACATGACGTAAGCCCCGCCCTTGCCCCGTCGTTGCCCTGCACTTTGCTTCTACCCATAACTTCTTACCCTGCCCATATCCGCCATTTTCTGACGTCATTTGGACGCCATTTTGTAACTTCAATTGGTGACGCTATTTTGTGAGCTATCAACTCCTCCTCCCGTTTGTAACTTTTCAAAGTACATTTAAACAGGAAGTATCAGGAGAATATAATCTTAAAGGAGGTAGATGTTAACTATGATTCTGTTGTCAATTCAGATACACCTCCTATCAAATCATATTCACTTGATAACAGGTTTTTGTGGTTTAAATAAAATATCAGGAGAATATGATGTTAAAGGAGGTAGATGTCAACTGCGATTCCGTTTTCAATTCAGATAGACCTCCTATCAAATCATATTCACCTGATAACCGGATTTTGTCGATTTACCGCAATATCAGGAAAATATAATGTTAAAGAAGGTAGATGTTAACTGCGATTCCGTTTTCAATTCAGATAGACCTCCTATCAAATCATATTCACCTGATAACAGGATTTTGTCGTTTTACCGCAAGTATCCGGATAATATAATGTTAAAGGAGGTAGTTGTCAGTAGAGACGGATTACTTAATACCAAAATGGTAGAAATTTAACACGTGACTTAAGCCCCGCCCCTTTCACCACCCCTATTGCCGCTTATTTCCCCGATGTCCCGCCCCTTGCCACCTCCCCTTGCCCCGACACTTGCCCCGCCTCTTGCCCCTCCCCATACCCCTAATATACTCCTATCCGCCATTTTGTGACGTAATTTGGACACCATTTTGTAAGGTCAATTGGTGACGCCATTTTGTGTGCTGTCCCCTTTGCAACTTTTTAAGGTACATTTAAACAGGAAGTATCAGTAGAATATAATGTCAAAGGAGGTAGAATTCAACTGCCGATCCGTTTTCAATTCAGATAGACCTCCTATCAAATTATATTCACCTGGTAACAAGAATTTGTTGTTTTACCGCAGTATTCGGAGAATATAATATTAAAGGAAGTAGATGTCAACTGCGATTCCGTTTACAACTCAGATAGACCTCCTATCAAATCATATTCACCTGATAACAGGATTTTGTCTTTTTACCGCAAGTATCCGGATAATATAATGTTACAGGAGGTAGTTGTCAGTAGAGACGGGGCACTTACAACAAAAGTGGTGGGAAGTGACCACGTGAGATTAGCCCGCCCCTTTCCCGCCTTTCTCCTGTCCCAAGTCCCGCCCCTCTCGTCCTTCCCCCGCCCCTTTTTATAAATTTTCAAGGTACATTTAAACAGGAATTATCAGGAGAATATAATGTTAAAGGAGGTGGATGTTAACTGTGATTCTGTTTTCAATTCAGATAGACCTTCTATCTTATCATATTCACCGGATAACAGGATTTTGTTGTTTAAAAGCAATATCAGGAGAATATATGTTAAAGGAGGTAGATGTCAACTGCTATTCAGTTTTCAGTTCAGATAGACCTCCTATCAAATCATTTTCACCTGATAACAGGATTTTTTCGTTTTACCGCAGCATCCGGAGAATATAATGTTAAAGGAGGTAGGTGTCAGTATAGACGTGGGCACAAACGTGGTGAGAAGTGACCACATGACTTAAGCCTCGCCATTTTCCCGCCCCTTGTCATGCCCCTTGCCCCGCCCCTTACCCCGCAGCTTGCTCTACCCTTGCTCCGATTTTGCCAAGCTTCTTGCCCCTCCCCATACTCCCTTACCACAAAATGGTGGAAAGGGATATGAATGACCCCTTTCCACCATTTTGTGACGTCATTTGGACGCCATTTTGTGAAGTCAATTGTTGACGCCTTTTTGTGTGCTGTCCCCTCCTCCTCACGTTTTAACATTACAGGTACATTTAAACAGGAAGTATCAGGAGAATATAATGTTAAAGGAGGTAGATGTTAACTGCGATTCCGTTTTCAATTCAGATAGACCTTCTATCAAATCATATTTACCTGTTAACAGGATTTTTCGGTTTACCGCAATATTTGGCGAATATAATCTTAAAGGAGGTGGATGTTAACTTTGATTCAGTTTTCAATTCCAATAGACCTCCTATCAAATCATATTTACCTGATAACAGTTTTTCGTTTTAACGCAGTATCAGGAAAATAAAATCTTAAAGGAGGTTTAATTCTGATAGACCTCCTATCAAATCATATTCACTTAATAACAGGATTTTGTAACTTTTCAAGGTATGAAGGAGATTATAATAATAAAAGAGGTCAATGCAGCTGTGATTCAAACATCAAAATTGCCATGAATATTTCAATATTGATAGACCTTCTAACAACTTCTATTCACAGAGTATCAATCTTTTTTGTCTTTTAAACAGTATCAGGAAAATATATGTTAAAAGAGGTCAATGCATCAGTGATTCAATTATTAAAATTGCCATGAAACTTTCAATACAAATAGACCTCGTAAAAACTTCTATTCACTGGGTAACAGGTTTTTGTAACTTTTATAAGGATCAGGAGTATATAAGTTTTTTAAGAGGTCTGGGTTTATTTGGAATGGAAATTGCTGCATTCTATCTTAGAATAATCGAAGCAATAGCTTTCACAGTTTATATGTTGTGGAAAGTGCTGCCTTTTTCCAGACAACAAACCAAGCAATAATTTTCTCAGTTTATATGGTAGGGAAGTACAGCACTCTACCATACATTCTCTGCAAAATATTGCTACCTGGAAGACAACTTTTATTTCTGTAGGAAACAGGAAATGTGTAAGTAATAACTCAATAAATTTAAAAAGGCATTTTTCTGTTATTTTACATTTATTCATTAAACAATTTTTATTATTACAATTTTTCAAATATTTTTTTTCTTCCTAGTACATGCAATGACTGGTAAATAATAATTGTTTATATAATACATCTCTCTACATAACCACTTGTAGTTACATTAAACAATTGACAATACAACACTGAACTCTTGTTTACATTTGTGTAACACATCGTATCTTCTGAAACAAAAAAATAGAGAATACTGCAAATACTTTAAAATAAACAAGGTAAAAACACTAAACTACATTAACTCATACATTAAACTAAATAAACAAACAAATAATTTTCATAGGCTTTTCGCTGACATGCCAGATTAGGAGATACAGAACCAAAGTTTTACTTCCTTGTAACAGTAATGGATTATAGGTGAAGGATGTGGCATGGTATCTTAAACCGTTCCGAAATATTTGGATGAATAGTTACAGAGTTATGAGCATTTAATATAAAAGTATTGCATTTGAAACGGGCATTTTTTTACATTTCAAACTACAATATCTCTCAAATGCATTCAAATATCAAACCCATTCAATTCTACATCTAATTTTGAAATTTTTATAACATATATATATATATATATATATATATATATATATATATATATATATATATATATATAATTAAGAAATCGTCATCTTTTATGAAAGTTATAAGTACTGTAACTCGATTTTCTGTAACCACCGTTATGTATAGTTTATAAAGTCAAGATGTTTGTTTTTAAGTATTGAAGGTTTTCATAGTTAGAAATTTCTAACTACAATTTTTAATTAACTTTGAAAACCGTCAATACTTAAAAACAAACATCGTGACTTTATAAACTGTGCATAACTGTGGTTACAGAAAATCGAGTAACTTATAAGTAAGCCTATGAAAGATAGTGATTTATAAATTTTTTTTGTTAAATTAAATAAAAAATAATCGCTCATATCAATTTGTTATGTAAAATTATAATTATTTCATCATAATTTTTGACATAACTAAGGGTCATTAATTTACTTCTCATTGAGAGTAAAAAAATTGAAGATTGGCAGAGATTTGAGAAGTTTTAAATGTTTACGTAATTTTTTATTTAGGATCGTAGTTAAAAAAAACAATACTTCAACAAAATTCTAACGAAATCTAAAGCAGAGACCAGTATTTTGATTTTCGGAAAGAATGTTTGGTACCCACTGAACATCGAACTTCTGGTAACAATACAGTCGGTGGAATTGTTTAGAAAGTTCGCATATTGTGAAAGGCTGATTTTTCAGGACAATTTCCTGAATGAGTTCAATAATAACTTCAAATGACCTACCACTTCTTCCCTCACCTTAAATGTTTGTTCTTCTAAACAAATAAACCTACTGATTAAAATATCTTCCATTGTTATTGTTTGACCGTTCACGATGTGTGCCTGCCGCTGACAAATTTTTGCCATCAGAAATTTAACACAGCATGCACTTTGCACTTCGTAAAGTTTTCTTTTATAGCCCTTATTTTGAATGGGTATTATTAGAGGCAAACAAACAGCAACATAACCTTACCACAGCTGGGCGCGCACTGAGCTACTTGAACAAAAACCTCTCGCTCTAGACAAAAACAGAGGTTGGTTTCAGAAGATCCTCGTAAACAAAAATAGAACAAAATATTTGACTGTATTGCGTTAATTACAACCATAAAATATAATGTTCTGCATTCTGGAATGATTATATATTTGAGACAATTTAAAATTGTCAAGAAATGAAATAGAAAAATTATTTCTTAATTTGATAAAAAGTAAAATTATTTCTTGAAATGTAAAACTCAAATACATTGATATTTCCAATGTTTACTTGGACTTCAGAGAAGTGGACAAATACTATGAAGGAATAGTTTTAAGATTTTTGTATTGAAGTTAGATCCAGTGTGTACTAGCCAAATTAACTTTATCAACCGAGAATAAAAATACATGTATTAGTCGTGGAACATTATTTCACGTATACCATAATTTTTCACACAACACAGTTCCCAAAAATGTAGCCACCACAATTTTAAAGTTTGTCTCAGTAAAATTCATGGAAACTATCTCTAACAGTGTACAAAATTAAATTAATACTTACATTTCCATTGTCTCAACTTCTGCTACATTGGAGAAGCAAAGCTAATTCTTCTGGTAGGAGGAGAACCTGTAGCTTCGTCCAACAGTCGTAGGCCTTTTAAAAAGACAGTCCGATGCCATTCCCAAATTTCTGAAATCAAAAATAAACATTTGTTAATACAAATGGTTAATTTTTATTGGAGTATACAGATGATATTATAATGCAAGATAGTAAAACAAAATTTAGGTTATTTTGGCAATTTGGATGTACATTTTTATTCATCCAGTCTTGGGTTAGATCTTATTTTTTTATTATTGCCTACACATATTCATTATTTACACACTTTTCATGAAAAATATGAATGTTATACATTCAGAAACATAAACACTGTACCACACTTACCAATACTACAAATTAATTTTTTTAACATTATTAATGAGAGATTCAACTAATTAACCTTACATATAAAACAACTCAATGATTTCTATATTTTCACAATCAAAACTCTAATTATTTTTTTTTTTTACTCTTTATGTTATTTTAAATTTTTCCTTCTCATGTAAAAATTCCTTCCTTCCTTAACAACAGCCTCTAATAATTGAAATCATTGAAACCCTCGTCAGTTGTGTTGTCATCCCGCAAGGCACATGGAAACAATTTTGAACTACAGTTTCATTGAAATACCCTAATTTTGCGAAGAAGTGATGTGAAATTTATAGAAAATGAAGAGAAACTGATGGTGTACCCTGTTCACTCTAATATTTTTAACTGGACTCACATTAAAATCTTCTTCTTTTAGCAAAAACAGTCTCACATTTAGTTCATTGTGCAGATTTTCATCTTCATGAAAAAGTCCCACCCATTTCAGTACCAGACAATAAATCATTACATCTTTCCCATAAACATCATAAATTTGACGTTGAATTTTAGTTGGTTTAATGTTTCCGGACGGATGGGATGTCAAAACTTTTCTGCAAATGTTTTTGTGATTTATGATTTTTTGATAAATCCGGTTGTTTTGGAGTTATAGGCGCTTAAAATTGACGTGTGATGCATTTTCAGTAGGCGTTTTTGCGTACTTCCCATTGTTGAATAAAGTTAAAAATTTAATTAGGCATAGTATAGGAAGTTAAAACATCAACATAAGACTAAACGTAAAATAAATAATTTGCGAAACTGATAAAAACTAGTTAATTCTGGAATTAAGTAATGAAATTAGGAGTGGAACCGAAAGAACAGATTTATAAGCGTTTTAAAACATTTATAAGCCACTCCTTCTATCCCCGCTACCCACAACTTATCAAGCAATATCAAATGATCAACTGTGTCAAATGCTTTTATTATATCAATAAATAAAGCAGAACATTTATTATTCTCGTTCATGCCGTTATAAACAGATTCCAAAAATGAAGTTAATGCATGCTCTGTTGATAACTTACCCCTAAAACCAAACTGGACACTTCACCAATATCTAAATGTTGAAAAGAATTTCATAAGTTTTACCTTCATTAATTTTTCTAATATCTTTGAAAACACAGATAGTAGAGAAATGGGCCTATAACTACTCAAAGAGCTTTTGTGGCCTTTTTTAAATAACGGTATGACAGGAGCCGTTTTAAGCAATCACGAAAAATGCCTTTGGAAAAACTTAAATTGAAAAGATACTGTAAGATAGGTAATGAATGGTTTGGTGTTGTTTTAATAATTAATGTATTTACCCTATACAGGGTATGTCCTGCTGCGATTCCCGACTTTAAACCAATGATAAAATTTTTAATGTCTCTTGTTAATGGTAAAATAAAGATTGAATTTAATAGACTATTAGTGGGAAACAATTTCTCAAAACTACTATCTATGCTAATATTTTTTATATTAGATCTCAGATCTTGTGCTACACTTATGAACAAAATTATTAAATGAAGATGCTACCTCTTTTGGATTACTTATTTCAACACTATTATGGACTATTTTGTCAATTTTAGAATTAGATTTTTGTTCACCGATAATTTCATCAATTAGTTGTCAATGTTTCTTAATATTACCACTTAAAGATTTGAAACGATTTGCATAAAATTTCTCCTTTGTTAATCTAATATCATCTTTTAGTCTACAATCATATGACTTATAATATCGTTTTAGTTTATCATCGTAAGGTTGAGCTTTTAGTTTTTAATAAAGATAATGACGGTTTTTCACCCGAACACAGCCTATCAGTCACCCAGGGCTTCAATTTGACAGAACTTACCTTACTATCTGTTGTTATTCCTTTAGAGTCCTAAATGACTTCATTGAATATTTTAAGATCTAAGGCTTCGAAATAAACTTTAAAAAGTTGTTTCGTTTGAATAACCTGTTTACCCTCAACCAGCAATAGTGATAGAGTGGAGTTCTGCAGTTCCCCCGGCGGTCAGGGGCAGCCCCCGAAGGGTATCTGCAGTTCCTCCGGAGCCCCTTTTTGAGTGTACTGCAGTTCCCCCTGCGGTCATTTCTGTATTAACGTTATTTGCTAACGCAACAAATAAATTATATAATGCAATAAAAAATAACTTGTACAAGAAAAAACGGCAACAGTTACCTCCCCTACCGAAGAATATATCGGAAGTTCATGACGCTCTAAACAGTATTCGTATAGTTAGTAATGAAGATGAAGAATTACTCAAGATTAGGTTAGGTTAGGTTGTGAGTGACCGCCGGGGGAACTGCAGACATTTTTGGGGGGGCAGGATTATTGACCCTAATAAATTCCTTCAACCGTCGGGGGAACTGCATGTCAGCCGTGATAGAGAAACCAAGGAATGATCGGTTATTGCCCAATTTAAAAAAATCTGATTCAAAATTTATGATTTGTTTACTCTGACAAAGTCTCAAAAACACATGATCTATACATGAACCACTGATGTCCCTGGTTATTACTTCATTAATCAAGGATTGAAAGTTAAAAGTCGCAATTAAATCAAAATATTTATCTGTTGTCGCAACTATTTTCAAAATATTAATATTTACATCACCAATAACGATAAATTTTTGCCCTGATTAATTTGCAATACATCTTCGATATCACAAAGGAAAGTATCAACAGGCTGATGATGTAATATATAAATGGCCAATATTGTTATCTCAATCTGAAGTATAGAGAGAGATAACAACACACAGTCTGCAAAGTAAACTGTTGATAAATCAAGGCCTCTACAAGACAACTCGTGTCTAACATACACTACCACCCCACCAGCACGATAATTATTATTGCAATTACTAAACATATTGTAACCATTTATTTTTTTAAATTAACCTCATCATCATAAATCCACGTTTCACAGAAAACAATGATATCTGGTTTAAATGTGAATTCTCCAATACAGTACTGTTAAAAATGTGTTTAAAAAAACCTTTTCCCTCAAACTACATATATTTTGATACAATATATTAAAAAGTGAAGACATCAATTATTGTTTACTGCAATGAGATTTTACAAGACTGACTTCCACAAACTAAAATTACAAGTATGAAAACCAACACAAACACCCCCCCCTCTCTCTCTCTCTCTCTCTCTCTCTCTCTCTCTCTCCTGCCATCTTTCACACACACACTGAGACGGTCCAAAAAACCGATCTCAAGGGAGAATTTTAAAAAACTCAAAATTCCAAAAATTCCAGTAAAATAAACCAAAAGTAGTAGAAATAAGAGTAATAATTAGATTCAGTATAGGGAAAAATAGTGTAACTAACCAAGGCTAGCAGAGAAGTAAGTTTGTACGGACAGGAAAAGCCGAGATATCCGGTCTCAATATGTAAAGCTCCATAAGAGTACATGTAAAATTTTCAAAATTGTAGAGTAATTAAAATAGAACAACTAATAATGATAAAACAAAACTGTAAAATAAATATTAAAAAAGTTATAGTCGAAAGAAAGAAGTGTAAAACGAAAAACTTTCGTAAATCAAAATTAATGGGAAAAAGTAATAATAAAGTAATATGTTCATAAGACCAATTAATAAAAATAATTAACTCAAATTAAAAAATAAATAAACATAATAAAATAAAAAGGACAAAGAAAACCAAATAGGAAGGAAGTGACATAACTTGGGAACCAAAGAAGCCAGGGAAAAGAGGGGGACGGTTTTGAGACTTTTGGAATAGGAGGAACAATGTTCCAAAAGAAAATTTTAAGTTTTCCAAAAATAAGGAAAATAAAATAGGAAAAATCACGAAATTTTAAAGTCACCTTAATTCAAGAAAGGAAGGTCGCATAGGTTCAAATAAAGTTTGGACAGAACCAGGAAGAAAGGGGCTTCAAAATGAGCCAATCGAAAAGAAGATCGAGCGAAGCGAACGGGAGTCATGGTGAGTTGAGAAAATCAACGGTAGAAAATTCAATTTTCAGGTTGTTACAAGAAATGAAGGTCGAGCGATAACGTATCTTGCTACGCAAAGTTGGGGATAGCCTACCACCAAAACTTGTTCTGTATTTTTAAAATATCCTTTATTCAGTAAAAAAAGTATATGTAGCTGAGTTGCAATTTAAAAAATGTTGACTAAATATTATTCTGATACCTAGTAATTTTAATATAAAGGCTATAAAGTACTTATTTATACATGCTTCGATCTTGGAGAGATCGGTTTGTAATGAAAATATTAAAAAACCTTTCGTAAAGTATGTAAATTTTCTAAAGGGAATGAAAGTAATTCATGAAGTTGTGGTATCGCATTACCAAAAGACTAGGGATGATAAAACGTCTCCTAACAAATTTCTAAAGTCTCTACTTCTTGCTAATTATGTCCTCGATAAGCAAAGGAAAGTTGAAGTAATTAATATGAGGAACTTTGAGTAACAAGAACTAGTCATCTTACAGAGGATAGGTTGAAAAGACTGTTGGCACTTACTTGTACTTTTCAAAACTGTTTAAATATAGACAGTGTTTTGTCTACAGTTGGTTCAAAGATGAAAGAATAACCTACAATTATTGTGGCTATTAGCAAATTAGTATCAATAAATATGTCACTTAATGTTAGCCATGATACATTGTAAATGGTATTTGAATTGTGAATAAAATGTTGTTTAGTTTTATGTCTCTTGAGTTTCTGTAATTCAACACGACAAGTTGTATATTTTAAAATAAATTTAGTTTACTCGATCAAATCAGAAAATTCCAGACATTTATTTATAGTTGTTTCTTTTGTTACTTAAAAATAAAAAAACCTCTCGGTCATCATTACTTTTTTAAAAAAGAAAGAAAAGAATATAAAATAAAGCCCTCTACGTGTTTTATATTATTAGAGTCAGGATCGAAAGAGAACAAGATTTGGTCAACAGAGATGTGAAATGAAATATGATAAAGAGTGATATAAACAAAGAATATATGAAAAATGTGTATATCTAGCAAGTGTCCCTCGGGATGGCCAAGCCCGTAATAATGAGCTTTCGAGGGGCTAGTAATTATAAAGAGTGTTCTAACTCTATTGCAGTGTTTAAGAGTAAAATAGTAATGCCATAATTTAGAATATTTGTTAATTTAAAAGTAACTTTAGATAATTGTAACATGAAAACGTTGTAGGATTGAAATAGGGGGATTGGCACGCCTGTACTCACTATAATTAAGCCCCTGAGGGGCATGTATTAGGAATATAGCAACCGATCCGCCACATCAATAAAACAGTTTACCCTCCTGGTTCTCTGACCCATTGATTACAAAATTTGTTTTGAATTTCTGTCTCATACACACGCTAGCAGGTTATTTTGGATTTTTAGCGAATTAACTTAATTGCGAACAGGGATATTTTGTTACATAAAGTTGGTATATTTGATTTGGTTAAAATTTAAGCAAAATTGTTTTGACAGACTTTGTTAACGTCTAGGTTTGGGCAAAAATTTTAAAAATATAAAAAATTAGCTATTTCATCTAGTAGAGTACTAAAAAATTTCAAAGGTCCAAAAACTCTGAAATTGGATAAAAAATGTCTGCTTAATAAATGTGATAAAATCGGGGGCTATCCGTTTAGTTTATAAGGCACTGAAAGAAAACAAGCAACCGATATAGTTGAAAACAATTTTAAAACATCATTTTTATTTTTCTAGACACCTACACGAATTTTCGACTGATCGTTAGTTTATATATCAGAAACTAAATATATATTATTGTAATTATTTAAGTAAAATATATAAAATATTATAGTATACATTTTCCGCATCAATTTTTGTTCACAAAAAACTTATCCAGTTGTACTTATGTGAAGACACGTTAGTAACAAGGACTCATTCATTTTATCTGTGCAATTTTACTTTTAATTCTTACATTTTCAATTAGAGATATCGATTTGAAAAAGGGTGGGTAGAATGAGAACTGCATTGATCAAAGAACATTCATTCATGTAAAGGAAATGTTCTTTCAATGAGTACAAGATGATCTTTTAGTAAGTTGTTCAACTCAAGTATATAAAAACAGAGAAGCAGAGTTTTCAGCAATCAATATATTTATATACGTTTTTAATAGACTGTTTCATTAACAAAAGATAAAACATAATATATACATTTTTTGTTCTCTCATTTTGGTTCCTCTTCCAGTTTTTGTAAACTTTATGAAACCATACAAAAACTGGAAGAGGAACTAAAATGAGAGAACAAAAAATGTTGATTTAATGTTCTAACCTGAATAAAAGAACGTATTTTGATTTTAAAGTTCGTATATTTTATTCTATATCTCGTAGAGGTATTTCTGCTTTCAATAACAATGACACTTTACCTAATTTCAACCTAATTTTGGGAACGGTATTATAGTTTGATAACATGTGATAATTCTAATACAAAATGAATATAAATATTAATTTTTGAAATAAATAGGAAATAATGACATTTTGGAAATAAATGATGGATTATCCGTTTACATGCAAGTACCCATCATACTTTTCGTTGAATTCCTATGGTCTATAGAATGCACATGGTTACATATGTAGGGTGTTAAACAAATATATATATATGTGTGTGTGTGTGTATATATATATACATAAACTCAAATTATATATAAATTATTTTAAATAGGAACGCCTCAACTTGTTTGAATTAATAATATCCTAATTTGACAGAAAAATAGAAGATATTTAATGAATTTAAGAAAGTGTTTGAACCCCAAAACCAATTTAATTCAACCTTCTAATTTTCAGATTTGTCGGTTAACCGACTTGTTCACTCAATTAACAAACAATTATTTTATTCTGCACCAAATGTTTTCAAAATCGAATAAAAACAACAACCAATAAACAAAAAATTTATAAAAGTGTATTAAATATCAACTTATGAATTTATAATTTTTCTAGCTATTAAACAGGAAAAATTATTGTAAAAAAATTTGATGATTAGCCTACTGGACAAAAGTCTACCCTGTAAAGTGCTAACTATTAAATATATAATATATTTAATTCATAGATGTATCTTAGAGATTAAATAATATAGATTTTGGTATCCAACAAAGCAACAATAAGTGGAAAGCAGACGTTCTAAATTGATATTAAACTTGGGAGAAATTTTTGATTTATTGATTATTTTGGCTAAGGTAGTTTATTAATTTGCTAGGAACTTTTTAAACCTCAGTAACGTAACTTTAAACTCCCCTTATCTTCTTTCTTGGAGTTTATAAGTTCCTTAAATGGAAGGAAATACTCAGGTATTGTAAATGTTTCTTAGCATCAGTTTTTTAATTGCTTATCTATAAACTGTAATACTACCATTAGTGTTTATTAACGTTAACCAAACTAAATATCTTTTATTTATTAATAAATTTTAATATCATTCGTAAATTTATTAATAAATTTATTAATTATTATTCGTAATTTTAATATCACGCGAGAAGTATGGGATGTAACATCCAGTAGTGATTTCATGTGATCCTAATTGTAATTCAATTCTGATTTGGTTATATATATATGTAAATTTTATTTATCTAACGTTTCGTACATCTTCTACTGTGACGTGTTAGACAGTCGGGAATATCAATAATATTGTCTCTCCTACAGGACATTCAGGAAAATGTTTAGTTTCCAGAGCATAGTTCTGTACATTGTACCATAAAATTTACTTTATTTGGAAGACAATTTAAAAGAAGAGAGAATTTTAAATAGGGGGTGATATAAAAAACACAAATTAATGAAATATTTGTGAAATATAAAAAAATATTTACTTGTCGTTTAATGCATGGAATACAAATTAATAGCTTAAGATGCATAGTTAGAAAATAAACCAAAGACCTTTTTCTGATGAAATTAATAAGGTGTTTCTTTATACTTAATTAACATGTTTAATATAAAAGTTATAAAAAAAATTAAATTTTATCCTACATTTCTTAAATCCACGTTATATAAGAGTGTTTTTTAGTCAAATCCTTTCCAAACATAATTAAAATTACGCTGGAAAAAGCTTGGTTTAACCTTTTTAGTGAGGTACTTATCACTTATAGTGAGGTATAATCGAACATCTGTTATTTACTGGAAGAGGTTATGTTATTATGATATTATATATTGTCGATTTACTAAAGGCAAAAGATTTTATGCCTTAAAAACCTGTCACACGGAATATTTTAGTTCAAAAGTAAAGATGGAATAAAAATTCGGCAGCGTTTCTCTAATGCGGAAAACGATAATTTATCTATCATCAGAAAATGACTCTATGGGACTACTACAAATCAGACTACCATCGTTAAACGAGAAAACAGCTTAATATATTACAAACGATATCTCCGAGTCCTATATTCAGAGTATTCAAGGGCTAGAGGTTAATATTTTATATTGTTTTCTTTTTTATATAATACTTCAATAAAGTATGAATTCGCCATTCAATTTGTTTTTCCTTATAAGCTTTGCTTAAATTAGTGTTAATTTAAGCCCATTTTGTATTACATGAACATTTTATAAAAAATAAATATACACCCTTGTTTAAGGTAATTATCGAGAGGGCGGATCTGTCGGAAAAAAAGCGGCCGTTGTCTGCCTTGCGGGTCATTCAAAGGCAATAACAGCGGTAAAAATATGAGCCAAAGAAGAGCACATTGAATGATAGAGACAATTTCCTGGCCAGAGATTGGGAAACGTCGTCTCTTGAAACGAGATCCTGCATTGACAATGGTTCTGGTTCAGTATACCAGGAAATCCCTGAGACAGATTATTGCGATGATTACCAGACATGGTCATATCCGAAGCCACTTAAATAAGGTGGGACAACTACAAGTCTCACCTAACTATCGTCTTTACGGTCTTGTACCTGAGACCGCAGGACACATTTTGTTTGAATGTGAGGTCCTGGAGTCCAAAAGAAGGAAAATCTTTGGACCTCAACAATCAGACATAAAATTTGATAAGAACATCCTACACAAGATCCTAGAGCTTTTTAGAGGCATTGGGGTCGGTGTATGTTGAACAAAGAAAGTAGTAGCGCAATAGGCTCATAGTCTAATTGCCGGAGGGCAACAAAGCTTCAACAATACGTCCCCCCCCACACAAAAATGTAATTAAAGTTAAGTCAGTTGATGAACAGATTATTAAAGCGCAAAAGTTGTAAATTTCAAATATAACATGATTCTGAATGATGACTTGCTGCAAACAGAATAATACTTGCTTCAAAGATATTATTTTGATACAGTTATTTGTGGAGAGGGTGGGGTCATCAACGACTAAGCTTCAAATTTGTCATGTCAGACCATTACATTGACACCTCAAGCTGTAAACACAATTAATTATATATTTCCTATCTTGAAACTGGTGGGAAGACTTTTGTTGGTTAATGTTTTCAGCTAAGTTCTACACTAAAAATAATGTTATTTGAAAACTGTTTCATAAGTAATATCCTAGAATAATCAGAATTAGACACAAAACAAGATGGATAACATCTTGTCTGACAACATATTTCATTCGCTAATATGTGTTTGTGATGTTTCTAGTCATCAATCGATAATTTAATCTTTAGCATCCTATTCAAAGCGAGTTTCCTGTTGATGCTCCTTTGTCCTGTACTTCTGGGTTGGCTGACAGCCACACTGTCTTATGCTACGATAACAAGTATTTCTGTCATCGGTTATTGTTAAACTGAAGCGTTTTGTTCCTTTACTATCATATAGGTCCCTCTACTCTTTGTAATTCAGTATTTCCTGTAATTATAGCTTCGGATTCCTTCTTCGAGTGTTATCTTTGTAGTGTAAGCTGTTATAGATTGGATTAACACTTAATATAATATTAGAAATAATAGAAAACTATAAAACCATAACTATCCGATGTGTCACCGTTATATTGGAATATAGGATAATGAATATGTATAAATTAACCCAAGTCACAACATATACTAGGATTATGTAATTCCCATAAATAACTATTTGCTGCAGTAATTGTTGTAACAGCTGCTTCAATCCTGTTTCCTTATTCGGGAAGGTCAGTTGGTAGTGGAGGCACATACACACGATCCATATGAACCCCCAAAGGTAGAAATCGCAAGACGTCAGATCAAGTGACCGTGGAGGCCATGCGAAACAAACTCTGTCATTGGGCCCTTTGCTGCCAATCCAGCGGTCGGGTACAGCGGTTCAACCAATCGCGTACCTCGTTGTGCCAGTGAAATAACTTTAGTTCCATATTGACAGCTATCTGTTGTATATTTTTTACCCAATGAGTTAGAACGTTGTTGGTTAAATAATACATGAAGCTGCCAGTGAAAATAATAGTCTGTTCAACCTCGCGATTGTGACCTCCACTTCCAAAACTAAACAAGATCGACGTCTAACAAATGACAGAACATTTGTTCCTCTTCTCATTCTTTCAATTGTCGGTTTTTTCATGCGATTATTTTATCGTCAGTAACCTTTTACTAATTATCTAGTAAACACGGTATAAAGAAAAATACATTGACCTTGAGATTGTCATTAAAAACTCATTTATAGATCTTCTCAGTCCAGAGATTTTTCTTCATTGTTGACATGGAAATATTTTTCGGACAAACCTAAATAATTTCCCTATTGAAGTCAGTATATTAATGTCTTTATGAGGTTGAAGATTGCACATATAACAATTACAAATTTAGAATTGAACTAAAATAATATTTAAATTAAAGCGACTGCGTTCATTTTATTAGGTTGAAAAATTGATTGAACAGTTATCAATTTTAACCTTTAGGATTCCATTAAAATAATTTTTAAATCTAGTGACTGCTTTTCATTTGTTAGGTTAAAAAATGGATTGCATTTATTTCAATTAAACCTTTAGGATTCCATTAAAATAATATTTCAATTAAAGTGACTGGTTTTCATTTGTTTGTTTAAAAATTGATTGGTTGGACAGAATTCAATTAAACATTTAGGATTCCATTAAAATAATATTTAAATGAAAGTGACTGTTTTTCATTTGTTAGGTTAAAAAATTGATTTCATTTATTTCAATTAAACCTTTAGGGTTCCATTAAAATAATATTTAAATGAAAGTGACTGCTTTTCATTTGTTAGGTTAAAAAATTGATTGGTTGGACAGATTTCAATTTAACATTTAGGATTCCATTAAAATAATATTTAAAACAAAGTGACTGATTTTCATTTGTTAGGTTAAAAAATTGATTGGACAGATTTCAATGAAATCTTTACGATTCAATTAAAATATGACATAGATGAAATATACTGCTTTTCTTTTATTAGGATGAAACATTGATGATATGTGATGTTAAACATTCTTAGGCATTTATAGATACCAAAACTAACTTTCGACTAAGGTAATCACTTTTCGAGCACAGATGACAAAAGATGATTCAGGACTAAAGTAAGTCCTGACAGATTTCTACAGCAAGTCAATTCACCATGAATATCCGTCATCAGCTTATTATAAGGAATACAACATGTATCAGAGGTTCTACACATATATAATTTCATCACCGTTTAAAAACTTATTGATTTTGGGATACATTCAATATTTGGAGTAATTTAGTTATCAAACCACAACATTACCTTAATTCAATTTCGTACCAATATCAGTTCAATACTGGTTGACGTTCCCCTTTTAGGTCACGAAGGATATTAATTTGTAAGTGTATATAAATATATTATCAAATGTCTTTCATGTATGAGGTGGGTGAAAAAATCTATGTCAGGTTGTTTTGCAGATATATCAGCTTCAAAGTCGAAAAATTGTTTTTGGTATGATATTTGTTTGTTCGGTAACGGTCTTTTATCTCTCGTATGTACCGCCTGTTTGCCTGGAGTAAGTTTGTGTACAGTGCTTTACAGCCCAAATATGCTTAACACAGTTAATAAATCTTGTTTTGTGAGCAATTTTTATCATATCTAGGAAGTTTTTTTATTGATTGATACCTCAAAATTTGGTATAATTGCCATAAAAAAGCACAATATTATGTTTTTATCATAATAGGATATTTCTGAAGCGGTAACGTCTACAGTAAAACCCAAAGAAAACACATTGGTTACCATCTGTTCAAAAATACAGGTTATAGGTGATAAAGCAAAAAGTCTGCCATGGGCTAATTATAAAAGAGTAATTTCTAAAAATCGGCTGTACTTACAATTCTTCATATTTTAGAGTAATGTGAAGATTAATGATCCAAACTCTTGTGCAAAATTGCAAGTAAACAATTACAGTTCAACAATAATGCCATGTTAAATTAAAAATGTATTTTGATCAACTTTATTTGAAAGGATGATGGTTTATGTTAGGTATGGCATATGCATTATAGCCTATTATTTAAATATATAAATATTTTTCGAAAGATTACGTTCATAGATAGACTAAAACTCGAACACAAGATCTCACAAAAAATACGTTTACTTAATCAAACGCGTTTCAACGACAATGTCGCCATCCTCAGTGCTACATGAGCTACAATAACAAAACTATAACTTATACAATAACAGTTATAGATTAGTTATTGTAGCTCATGTATCACTGAAGATGGCGACTGTCGTTGAAACGCGTTTGATTGAGTAAACGCAATTTTTGTGAGATCTTGTGTTCGAGTTTTAGTCTATCTAATATTATCTCACAAGTCAAGTTCAATTTATTTATATTACGTTCTTGGTTCATTTTTATTTGGGTTTCGATGACAAGCGTGTGAGGAAAGTTTTTGCAATATAACCTACTTAAAATCACTTTGAATAGTAACACTTGTGGAAAGTACAATCACTAAATGAAATAAACAAACAAATTTCTACAAAAAAAATTCATTATGAACAAGACGACATTTTACATATATTTCAATTGATCTCGTGTGTGTGTGTGTGTGTGTGTGTGTGTGTGTGTGTGTGTGCGCGCGCGCGCGTGTTTATTTAATTTAGTAATGGTACTCATATAAAAATATCAAAATTGCGTACTTGTATATAGTTGTATTGTAAGCTTTTCAATTTCATATTTTTATTTTAAATCTGAGACATACACTTTGTTTATGATAGCACATCTCCTTAGTTTTTTATTCTTAAAAGGTGAAACAAATAGTTCTTATTTAATCAAGTTGAACATTTGGATTACTAGGTTCTTCAAGCTACTTGTACTTTCAGATGTACTAGACAGTCAGATTCCAGTAAAAACTATCCAACTTCAACCCTAATAATACTGTCTTAGAGAAATATCAAAATTTTAAAATGCCTTGAATAAATAATGTATTGAAATTATTGGACCTAAAATCCTTTTCTCATATATTTTTCTCTCGGTTAAGAATGTTTCTTCTCGTTAGCCTTACAAGAATGAAGTATGAATGAAAAAGAAGAAACGTATACAGATTGCTTATCTGAAAAATGTCTTTAATTTTCTTCACTGTTAATATATCTGGAAATGTTCACATTTGTCTGTTTGTCCAGTCAGCCAGAGGTTTATTTCAACTCGCAAATTTCATTAGCGATACTACACAATTCTAAAGAGACTCGATAATAACATTTAGAACATCATTACTAAGTGTAGATATATATGTATTCTTTAACGTTGACCAATAATTAAAACCTTTTAATTTTTACTTTGAAAGTATAACAAATCATCTGTTTCGTATAGATTTCAACTTAATGAAATAAACTATCAAAGGAGCAAGAGAAACATCTTGTACACCTGGTGCTATGTAGACGCCCCTCTCCTCTCAACTGCTATTAAGGGAAGTAATTGAATTTCTTCCTACCTTTTAAGGAAGACAGTGTAGAGCACATCCTTCGATTAATTTCTACAATCTTTATATGTGCAAACGTTTAGACCTCATTTGTGGATTTCCACGGACTTTTCCTTCTCAAATAAGCTTATGAGGTTGGTTGTGAAACTCAGACCAGTTTAAGTTGCCCATGGCTTTATATAGTAAGAAGAGCATACAGTATTTATTTGTTTTACATTTTTGGATTCAAATATAATTATAATAAAAGAAATATGACACAGTATATCAAACCTATTTAATTAAAATCTCAAGTCCACTCTACAAAATTTAAAATCAAAAACATAAAATAAACATAGATGTATCCAGACTCATCAATGATGTGACGAATTATAAATTACATATATATTTATTCCGTGTTAATTCACGTTAATTCAAGTATAAGTCATTTTGTCTACAAAATTATGTATTTATTTATAAATTTCATATTATCATATTCAATACTCCACCAACATGACGCGTACCAACAATTTATAGTGTAACATTAAGTGCTTGACAGAGTTTGGTTACGCACTATAAACAACATAGTTAGTTATACAAGTAAATATCCAATCCTCACTATTATTCACAAATTACTAATATTTTAGAGTAATTTGCAAAGAGTGATTTGGAATTGCATAGTTCATGCAGATACGAATTTGGGTAATCAATTAAATCCGTAGAAGATGCTGAATTAAAGCAATCCTAGGCTACTCAGTCGTTCCCCGATTCTTATTGCTTCGGTTGAATTTACCCAACCTATAACAACAAAATGATAGTAATATAACAACTTTAAAAAAATATTTAAATGCATTTTTCAACTAACTGTGAGCAACGATACATGAATAGCTTAAATTTACTGACGCTCCAATATACCTTAATTCTCTCACTTTCCCTGTTTTTTTGTTTTTGTTTTTACCAGATTCCTCTCTGCATTGTTTTTTGTTGTTGTAAAATCACAGAACCATCCCGATCTTGTATTTCCATCTCCCTTATTCCTGATTTGTCCAAGTCATTTTGTTCTTCTTTAAATTCATGGGATCTGTACTTTTTGTTTTCTTGGTAGAGTATTATTTTTTGGCTACTGTGTCTTTGTCCATAAAAAGTGAGTTCTATCTTCTTTATGGTCGTATTTATGATTCATATTTTTCGTACAGTTCTTGGTTTTTCTCACCATGTAGGCGAGTGATTATCTTGGTGTTTGTCTGGGTGCTAGTAACTTTCTTGGGAACTCCCGCTCTTGACTTCCTATTGCATCTAATCTTTTCTTCTAATCATTTCTATACGTTCTGGCATTTCGGATTTACTATAGTGTTATAGCCAGATTTTTTATTATATAGATAGGGATTTTGATTTGTAACCGTTTCTAGCTTCCTTGTTCCCTATTTCGTGGCTATTTTTTGTTGTTATTTGGAGATAATTATTTCCCCTAAGTACTTAAAACTCCGGACTCAGCTGATGTCTCCGTACTTGGTGTTTATCGTTTTGTCTTCTCTCGCTTTGATCACACTTCTATATTCTGATTTTTCGAAAGTAATTTTCATTATCTCTTTCTGTCTACTAGCTGTGTCCAAGTCTTTCGCAACGAATATCAGATTGTCTGCGTATGCTAGACAGTCGAAATCTATCCGTCCTTTCTGTCAGTATCTTACTCTGATCACATTGAGTTGTGTTGTTTTCTGCATATTTTTTCTCCATTCCCAGATTACTTTCTCTAGTACGTAATTGAAAAAAATGGGCAATTTTCCCACCTGTTTGACTTCCGTTTTGATTTCAAAAGGCGCAGAGAGTTCTATGAACTTTACTTGTGATTTCGTGTTCGATAGAGTTTCTTTGATTAGGTAGTGCTAACGATTTTTTGTTAGTCTTACTTCCTTCAAAACATTAAGTTTCTCGGTGTATAGAATCGTACGCTTTTTCGAGTCTATGAATATCATGACTACGTTTCTGTCAGCTGTAATCATTTTGGTGTTTAAAGGTTTGTTGTAAAGGTGAAAATCGTTCTCTGCACTATCATCCCTTGCAATAAAATGGAGTCAGAAAAACGAAATGAAGGATTTCTTTACAACCTAAAGAAATTGAATTAGGCTAATGAATAAAATACATAAACAAAATAACTTATTTATTTTATTTCCTGCTTTTTTATTTCGTAAAAAAAGTAATATATCAGTTTATAACAACTAAAAAAATAACGAAATAAATTATCAGCCATAATCTTACTATAAAACTAATGATATAAATAAATTTTTGACTGAAAGTTAACAAGTCCATAATTATGCTATTCCAAGTAACACCTACTACCTTATAATTAATTAATTAATTTTACAAAAATAAATTAATTACCATGAGTTTAGTTTAGCCAGAAGCGAACTTATTAGCGCAAAGAATGTCTAAGAAACGAAGGTTGTCAATGCATGCCATACTGCTTCAAAGGGATTCGCAAGAGAGAGTCTTCTACTTTGATGTTATCATAAATGTTTAGAATGTGACACTTTAAAGATATTTCAGTTTTAGTGTACTTCACTATGACTTTAAACAAGAAACATAGTTTCATTTTCTCAGATTATCAAGTCATACTTTGAATATAGAAAACAAAATTTGTATTTTATATTTAACAAAAAGACAATTGTCAAATATATACAATGATATTTATTTATTAATATAGTTTTAATATTATAAAATTATTTTAGATTTATATAATCTTTATTTCTTTATGTAACAAACATTTATATGAATTCAGTTATGAGAAATGGATATATTATCAATATCAAATTATTTTGAACTTAAATTGTTTCGTAGAAATAGAACAAGTCATATGTTTGTTTTTTGTGTGCACATATTACTGTATTTTAGTAACTTTAAGAGGTTATACGAGTTTTATGAAAGTACATCACTCTACTTTAAAGATGGAAAAGTGAAATAAAAGTAGAAATTTGTAAATATTTTAGATGGTTTGCGGCTGATTATTTAAGAATAACGTAAGTTAAATCAGGCTTTTTACAATTATTTTCTCACCTTGCAGTGCTTTATAACAATAATTTATTACGTCTCACTTCGTTCTTATACACAAATAATGAAAAATAACATTTTATACTCTTTAAACTAAGCGAGCAGAGTGTGAAGTGTGTACTTCTCAAAAAATATAATAAAGACCTTAATGAGATAGCTTGACGCGATGACGCTCAATAGCTCTCAAAGTCCCCACCCTCCTCTCTCAATTTACATAACAACTTTGTTAATTGGGGTTGCTCTTTTAATTGTTAATGCTACATATATACTTTATTTTAACACATATTTTGAAAATAACTATCACTAACTAAATTTGCTTTAAATTTTTATAAATTTTGACTTTTCAACTAAACAATGTATCATACGGCGGCGGTAGTATTATTAAATGTGCAATTTCTAAAGATCAGCAAAGTTAGTGTTGTCTAAATATAATTAAATTTAATTTAAAAATTGGGTTTTATATAATACAGTACTGTTTAGTTATGTTTTATATTACACATAGTACAGATAGGTAAATGTATATTTTACATTAATTGTCTCTATTATTAAAAATTCATTAAATTTAATTATTGATCTCAAATTTTGGTTTCTAATGAAAACCTAAATATTTAAAGGTTTATGTATGTCTTGTTAAATATAAGTAATTATTAGGAGATGATTCAGTTTGATTTTTAATTGAATATTTCTCTTAATAATTTTTTTTTTTATTTATTTACTTCATGCATGTAAGTTCAAAAATGTATGTAAAATTAAAACAGCAGGAATTTAAAACATTCTGGAAAAATACAATTTTTTTGTGGTATGCCAAATATATTTGTACAATAGTGCATTTACAGTTACAAAATTTATCGGCATAAATAGAAAACAGAAACGTTTGAAACGAATATTACCACAAATTGTAAAACTGAATTAGTTTTACGTCTTCAGTGAAGAAATAATTAACTTATATTTAATTCATTAAGAAATTTCTGCCCTAATCACGTATTTCTTCACTATAGGTCCGATATTCATGATTAAGGTGTCAAATTAAACAGTGTTATCTGCAGATTTGTTGAAAATTACTTGAAAACACATACATACTAATTTAATATTTAAATAACATGCCTGTTATGAACAAGTAACATGTTTCACAACCAAATAATTTGAAACAGCTGTTATAAATTCTCAAATTATGTTTTATTTTGTTTTTTGTTTGAGAATTTATAACTTCTATTTTAAATTATTTTTAGGTTAACGTATATAGTGCTTAATTTATTTGTGGGGGTTCGCATTATCTTATGGCTTATTGTTAATGTGTGTCAAATGGGTCTGAATTTTTTATCTCGCAAAAGATAACTGTACATACTGCTTAACGCTTACTTTATTTGTGATTTATTGCTTACATTTAGTTTGATCCTCAGGGGTTACCTCATTATGAGTGCAGTTGTGGCGGAGGATCTACACCTTTCTTCACATAGTCCTGGATTAGGTCCCTTTCTTTCATCTTTCCAATTGACCAACTCTGGTTTTCTTCCAACACTGACGCTATTAGAGTATTTGATGCACTTTTCTTCTTTTTTTATAAGGCAGTGACGACCGAAAGGTTCTTCGACTTTACACACACACAAAAAAAAAATAAAATAAATAAATTTTAAAAAAATACATATAGTTTGAGAAAATTAGAAGGATAAAAAAATAAAAAAACAATTTGTAACTAAAAATCTTGAAGAACGAAAAGTGGCAACTGAACGTGTTTCATTGTATTTGGTTTATAATTGATCAAATAGTTGCATTGATGACATATTTTTATTTTATAAAATCTTTGGTTTCACTTAAACCAGTTCATTAGTACCTAAATCAGTTTAAATTATTCGTTTTATTTTGGGATTTTTACTAATCTTCCAAACTTCTGATTCTTAATAACATTATAATCTTGAAATTTAATTTTGACATTGGGGGGGAGGGGGAGGAGTTATTTTGTAATAAAAATCATAACTATCTTTTTTGTAAGGGAATATTGTGATTTTGTAACAATGAGTGATAGTAAAGCAGGTATTTATTATTCAAAGACTAGATATGATAAAGTCCCTCTTAACAAACTTCCAAAGCTCTTTACTTTCGGTTATTATGTCCTTGAGAAGCACAAGAAAGTTGTTATGATGAGGAACTTTGTCTAACAAAAACTATTTAGCCTGGAACTTCACAGAGACTATTCCTGAGAGTTAAACACCGCTTACTGGTAAATAAAGAACGCTTTAATGTCAGATACCTGTTTGGTCACAGTTAGTCATACGAAGAAAGCAACACTGATATTTGTAGTTGTCTATAAAAAAGAAAAGAAGAACAGTAAGAATAAATATTATCATTTTACTTATTGTTTAATGTTTTTCTTTTTAAATTCAACATTATTAGTTTTTCTAATTCTCCGTCCGCTTCTAGTTCTTCTAGGTTTCATGATGATTCTGCCTGAATAAAAGAAAGTATTTTGATTTGTAACTTCTTATATTTTCTTTTTTATTTCTTGTAGGTATTTCTGGTTTCAATGAAAATGACATTTTATCTTTTGTTAACCTTAATTTGGGAACAGAATTGGTTTTTATAGTTCAATAAAGTAATCATGTTATACTTCTAACACAAAATAATAATAAATTTTAGTTTATGAATAAAATAGAATGTATGGATTAACCGTTTAAATGCAAGGCTGACAGCAACCCCCTTGCTCTCTCACGAATTTCATATGGCGTAACATGAATGAATGCACAAGTTTATACTGGGTTTCCTACCTAAAATGTTACAATAGCTAACTTTTGAATTATAAAAAATATGATAGAGTAATTTAAATGGGGAAACATTCTTTCTTTTTAATGAAGTTTAAAATCCATTTTGTTAAATGTTAAAAAATGCTGTCATTTTCCAATATGGCGGCCAGCTTTGAAATTTGTAATGGAAAACCCGGTATTGTATGGGTTTTATGTTTACTAAATGCAAAAGCCTTTATGCTTTAAAAACCTGATACACGGGATATTTTAGTTTAAAATTGAAGATGGAATAGTATGAGACTACTACAAAAATAATTGAGAAATCACTCTTAATGAATTACCAGCGATATTTAAGAGTCCTATTTCGAGAATTCAAGGGCTAGAGGTCTTCTATTTTATTCCTTTTTTATAAGCCGATGATTGAGAGGTTTTCCCCCTTAAGACAACAAGAAAAAATAATTTAGCTTCAATAAAATATCAATTTGTACTTGTTTATCTTATAAGCTTTATTACTAGTAATAAATTTTAGCCCATCCTGTATTACTTGAATATTTTAGAGAAAATAAATGTTTAACTTTGTTATTGATAATTATTATTTACAATAATTATGAACTAAATCGGGTAATAAAAACATTTTTCTAGTGCAAATGTTGTAAAATCTAAATGTAACATAATTCTGAATGAGAATTTTTCAAACGGGATAATACTGTCTTCAAAACAATCATTTTCTTTTTTTACAGTCTTCTGTGGGCGGAAAGAGTGGAGCACCACCGACTAAGCATGTTAATTTGTCAAGGAAGACCATCGCATTGATACATCTAACTGTATGCTTGTATGAACAATTATGCATTTCCTATCTTGAAACTGGCGGGAAGAATTTATTTTTGCGAATGGCCTCAGCCAAGTTCCGCACTAAAATTTATTGGATTAACCTTTCCATAAAATATCAGAATTAGACACAAAACGAGATAATTTAATGTTACAAAGTTAAACTCCTGCATATGGAACAAAAAGTAGGAAACTCAATAACCTGGAATGTTTAGAAATCAATAGATCAATTTTTAAAAACCATACTTCGAACTTAAATGAACAAATATATCTTAACTCATCACCACTATTGAGACCTATTGTGTAACCTTTGTTTTCTAAAACACCCCCACATCCATCCCACAGGTTAGATCATTGACCTTTCTTTTGTCATTTCTCAACCCCTTTTACTCTAACCTTTCTTTTTGTCTCACATTTTTAGTTTAGACTTGTTTTGTTTTCAATTTAGTTGCTTGAAAATGCCTAACAGTGAAATATATGTCGCAATTAAAGCTGTTTTGTGGAATTGAATAATCGTCTCATTATTTCCATTACAAAACTCTGACAACATGTTTTATTCAGTAATATGTGTTTGTGATGTTTACTAGTTGTCAATCCATAATATAAACTTTAGTAAATTATTCAAAGTGACTTTCCTGTTGTTCCTTTATTGTCCAACACTTCTGAATGGTTTGACAGTCACTCTCCCTTACGCTCTGATAGCAAGTATTTCTGTCACCGGTTATTGTTTCACTAAGACAATTTGTTGTTTTGCTATCCTACCGGCTACTCTACTCATGTAGTTCAATATTTACTGTGATTATTGCTTAGGTTTCCTCCTTCGAATGCTATAGATGTGGTTTTGTTTTTATAATTTTATCCTGCTACCTTCTGCAATCAGTCTACAGTAATGTGTAAACTGTATAGAGAGTGAGTTTACTGGTCTCACTTGCCATCATTTGTGTGTTAAAAATTCAAACCACGACGTTTCGGGAATAAGAATCAATTGCCGTTATCAAGTGACTAAAAACCAAAGAAACATGAAACTAGAAACTAAGCCTAAGTTTCAGTTTATGACAGAAGTAAAATTAAATAAGAATACCACCAACCTTAATATCTAAGTATGCATCTCACAGCTAAAATTGAGAAGTCAAAAAACACAATCACGGTAACAGCAACAAAGATACAGCAACAAGTGACGTGGTCCAGAAGGCGTGACAAACTATTAGGGGAGTGGCCTATTGTTAGTTGTATTAAGCTTCCTAGCCGAGAGCGGGTTACAACCTCTTGTGGCGATTTAACAGGTAAAATTTCAGCTTGTTTTTCAGTTGTAGGGGTATTATAATCAAATTTTAGTTCTTTTTTTAATAATTGGAGCCATAATGGCCTTACTTCTAAACTTGATTGGCTGATAGGATTGTCCGTTAGTTTTATATACGAGGCTTCAATTATTTTACGTTTGTTTAAGTTACTTTCCCGGTGTATGATTTTTTTGTTGTGTGTTACCGTAATTGTGTTTTTTGAGTTCTCAGTTTCAGCTCTGAGATGCAGCTTAGATATTAAAGTTGGTGGTATTCTTATTTAATTTTACTTCTTACATAGGCTTAGTTTCTAGTTTCATGTTTCTTTAGTTTTTAGTCACTTGATAACGGTAATTGATTCTTATTCCCGAAACGTCGTGTTTTGAATTTTTAACACACAAATGATGGCAAATGTCCGAAAAATGTAAAATAATAAAATTGAACTTCCACCATTAACAAATAACTTCAAACAGAGAAGTGTAAGATTATCAGTATTATTAAGTGTTTTGAGAATGGAGTATATCCGAAACGCGTCAACAAACGTGAGATTAACGAAGGTAGGAAAGGCGGGGCAATGTACTTATTTTAATGAAAAATTGATTATTTATAATATAAATTTTTTTTAACATTTAAAAAATTTGTCAATATTTCAACTATCCTCCAACAAAGATAACCACTTTTGAGCGCAGAATGCAACATAGCTTCTTCAGGACCAACCATCCTAAATTCTATGTTTTTCTTCTTTTTTCTGTCTTTTTACACATCTTTAGATGTATACAGTAATTTTTTATGTGCCTCTAATTTTGTACCGGCTTGTAGTAATACGACAACAGATTTCTACGGCAAGTCAGTCTATTTTAAATATACGTCATAAGCTTATTATAAATAATACAATATGTATTAGAGTTACTACACGTACATAAATTTATCAAGGTTAAAACCAATGTATACATCAATCAATGCATACTTAAGTATAAGAAAAATCTTCATATAGATTTTATAATCAATATTTTTAGAGTTAACATGAACTCCAATTTAATTATTGATACCCGAGGAGGGTTTCTTCATTTATTGACTCTCTACACTTATTGATATTGGAATATATTCAACATTTGAAATAATTTAGTGAACCAACCACAAGATTACATTAATCTTATTTCGTAACCAATATCAGTTCAATACTGGTTGCTCGTAAAAAACTTCTACACGAATTCCTCATTTTGGTCACGTGACATATTAATTTTGAGTATGTATACACATGTAGTATATCAAATAAATGTCTGTCATTGATAAACTGAGATAGGATTTACAATGTCAGGTAGTGGTGAAATGTCCTACTTCATAAAAACACTTAAAATGTTTAAATAAAATAATTATACTCTAATCAACTACACTCGTGGAAACTTCAATAATTTTATATGAAAACATAAGTTTTCACAAAAAACCACTCTATTTGCTCAACACAAATACAACACTACGTATTTAGTAAAGTTTGTGTGATGATGACTTAGTCATTGAAACGTCATCTTTTATTTGTGTGCGCAAATAAAGTCATTTTCTGCTTTTAATTATATAATAATGAATAAATAATTAGTTTTTAGTACTGGCAGAAATTTATTAAACTCCACAAATGTGTTCTAGTTTTGTTACTACATTTTTAATTTTATCACATATACGTAGTATACAGAAAGTTGTGTGATGAGTCAAAAATAATGTCGAGTTTTTTTTTTACTCTCTCCGACTTTAAGGTAAATCTTGTATAGATATATGTAACATTATTATAATCTTCGTTATTTCACGCAGTGTATATACATGGAAGGCGTATTTCTATTTAAATAGGTTAGGTTTAAAAACATTTTTTTTAGCATTACCGCTTCATGTTAATATCTATATTTTACTACTCTTATTTGTTTTCCATATAAACGCTTTTATTGAACAGATTGAATAGCGATAAAAAGTTTTGTATTTGAAAATATTAGATCTATCGTTTTTATTTTTTGAACTGCCAATAATACCAAATATTAAAGAGTGCAAAATATTGTTTTTTTGTAGACTGTAGTAGGATCGTAGGAGGTAGGGTTGTAAAATGAAAATTACAACCATCTCGATGGTACTCGAAGACCAAATTATAATCACAAGTATGCGATATTTAATTACAAAGAGAAGAGTGGCCGGTAGGGTAGAGTTTCTATGTAACAACGACAGAAATACTTGTTATCAGAGCGTACGTCAGAGTGGCCATTAGAGCGTTCAGAAGTGTAGGACAAAATGTGCAACAGGAAACTCACATTGAATGGGACAATAAAGATTACATTATCGATTGACAACCAGTACAGTTATAAACATGTAACGTATAACGAATAAAATCTGTGTCAGACTTGATATTTATCTGTCTTGTGAAAAGTGTACTTCTCATTTTTCGACTTTGGAAGCAGAACGGAGTTTTTAATAGAGGAAACTTGTGGTTGAGATCGTAAAAATATAATCTTTCGACAGTTTCAAAAGTATAAACCGTTGTTACAGTCAAACGTTGTCAGCCGTGATTAACTTTAAGCCTAATCCGTTATCTCCCCCACACAAAAACATAATATTTAAAAATAGGTAAATTATGCATTCTACTTTGCCCTGAAATTTAGCTAAGAAAATCGTCGAAATCGTTTACTACCTACCTTATTTTGAAACAATTAAATGTCGCAATACACTTTTGAAGTAACAAATTACATTAGTTTAGTAGAAAATAAGAACTATAAAAGTATGAAATCCAGCTCTGGTTACAAATGGATATGAGAATATTTATGACTAAGTTCGGCAAGTTAATGAATGTGTAATCGCTTGTTTTAAAAGGTCTGGCTAGGTAACTATATATATATATATATATATATATATATATATATATATATATATATATATATATGGGGCATTACAGTGTTAGGGCAGGTGACTATACCATGTGTCCAAAAAGTTCCACCCCCTCTTATTTTTTTTATTAATAGAAATAGACAGATTTGCTTTGGGGAAAGTTTAGATAACCAAAGGAGGAGTTTTTTGAAGTATCAAAATTTCAACCCTTACCCCCAAAATGGGGTAGTTTGGGAGTAAGTCAAGAATTTTAAATAGCAATCCCTATTGAGTGATACCTCATTAAAGGTATTTTCAAAATAAGAATAATGGCGCTGACCAGAGGTTTCTAAGTTCATCTTACCCAACATAGCAACCAATCGAATTGTGAATGTTAATCTACAAACTCCGGTTGTTTTTATTACATTACAAACTGCTCTATGTTGGTAAAATGATGTTAAGAGCCTTACCTTGTTTTTTTTAGCTCATACTAAGTTCTTGAAATGGTTACCATTTACTTTTTGGCAGAAATAGATTCTGGACACAAAAGTTTGTTGTACATTTCGTAACATTTCCGGTCTAATTATTAACGTAAATTTCACAATTCGATTGGTCGCTATGTTGGGTAGGATGAACTTAGAGACCTCTGGTTTGCACTAATATTCTTATTTTGAAAAGACCTTTAAAATGAGGTGTCACTCAATAGGGGTTGCTATTTAAAATTCTTGACTTACCCCAAAACTACCCCATTTTGGGGATAAGGGTTGAAAATTTTGATACTTCAAAAAACTCCTCCTTTGGTTATCTAAACTTTCCCCAAAGCAAATCTGTCTAGTTCCATTAATAAAAAAATAACAGGGGGGGGGACTTTATGGACACATGGTATATATACCAGACCTTCAAAAAACAAATACTTTTCACCATGACCATTTAATAATAAACATCGAGCGATGACACATTCACTATCTTGACGAACGTAGTCATAAATATTAACGTAGACATTCGTAACCAGAACTAGATTTGCATTCATAGTAAACTGGATTTCATACTTTTATATTTCTTATCTTATACTTAAGTAATGGATTTTGGTACTTCAAAAGTGTCTTGTGACATCAAATATAATCTAATTATTTCAAAGTAAGATAGGTAGTAAACGTTTTCTTAACTAAATTTCAGGTCAAGGATGAATGCATAATTTCCTTTACATAAATGGAATCTTTTTTGCACTTACTGTATGTGTAACTCAAATTATGTTACGTTTGAGTTTTTTCAATTTATGTGCAAGAAAAAAATTTCACTAATTTGCTCCTACTGCAATTATTGTATAAGTTTACTATTATGCAGTAAGTAGGATAGATTTAGTAATTTTTTGGGATAATATAAAACGAAATTTTTAATAATGATAAGGTACATCAAGTATACTTTTTATTTATTTTTTTTTTGTTATTTAAGGACGTTTAAATATTTGTGCTTAAATTTGTCTTTAGGTTTAAATATTTAATTGTGTGCGTTTATATTGTAATTTAGGCTTTTAATTTATTTCTTCGGTATGTTTAAATTATTTGTTAAGAATTCCAAATAAAGTAGGCTTTATGATATAACGTACAGAATACGAGCATTTTCCTTAAATACCCTTTAAGAGAGATATTGGAAATTCCCGACTGTCTAACACGTTACATTAACAGATATAAGAAACATTATATAAAGATAATTTACATATATAAAAAACCTAATCAAGGTGACATTACAGCAGGACTATATGAAATCAGTATCACATGACTTTAAAATTATGAATAATAACTAATAAATTATGTTTAAATAAATACAACATAAAACATATTGCTAAATTGCACTAAATAGTATAAACAAATAAAATAGATGGGAAGATTTCAAATAAATAATCAACAATTAATTGATGAAACAAACTATTTAACTAATATTTCCATTCCAATGAATGAAGTATTTTATAAACTTTATAAAGGTAAAGGGCTTTGAAATGTAGAGTGGTGTTAGTTTGCAAAACTACTCTTCAGTTTAATTAGGAATCTTGAGTCTACTTAAGTGGAATTTTGAAGATATAATAATTGGAGTATGCTCCAGGTCCTCTTTATATTTAAATTTGTTTCTCTTCCTCCCCCACAAGGTGATTGGAGTTAGTTTAGTAGAATGCTAAACCTAGTTCTACAAATAAATGTACCCGAAATCACTATTTTCTATCTTTATTCATTGAAACACATAAACGATTCCTGTGATGTTATAATAAAAATACCTGATATCTCTTACAAAATTTGAATAAGAAGATTTAGATTAGTATTTTTTTATTTTTTTTTATTTATATTATTATTTTTTTTAAAAATAAATGTTTATAATCAGTCTTTATTCTTCAAGATCAAGACTCAGTTGGAAATTGATATATTTTTTTAATATTATAAAATAAACGTGAATGTTATTTGCTGGTATAAACTATACGGTGCACGGTTATTGTTATTAAATGAACTAAACATGGTTTTATCATGTATTGTTTCCAAATTTAAAGATAATGGTTGTATTTCGGATATACAGACAAAATAAAAAGATTTTAAATGGTGGCTTCTGTTATTTCCGAAAATTTAATATCTGCAAAGGAAAGAAAATTCATCACTAAAAATGTTACTTATTCTAATGAATTTTATTTATCTAATGCCAAGCAGTCATTGTTTAGTACGTTCTATTCAATTGTCATAACAGATGTTTCCATATATATTATACCATGATTAGATAACAAACATAATTACGCACACTGCACAAAAATAAATAAATAAAATTGTTGATTAAATAATCCGATCAAGTGAAAAATATACTACTAAGGCTTGGATTGAACCAAGGACCTTTGACTTTACACGTTAATGTTCTACTAACTGAGCTATCTTTGAGCTACCACTTTCCTCTTGAATTTGCTGTAATGTTTTAGTTATGACAGATAAATGACCTCGTTACAAACGTCACTGAAACAAATCTGTATTCTCGGATTGCAGCCTTTACGTATATAAATGATATTAATTTATTGACTTCAACGCTTATACGATTGTTTTACCAAGCAAGTATTATTAATTAAATAATTATTTCAAGTGAAAAATATACGACCTAGACTGGGAATTGAATCAAATGTACGTAAAGACCGAGGTCCTGAGTTTAATCCTCAGTCTAGGTCCGTATATTTTTCACTTGAAATTCTTATTTAACTAATAATACTAGCTTGGTAAAAAATGTATAAGCGTTAAAATCAATAAATTAATACTAATATGATTGGTACTATAGTACACGTAAAAGTCTGTAGTAAACGATTGTGGTCAAATTCCTGTAGTCAAGTACTTATTCAAAGTAGTTATTTATTTATTTGATTAGTTTCCAAAAAGACTGCTTATGATATTTATTTGTTTAAAAGGTCTAAACTTGCTTCACTTTTGTGATAAACTCACCTTAAGCATAAGTATTACGAGATTGAATCAAGATTAATGACGTTCAGGATTCTACATCTTTTCTTTATAAATTATTCCTTAATGGTCATTTTATTTTATTTACACTTTTATACATTGATTTTGGTATCTTTACATTTGAATTTTATCGGTTGAAACAATTTTAAGAAATTACGTCATTTATAAATTTTACTCCATGGCTAATTTTATATTGTTTTTATCGATAATCAAACCGGCATTTACGGAGAGAAACGATTCATTTCCTCATGGGCTATATGTTAACAGGATTTAATCAAAATCGTTTGAGCTGATTTTGGAAAAAAAAATCGGAATTTCGTGTATTTCATTTTATGGCCTAGATCCTCATTGAAAAATATTAAAAACATTCCGAGATACAGCACAAATGTGCCTTCAAGCCAAAGTTAATTAAAAACTTCTTTATTTTTTTTAATTGGAACTCAAAACGAATAGGGACATCCGCAAAAAAAATCGATACTTATTTTGATCAACACTCAACTTTTACTATGTATATGTGAAAAAATAAACTTAGTTTTATCCAAATCGGTTTAACTATTTAAACATAATTAATTGTAGTCATTAAAGAACTCCATCGTTATGAACGATATCCCGTAAGGTTTGACATTGGGATATTACGTGAGAATATCAAACCTCCATTCAGGTTAATATTTCTTAATGATTATTTTTTAAACTTTTGATCCTTAGCTCTATGCACGAATGATAAACTCATTCTGTTGAGTCTACAAACATTTAAAAGTATTAATATATTTGAATTAAAGCGTTTTACAAGGTCCATCCATGCTGTATCAACTAATGCTCCTATTGGTTGACTAGTTCTAGTTACAAGAAGTTCTTCATCGTAATTACTATAACTTTCCTGAACATCTCGAGGAAAACAAGAAGTAAATATCTCTAGAAGTTTGATAAGAGACAATTTATCATCTCTAGTCTCTTGGTAATAACCATAACTAACATCATTCTATGTTGAAGTGGAAACATAATTGACCTGTTATCCAGGAAATATACATAAGCTTTTAAATTTTTACCTCATTTAATTGTCAATTTTAATTTCTTTTTTGTAGTGTAAAGAAAAAAACACCTCTCGGTCATATTCGACTTATAAAACAAAAGGAATGAAAATATAAATGAAGACCCTACGAATATTCTAACAGCGTCGGGGTTAGTAAAGAACAAGATTTGGTCAAGAGATGCCGGATAGGAAAGATGAAAGAGAGGGGTATGAAAGCAAGTGTACATGAAAAAGGTGAAGATCCAGCTAGGGTCTCTCGAGATTATAAGACCTTATAAACTATAAATGTCTCCCCGAGAAGTGTCAGTTTTCAAATAAATAAGTTAAGTAAATAGTATGTTACAATCTGTAGCGCCTGACGGACAAAATCCAGATTGAACACGTCAGGATCAGTTTGCAGAGGGACGTAAAAATTAAACGTCTACTGAAAGATTAGTTGAACCATATTTTTCTAAACGAAATGCAGTTTGGACAAGCGTGAGTTGATAAAAAATCAGCTGAAGAAAAACTTAAGGAGAGATTGACACTTTGAGGTGTAAAAAATTCGATTTTTTTAAATTAGCATATAATTTTCTTTGTTTTATCTAGATTACGAAAATATATACTTTTCTATACGAAAGATGTCTCTAAACGGTAAAAAAAAAATTATTAATGCTATGTATGTCAGTGTCTGGAAATCAAAACTTTGACGAGCGCGGAACGAAATGAATTTGTTATATTATAAACTCTAATTTTACAGTGATATTAATTTTCTTTATGTTGGCAATTTTAAAGACTTGAAATTTTTTATGTACATTAAGTGAACTTAGGTCTTCAATATTCACTAACAATATATCAAGTTTACCTAGTGATTTACCAGAAAAAATTAACAAACATACAAATTTTTGGAAAAATTAACATTATTTTTATTTGACTACAAAAAATAGTTATATATATATTTTTTAGAATATCGTTAGTGCGTTGTGTTCCTTTAGTCTATAACAATAATGTGTAAAAATTTGAAGAAGATTGGTGGAGTAGTTTTTGAGAAAGATGTACCTAACTAACCTAAAAATCCCCATATAAATAACATTGAACGTTCATAGTGGCCATCTCCCCTTAAACATTTTACTGAGTGTTTAATTTGTTTTAAAGTGACAACTTCAAATTTTTTAAAGACTGTTTAATACTAACTATATCAGTTTCCAAAATTATGTAATATACGTCAACTCTTTTGAACCATTACCGATCGAACGCCAAGGATTTCCATTCAATCTTGTAAACAATTAAATACTCTTGATCATGTTTCTGTTCTGAAAAAAAATCTGTTCAGAATTTTACGTATTAAAATAATTTTGAGTTTGACACAAATTTAATAAATTTAGAATCAACCCTTTATTAACAGCAATATCTGTAACCCTTACGTGTACTTAAATTAACACATAATTTATACATTAAATTATTAAACGTCTGAATAACATTACAGTATACGTCTACAGTTTCAAATAATGTTAATAATATTTAAATTTCATTGATTTATCGCTTTGGAAGTTTTTTTTTTTTTTTTACTATTGTGGTAATCAGACAGACGGGAATTTCAATAATGTCTCCCTCGAAGGACTTTCAGGAAGTGTCCACATTCCAGGGATCTCCATTTCACAGTTCTCTACTTTGTTTTATAAAACTCAGTTTAATTCAACATTCTTCAGACTAGACAATGCATACGTTTCATGAATATAAAGCAGAAACCCATGTAGCCTATTTGGGACAACTCCTATAATAGGAAACCTTTATGTAATATCTACATATCTAGGAGTATTATAACACTAGGTTTCTAAGTAAATTCCTTATTTGATCACGACCATATTAAGTTCCAACTTAAAAAAATTATGAATTTTATTAATTTCTATTGAGTAAAAAAAAAAAAAGTTGAAAAATACCTCATCAAAGACTAAATCAATTTGATGTTACACAAGCAGATCCTGTAATGCCTAAAAGTTGGTTTCTAGTCAATGTTAAATTGGTAGATCAAGGGTTCTCATCCAGTAGGAGAAGTTTATTTAAAATAGTTGTTACACATAGACTCTGAACGTCGTAATTATGTACGCCTACTTTTTTGACATCGGCTACGAAAGTGTCTGTGACTCAGCTGGTCGGATCCCCCAACTATATGAATATCACATTTTCTTGCGGGGTCAGAGTTGGAAATTATATTTTCGACAATATCTTCGTTAAAGTCATTGCAGATCTGTGGGGTTGATTTTTATATCATTTAGCGTGTATAAATTGAATTACAAATGAGATACGGACGCATTTTTTAATATGTTTATTTAATTTTTCTGGTTTTCAAAAGGATTCTATAAAATCACACTATAGTCCTCTATACCAAACTACATGTTCCTATTTTAATTTTTTGTGGCCACTATTGTCCTTACGTACAGAGGACAACGACGACGGATGGACACATGTCGAAATGTTTTGCGATTACCAAATTTACCTTATACTTCGTATACTGGGTAAGTACAAAAATAAGGTATCGCCTTATTCGTATAGACACATATTTATATACGAGTGTGTATATGCATATTGAAGTGTATATTGAGTCGGTTATTAATGTGTCTATAATCTTCGTTTGTCTATTCTTTTAATATGTTTTTCAATTGTTTAACATTTGGTAACACATATCACATCAGTATTTCTGTTTAAGCTCGTGAACAGGCAAATTCCACTTACATGTTTTGAAAATTTAACAAAATCTTTAGGATATCATATCTTTGTTAAATAGAATAAAACTCGAACACAAGATATCACAAAAATTACGTTTACTTAATCAAACGCGTTTCAACGACAAAATTTTGTTTAAGCAAACGTATTTTTGTGAAATCTTGTGTTGAAGTTTTATGCTATCTAATATTATCTCACAAGTCAAGCTAAATATTTCTTATATCTTTGTCATTTTAAAACTTTCAATTTCATCCTTTGAAAGAGTAAAAATAAACACGAAAATACAAGTAAACTTATTCGATTATCAGTTTTGAGAAATTGAAATAAACATAAAAATTCTGTACGTATTAAATATGTGATATGATTAGAAATTTTACTTACCGCAGAAGATAAGCTGACTTATACAATGTGGTTGTAAAGGCCCAGCCAACTCTCCCTCTGTTTATGTTAATAATTGAAATAAAGAAATTCAATATATTTATAGTTAAATATGTAAATGTTTAATTAGGGGGGGGGTCGTGTAATCATTAGTAATAATTACTTACCAAGATTTTTAAAAGGTGTATCCTTGTTATCACTTAAATCACCCACCCACCCTTCCTCCAGAAGAAGTCTGTACCCAACCAAAAAATCTTAAAGTCTTTTATTCCAATCATTATAAAAACGGTGGTCCTACAACATTATGACAACACTATCATAGTAATAGGTTAACAAACTCTTAAAAGAATATCTAAAATGGTTCTTCTTGTATCATAATGAAGTCTTCAAGTTGTGAAATGACAATTCGTACGGATTAGTCCCTCTGAAAATTGGTAATTTTTAAAATACCACCTTGAGTATTATACAATGTACATATTCCTATATCCAAGAAACCACTTAGAAAAGGTCAGCGATGCCATGACAACAATTTAAAAAATAAATGATAGTTGTTGTGTTTGTGATATGTAATATACCTTTAAACATTTTTGATTATATACAAATATAAAAATAAAGCTTAACTAACTATATTTGTGTCAACTCCGTCGTTTTGTTAGTAGATGATATTTGTAAAAGGTTACAACTGAAGTGGTCAAGGCAGAGTTGCACGTATGTAATCTTGTTATTGATACAGATGTCCCTCTGGGCCTGTAATTCAATTTGCCCAGAAAATGAACACAAAATTACTTGTCTAGGATAGGGTTGTTTGAAGGAACTTTAATGGAATACTTATATCTCTGGGGATTGTTGGCATGAGTTCATTTACTGAGTAAGGAAATTGAATATATGTGGTATATATGTGGTATATATGGTGAACTATACACATAACTATAGACTAAACACATATATAATTCTATGCACGTGAACTATTTACTTCAACTTTGACTCACAGAATTGTAGTTAGTATGAGATATTAGTTATAAATAACTTGATATTTATTATGTAAACACATAGAGCAGTTAAATAAAAAGTAAATACTTTAAATTTAACTACTAATGCTATTGTTATTGTAAGTTGTTTTTCTTTTTCGCAGATGAGAACAAAATATTTATTTGTTTAAATATTTCATTCTAATTATTTTGAAGTTTAAATATTGTGGAAGTTAAACATTATATTTCTAACTGTCTTCCTAATTAACAAGTTAATGTGCACCATCATAGTACTACCTACCCCATAATACAATGTAATGCAAGCAGATACTCTAAATGTAATGCCTAAGTTGGTTTCTTGAGCCTTGTAGGAAATGTTTATCAAAAGTTGGTTTCTTGATTCTTACCTGTTAAATTGTATTGGTAGATCAAGGGGTCTTCACCAGTAGGGTACGTTTGTGTTTAAAACAGTTGTTACACCGGTTTTCTCAACATTGTAATTTTGTAAGTTACTACATTCTTGATGTTAGCTAGGCTTTAAGGAGGCTCGTTCATATGTATATATTAAAAAGTTTTCACCTTCTTTGTTCGTGTCAGTGTCTCGGTTAGCGGGTTTTGATCTGTACATATGTGAAAGAGCCACTACTCGATCTTCCAGATTTCGTAACTATATAAATATCACATTTTATGGCAAGGTCAGGGTTCGAAATAACTTTCCACAGTAACTTGGCTAGCTTTGGATAATGTAATACAATTAAAATGTGCATTACCATCTGTTGAATTTCGACCAGTTGTTGTTTTTTGTTAACTCACAACAATGAAATAATTTGGTAGTTTTGTTCAATCAATTTATGTGTGATATCTAACCTTGAAACAATCGAATGACATGTCCTATCAGACAACGACTGGAGACAGATACGCATCAATATTAATCGATCACATAGTTCCTCATCTTACTCAGCCGGAAATGTCGGAGGTTTTTTCCTCCTCATTATGCTAATGTGGCCAAAACAGTTTTAGCTCAAGATCTTCCCAACCATTACATAGGTCGTGGCAGTCTCCAAGATCCTCAGACTTGACTGTTTGGGATTTTTCCTATGGGGCTTTTGAAAAAAAATGTATTCTCATCCAAAACCAACTGATGATGAATTAATGAGGCTGTTGATACCTCGGCAATTTTTCAAAAGCGCTTATGATAATTTTTGTTTGACAAAATTTTTGTATAGCTTTTGATGGACTTAATTCGAATAAATGTCAAATTTGGATTATTAATAATTTATTACAGTTACTTCCTTTATTAAGTTTTACACATTTTCATGTTACCTGCAAATAAATAATTTATAACGGTTATGGAAATAAAATCATTTTGGTGAACACATACCATTATTTTATTATTCCCCCATTTTCTTTTGATTGACCATAAAAAAAAAGAAGAAACTAGAGAGTACTTTTTATATATCAATGTAACATAACTGTAAAGTGTCAAGTTTGTACATATATCCGGCAATTAAAATAGTACGACCTCTTCGTTGGACACCCCATATATTAACAATTACCTTTTACAACACCCCTACCTAATTTTGAATGAAAAAACTCATAATATAAATAAATTCCTAAAATCATACAAACCCAACAATTGTTGTAATTAATTTTTAAGTTGGCTATATTCGTTCACTACCTACACACTTATTTATTCCAGAAACAAAAATCTTATTTCGACAACGTATTAAATTATACTCTAAAATAATTGATGATGAACCAATTTATAAATAATTGGCCTTAACAGAAATGCTTGTGGCGTAACGAAGGTTCAAGAATTTTGGTATAATCACCTTGTACACAACAAGGAATAAAGGAAAGCAGTGGGTGTCAGATGGAAGAATGTACAGTAACATGCATCAAAGAGATTCCTCTGACAATGTCGGTTATTTTGAGGTTAGCATCTACGTTCCTTGCGTTCCTTCTTGTAGATCCTAGCGGTAATTTCTTAAATTTCATTACTGTAAAATTCACTGTAGAAGGTTTCAAATTAAATAATTTAACGTAAGAGGATTTGAAAGCGTATTTCCCGGAATGATGGTAATCTGCATATAATACTGAAATCCATATGTCACATTTGAATACAAATTGTAAACAAAAAATAATCTACGGTAAATGGAACACAAATTTCAACAACAAGAAAACACACCAACAAAACAACGATTCAATGATTCTACACAAAGGTTACTCGTGTACAAACCTTGTGTTACTTATCCAAGAACTTCCATACATTAGATAAAACTAAACGTAATTATTTTATTAAATGGTGCAAAAACAATTTACAAACCTTTCCACTCTAATTGTCATCAAAAATGTAAGTTCATTAGTTGTCAATCAAAAAGTGAAAATAAACTTTGGGAAAAGACCTCTCGATAGAATCCGTTAAGGTCAGAAGAAAACAAGAGTTGGTCAAGAGAGACCTATCAGGAAAGACTATATGATAAAGGTGTGGGATCCAGCTAGTCTCCTTCGGGATTACCACACCAGTACTTACCACAGTGAGCCTCTGAGGGAATTCAAAACAGATGCAAAATATGTACTTTTAAAATTTTTACTGTGGTGAGTTTTACAATTAATTGTAAAATATCAGTTTCTTATTTTCCAGCAAAAAAGTGAAAATAAACCTAGGACGCCGTCAATGAAAAAATATTAATATATTTAAATAAGGCCCTAAACTCGCTTCACTTGTGCCATAAACAGGTTCTCAACGTTCATCGTTCGATTTAAATCCCAATTTAAATGACGCCATTTTTGTTTTTGCCAACTATTCCTGAATGTAATATATTTTTACTTACGATTTTGCACATGTGGTTAAGTCATTAATCTTCACGTTTCACTAAAATTTGAACGAAATCTGATTGCTACTTTTAATCAGATAAGTGACGCCTTTAACCACTGAGCTACCAGAACATTTAGGAAAATTTACTTTTAATCACTATTTGAGTGGGAAGATTCTTATTCAAATAGTAAAAACAAATCATTGATTACATCGATAGTCAGTTCTATGGGAATGTACAATTTAAAAACGGAATAATTAAAAATATAAATCAGTTCAAGGTTGTAATAATAATTCTCTTTCATTTCTACTTATAAGAAATAAAGTACTAAAAAGTATATTAAGGCTTTATTATCTCAGCGTGCTATTTTATATTTCATAAAATTTGTATTAACAGTTCGAGTTAAGTTCTTACCAAGATAACATATTCATTTATTTCTTTTTAATTCAGTCACTTAATTGTTCCTGTACTTGATAAGCGGTATTCTTTTATAAAATATATGTATAATAATACGAACACTTTAAACGAGAGTAAAGACTAACTACGATAAGTACTTGGATAATTAAAACGTAACATGACCAACACCAAATGTCTCTGCAATGAAGCTGTAACTGCAGTGTGCTGATTACGCGGTCTGGTACACTCTGATAAGAAATACAACCAACTGTTGTTACGTTCCGGTCTTGAGACTTATCTAAGAATAATATTCAAAGTTTGTATTTCTGCAACTAATTAATTGCGAGATTCTCAGAATAATTTAGTTTGCGTATGCGTTATCGTACTTCTTTACCTATGTGTGTAAGTGTAATTTACAATCTCTTATCAAAACCAACAGATTAAAGGAGAGGGAGTATCGTTATAATTGTACCGTATAGTTATACTAATTATTAGCCTAATTTAAGACATATGAAGAGAACACATTTATGTGATTGTGTGATTTATGTCACATTATGTAATCAGTTATTTTCTTTTTTTCAATGTGTTTTTCCTCGGAAATTATTTTGATGTCCCTAGAGCGCCAAAATGTGGTTTTGTTAATTCTGTCTGTCGTCTTTGTCTTGCTTTATTGCTTTTAGTATTAATTATTTATTTACATTTTTAGACGACTGCAGCAGTCTTTATTCTAGGTTTTTCAAGTTTGACACTATTCACATTAAATTAGTGTCAAGCTTGAAAATGCCACCCGTAAGTGGCGAAACAGCCATCTGTGATAAACAAAAATTGTGTTAAAAACGTTTAAAAAGGTAAATAAACAAGACTTTCAATTTCTGTCAACAACTTTCAAACGACATTATTACTGTGCATTCAATTTCAGACATTAACCCTATCTAATACAGTTTGATAAACAAATTCTAAAGGGATATAGAAGCCCTAAACTTCAATGTCTATATTTTAGGTTAACTTTCAAATCATGACTTATAACTGTGTTTTATGCGTTGATTTTAACAATTCGTTTGTTTAATAAATAATAGCCTGCCAACATGATTTTGAGTTGACCAATGTTTTGCGTTTTTTCTAGGGCTTTGACGAGACACAAATATTTCTAGAACTTTGACATGACTTTCTAGATCAATTGATAAGTAACCTTACACAGAAAAATATTGACTAACAAGAATCAAGTAAAAATACATTTGGTATTGAGTAGGCCTATTAGAGAAATTGAATCTGAAGTTTTAAAATTTTATTTTATTGTAGGTATTATTATTTTTTAAATTATTAGCACTTAACGTATTCAATTTATGTCCGTTAATGGATAAGGTAACAACGGAAAAACGAAATTAACTTCTAACGGTACAGTAATATGAACTGTATTAAGATAATCACTTGCTCTGTCAAATGAGATGTTGTAGACTATATATGATGGTTACTTTATTGTCAATTTAATATATTTTATAACACCACATGACACTGACTGCCGCCACATCCAGAATTGGGTGTTATGGGTAAAAATCGGAAAAAAAAAATCTCTACCGGCGTCATATTACATTTATATTTTTGTATTAATAGATTTAACTAATTTAAACATTAGGCTACATTCCTATATATAAAACTCTAATGTTAGTCATCACTTTATTTCCGAAAATTTGTGATTTAACAAGTTGAAATTGAGCAAAGGCTAGAATTTCACAGATATATTTATTTTTGAACAATTTTATCTCTTAAAAAATTAGATAGATACTAAACTAATAACCAAAACTGCTGTTTCTCTCCAATTATGAATTTTTAGAAAGCTAAAATTTAGACATAATTATTCTTTTTTTAAATTTTGTCGTTTACTTACACACGTAACATAATACAAACACTTCACAAGATCCGAGTGTAATTCTTCGTTAGGTAATAAATTATTATTTGGGAAAGTTTGTGGCCACATTATAAGTCCGTTCCTACTCTGCAGCAGGTAGTAGACTGGTTTGGAACTGGTGAATAATTGAACATAGTAACATAGTAGAAGTGTGTAAGTGTTGATACAAGTCTGATGAAGCCGACAGTGATAGACGAAACGGCGCTGTAGCACAAATACGGACTGAAGACAACCTATATAAGGTAATTATAGTATAATTTTTCTGCAAGGTACAGTTAGAAATACAAATCATTTCATTATAACATTTATTGGGAGAAAATAAAATAAATTATGATGTTGGCGATCACGATGTAAAGCTGGTTGGATAATTATTTACTTTTCATTTATTGTTTTCTATAGATTATAGACTTTAATTTTATCACGTTAAATCTGCAATTCATTAAAACTTTTTTTATTTGCCATTCTATGCAAAAATTACTATCAATAATTAAACATGACGACATAATATTAACTTTAAACAGCCTTGTTAAATACAAACTAAATTTAAAATATTTACATGCCGGAGCGAAACATGTATATTAAAATTAGATTAGGTTATATAGTACATTAGTACATTTATAAAGGAACGGTAAACAAATTTGTGATAAATAATATTCACCACGTCTATTAATATCGCACTAATTATGCAGTATAGTATATTAGTGACTAGCAAAGAATAAACTATGTTGGAAAGATATTAATATCAAGAATGTATTGCGTGACATATGAAACACGCCTGCAATAAAAGTACCACTACTGCATTGTTGCTGCAATTAAGTTTACAGCAAGAATTATTGTAGCCGCAGTTTGTTTATGGCAACGTTTCCCCTCACTTATTATACTTCAATATTCTTAAGAAGCATTGTTTTAATTCCATCATGACTAATAAACATAATCGTTTGTAGTCTGACTATTTTAAATTTAACACGTAAACGTTGTACAAATAGAGTTATGTGATGGATTAAAAAGGTATCCGGTGTGATATAACCGTTTTAAGGTCACTTGCGTCTAAAAGTATGGTTTAGAAATGATAGCTGCCTATTGTCTGTTCAGTTCTCTAAAGCCCAATCATATGTTTTGCTAGTTATAGCTATTTTTTGCTGATGAAAAGTAGAAAATTCAGATTATCTCTCACATTTTACACATTACCTTAAAATTTCCAATTACAATATATGTACTGTACGTAACAAAATTAGTAAAAGATTTAAACATTAATTAATTGCAATTGAAAAGTAATGTTAAAATCCGTACAGTAGTGCCAAATTAAAAAATTAACAATTTGTTGCTATTGAGAGGAAATCATATGCTTCTATGTATTTTTGATATTCGATTTTTATTTTTACATACGTAACGATTCGTTAAACCTATAATAAATTTGAAAGTTTAGTAAACCAGGAAAATGATACATCCTTTTTCACCGTTTAATAACTTTACTTATGTGTATATTATCTCTTTACATATTTATCTATTTGAACTGTCATGGCAGGTGTATGAGGTCTTGTAAAGAACAAATGGATTTTTTAACAGTTCGATCTTTAAAAAACATATATATTATCTGTATACCGTAACTTGGCGTCTGGACCCGGACCGTCCCCCCTCGCTCCCTTCCTCACCCAGCTGTTTCCGTGATGAGTCTATTTACAAATGTATGTAAATAGTACGTAAACATGTAAATAATAAGTATGTGATTATGCAAAAAGTAGCTGTGTAAAGAGCTTTCTACTGGCGGCTTTTACAAACGGAATAGTGTCGTGTTTAGTATCAATTTGCTTATATTTTCCTAAACATTTTAACTATGCTGAAAAAAATTAAAAATTATATATCCCATAAAAAAGTTAAATAGTGCAGTGTTAACGCTAGTAGGTGACTCATCACTGAAACAGCTGGGTGAGGAAGGAAGCGAGGGGGGACGTTTCCGGCCGCTCGCAGGTAGCCAAGGGTTCAGACGTTACGGTATACAGACTATACATATCGCACTCTGCAATGGCTGTAGTTTATTTCCGAACTATTTGTTTCTCCAATGCTTTAACCCATATCGATATTGCGTACCTACTACGTTCGCTTGCGGCCATTTGGTCCTTTCAGGTCGGGCATAATCTTGCTAATATAGCTCTGTTTAGTGAAGCTTTTTTAACAGCCATGTTGATGTATGAGCCAAAATTTAACCCTTGGTTTAGGGGAAGAGGTTAGTTCCATTTGATCTCAAAGTCTTCAATAAATATTTTAGAGCGTACAAAAGACCTTCTGTCCGGGACAACCAAAGGTTCTGTTATTTAGTGAATTTGGGGTCCCAGGTTGTACAGTCTCTTGTCACTGCGACCCAAAAAGATCTTTTTTGACCAAAGCTTCCGTTTTTTCAATTCCCATTCCAAGCTCCTTGATTCTTATCTCCAATAAATTTATATTTCCGCAGAGTAAATTATGATGGAATCATGGCAAATCAACTAATTACTTAAGCAAGCGATAGGTTATTTACTTTTTCTATTTGATCTCAAAGTCTTCAATAAAGATTTTAGGGGTACAAAAGACCTTCTGTCCGTGACGTGTCATCTTCCGTCTTATTGCCATTCTAAGCTACTTTTTGGTTTGCACTTCAAACTATCGAAGCTCCTAGATTATTATCTCCAATAAATTTATATTTCCTGCGGATCCAATGACGGATCCAACAATGAAGGAATCATCGGCAAAATCAACTAATTACTTAATCAGTCGACAATTAATTAAATTTGTTTTTATGAAATACAAATCTTTGTTCTTTGTTGTGTTGTTAATAGAGCGAAATAGTGTTATTTAAACTGAAGTATATTATGTAGAAACTTCTAATGTCCATACCGTGCTAAATGTAGTAATAATAATAGAAGAACCATAATATTTCCAATTTTGTAACAAACATAAAGAGAATAAAAATGATAAAATAGTAATCAATTTATCGGAGTTGTGTTCGTTATAAAATAAACCCGACACACCTTGTTGTGTAAGGTATTTTGATAAAAAATATTGATATCTGTTATGTAGACTTTGTACTTAAAACTATAATATAAATTTTGTATTTTTCTTTCACAAAATGTAGATTCACAGTAGGACCACGCTGTAAACTGTAATGCATATTCAACAGAGTATCAACCCAAGATCAGTTTTGAACTAATTGTTGGGGGAAACTTTGCGACGTAATTTGCACGGAGCTTAAATCTTGTATAACAAAATATTATTTGATCTAATTCTCTTATTACAAATTCTAAAAATAGTTAATAAATTATAACTTTTTTAGTTAGTTCATCCTAACAGGATGAAAACAGAACTATAACAACTAATTCACGTTTTCCGGTTTATAAAAATGTAGGTACTTCATGTAAAGAAACAACATTATAAATAAACTCAAATGCTAATATAGTTTTTAAATTGAATGTTAAATAAAATTCTTACAACGCTCTTCGTGTTTGCTATAACTTATTATAGTTACATTTAATTAATATTTCTCTCTTTTTCTTTTGACGTATTTTGTAATAATACTATCATTAATAAACTGTATATAAATATTGCACTAAATTTCCCACTCACCGATCATCAAAGGCAACAAAAACCATTCAAATCTATTCGTGTCCAAAAATGTCAGTTTGGTAGTTGTCGGTCTAGAAGTGAAAATAAACGAAGGTTGCCGTATTTAAAGCAAAATATATTTAAATAAGGGTTCAACTTTGCTTTACTTTTGTGATAAAAGAATTCTCAGCGGAAAATATATTTCATTAAACTCAAAATTTTAATGACGACTATCAAGGTTATTTTTGTTGTTTTTTTTTCAATTATTCCTAAATTTGTATTATATTTTTTCTTGGTATTTTGTACACGGGAATTTTAAGGTAATCGAAAGAGTCAGTTTTGAGAAATTTCTTTTTTATTTATAACAGCCTCACGACAGATGTTTCTTGTTTTTAGCGTTAACTCAGGAATTTTAGCGTTAACTCAGCGACATCTTAGGGAAGACTACCAATATATTTTACGTGAGCCCTTACTTGAGCAAACAAAATTCCACCAAAATCGTGAGAAGTGGTTTTGAGAACATAGTAATTTTTCGATTTATTCTTATAGCAGTTAACACCAAATTTTTAGTTATAGAAGAAAATGAAAAATAAAATTCTCAGGAATTAACAAAGTACCACGTACCGAATTTAACATCATTCAAAAAACCACTTTTTTTGGCCTCAGAGAATTTCAATATTCAACATCAATTTTTTGACCCATCACATAACTTTTTCTACATTACGCATATGTGAGAAAGTAAAAACCAAGCCCTTGAAGAACTTAAGTATTTTATAAAACGCGTGCGCACACACATTAACAGAACAAATTACTCCAATTGATATGATAGTGGGAGAGCGAAACATACTTTAATATACGACAAAACATAGTCCTCAGGAAACATGACTATATAATGCTAAAGTATACATGATTATATAGTAAATCTAATTTACGCACAAGGAAATTTTAAATACAATTTGTTGTAAATATTATTTACATTTCAATAAATAATATACTGAATAATATTTCAAGTGAAAAATATACGACCTAGACTGGGAATTGAACTCAGGACCTTTGGCTTTACCAGGACGCGCCAATGCTCTACCAACTGAGCTATCCTTAGTCGCTTCCTAGCATAGGGCATACACTTCTCACGTGACTTTGCTTTTTACTGCAATTTACGAGTTAACAAATTAATTACATCATTAGAAACGACATTGAAATTAATATTTTTAATCAACTTGGAACCCTTACGTATGTATTATTGATTTTAACGCTTATACGTTTTAACCAGCTAGTATTGTTAAATTAAATAATACTTCAAATAAACAATATACGACATATCATAGGAATTGAACTCCAGGACCTTTATGGGTCAATGCTGTACCAACTGTGCTATCCTTAGTCGCTTCCCTGCATAGGACGTACACTTTGCTTTTTGATGCAATTTTCGAGTTATAAAATTAATTACCTCGTTAGAAACTTCATTAAAATTAATATTTTACTCAATATTTAAAGCCAAAGGTCCTGGGTTCAATTCCCAGCCTAGGTTGAATAATTTTCACTTGAAATATTATTTATAAAAAAATATATTTATTTGAAAAAAATGGGAGGTGAACACGAAAAAGGAGGGAGTTAAGGTGAATAAAGAGCTGAGAGAATAGATCGATTAAAATATACATGCAAAGGTGTGGAGAGTGTGCAGGTCACAGAAAGATATACATGATAAACCTCAGAACGACATTGGAGAGTATAGATCTAAGGAGGGCTGTTTTTAGTGGATGCCCACTGGGCAATGGATTTACCAACCACTACACCACTTTTAATACATACCATAAATAGTAATAAATGAAATATAATGCTGTAAATATTGTTGTACATTAGACCTATCTGGAATTTGTAAACAATTTATTTAGAGCAAATTTTAAAATAAATTCAATTGTGCTTTTATATTGTTCAGCTACGAATATTCACGGAATTATAAATAAGGAAATACATTTATTTTTATAACAAAAGTACTAGGATAACACATATTATTTTTTACATTCATAGATATAGAGAATTAACATTTATTAACCTATGTTTATTAAACAAAAATAATTTAAAAAATGATTTATTTCTCACGTGTAAGTAGAGTAGTAATGGGTACAAAACCTGTGTAGAATTTTACGCGGAATTATAAGTTTTGAGGTTTTTTCAGTCCAAAAATGTAGTTATGGAAAAGACTGTCTGTCTACCGTCTGGTAATGCTCTACTCCTAAACGAGTGGACCGATTTCAATCAAATTTAGTATTTTAGTCATATATCAAGAATTATCGTGTATAACTCAAAAACTGGAAGTACTTGATACACATGAAAAGGACAAAATTATAATCCACTCGATTATTATCAATATTTTTTCAAACGTATTTTTGTTGAATCTCAATAAAAATGGTGGTTCGTAATTTATCAGATTAAAATACAATTCGGGCGCAAACAAAATAGAAAATAAATGAAAATTTCATTTATCATTTCAACAATAAATACAAATATATCGGGCATGGTGCTGTTAAAAAAGACGTAATTTTTCAAAAGAGACTATGGTTTTCAATGAAATTTTGGTGAATTATTTCAATGACACAAATTTTGGAATAATTTCCAAAATACTTAAAAGAAACTTGGCTGCCATCATTTAAATTGATTTCATATCGTAATACATAATAACATAAAGTATTTATGCTTATTGTGTTTATGAGACAAGTTTAGATTTTATTTAAATACAGAAATATTTTTTTAACCCATTGACCTACCAGTTTTCTAGTACCTGTCAACCCCTAGGAAATCCTATTATTTTGGCAAATTTAGATACTTTTATGAACACTTCTCTAACTCTGTTATTTATTATTATATTATCTTCAAACTATCAGAAATTATCAGTTATAATGCATATTAACCAAAAATAAATATTAAAAATAATAACACACAACTGAAAAGCAAATATTTATTAATAAATAAAAAAATTATAAAAAATAAATTTTAAATTAATATAATATTAATAAAATATAAAATTCTACTGTAAAATAGTACTTGTATATCTACCCCAAATATGTTATAACATATAAATTATATTTGTACCATAAATAAAATAAATAATCCGTATATAAGCTACTTATAAACAAACAAAAACACATTACCAAACCTGCATGCAATCACAGTACCCATCACCTCTAAGTAGAGCAATATTTTTAGACTTACCATTGGATTCCTTATGGCCTGAGAACCAGTGTCACTACACTAGTGTATACATAGTATATGTACATATTTACACTTCAACAATCATCCTAATACTTCACTACTGTGTGGTACACCTCGAAACACACATCCATGTGAAGAGGCACTTTACACTGCTTGCACTGAACTCTCGCTTCCTTCCTGAGTCTATGGTCACTGCACACCTTACATCTCTTAGGTATCTCTTCTCTGCAGTAGGAGGAAATGTCGCCCTGATAGCCACATGGTTTTTGAAATGGACGGTCTGTAAAGATATAATCCGATTTCCTTTCTAACAACCAGATCAATTGTTTCATTTATATGATCAATAGGTAGGCCTATATCTGTAACATTTTTACATCATGCAAAACATCATTACTTACACTGCCATAAACAACCGACTCTTTGTTATCTGAGCTAGGCCTAGCGTCCGCCTCCAACTCTTGACACTTGATGTCCCTTCCAATATCCAATATCTGTTTCGTCGTCACCGCAAAACTGTTCAAGTGTCACTCGATCTAATACTTTATCTTCATCATCTGATTCATTTGAAGATAGTTCACAGTTTTCAATATACCTATTAACCTCACTAGATTGTTAACACTTCCGAGACATCGTTACACCGACCGGCGAACACAACCTCAAAACTAAACACCTGTTGTTGTTTACGTATTATTTTAGTATCGCACACCAGGTTAGCCAAGGTACAAAACAAAATACAGTACTGGTAAATCTAATGCAGATTCACGGAGAAACAACCGCCGCTCCAGTAAGTGCTCCAATCTAGTGGGAAAAGGTAAAACTACTAGCAATGACGCAAGATGGAACTCTTCCGTCCAGGAATGCTAGGGCGTCATGGCGGTACGACGGGTATGTTCTGTCCAAATATGCCAATGGGTTAAAATAATCTACAGGTTTATAGTTAAGTGTTATTCTTTTCACTGGCAACTACTGAATATTTACGATGAATGCTTTCGTTTGGTTAGTGTTCGAGTATGAATACGTGTGTGTGAGAAGTTTTATGCTATATGTTTACAACCTTTATAATCAACTATCGCAATAATTATAAGGATCTTTATTATATACTAGCTGATTGCCCAAGTTTCACCTGGGGATAGTTATGATAGTTTTATAAAGAAATAATTTCTTTTAAATAAATACACAAATACAACCTATGATACTTGTTTTAGAAGTAAAAACACCCTTCGAGTGGAACATTTTCAAAACCCTTTCTTAGTACGCGTCTACAGATGTACCCCAAATCAAGGTTAAGAAATTCATAGCTCTAGGCATCTTCGATCCAGAAATTTCGTGATCAGTCAGTGGGTTTTGACTTTTATACATATAGATAAAACATGGTTGCAAGCCTTATCCATTGGCAGATTTCAAGGACTGCATAGGATTCTAGGTAAACAGAATAATAACGTTATTGGTAATTAGAAAATCCTAAAATTCATCATCAGAAAAAGAGATATGAATAAAAAATACCCATAAGATAACAGTTTTTTTTTTAATTGGCGGTGGTTTCAACTACACAATTTTTTTTTTTTTTTATGCTTAACAACGGTTTATCAGCAGAAAACGGAAATCTGTAGCCTACACTTCAATAAATGAACTGAGCGAATATTTACCCAAAACGTAACAAATTGAAATCAAATGCTCAAAGCTATGTGAAACGAGTTTTCATCCAAGGAACATAAAATAAATAGAAACAACCGAGCTCAATAACCGAAATCCTCAAAAGTTTATTGCGAAAATTACGCGTAAAAATAATTCTTAAATTACCTATCTAAATTCATACATAGGCTATTTAATCAAATTAAAAGTAATTTTAACATTATGTCTATCTGTAAAAAGTGAGTACATTTTATACATAAAACAAAAGAATAAATTCATTTTAATTCTACCGTAAACCATTAATCAAAAGCTTTCTCTTATCACTAATTGGAAATGAACGTTAATTTTATGTTCTCCCGTGATAAATGAAAATGTTCGCTATGATACAGGTAGGTAAATGATTTAATTCAATCCATTCATTAATGACTACAATTAATTATTGTGAATTGTTTATAAATCCTTTCAAAATATAATTTCAATACTGAAATCTCTCTGAATAATTACATCTAATAGTGTGATATCAGTTAATTGTTTAATAACAACAAATAACATGTTTCTCAAATATATTTAGCAATAAGAATGTGTTGTGATTGGGGGGGGGGATTTATATTGGGGTTATAGTGAAAATATCTTACCACTGTATAAAATCCGATATTTTGGCATGTCTGTCAAAACCCAACTAGTGAAAACTTATTGACTCAATTCCTAAAAGTATTCGGTCCAGGACGTTTGGAAGGTTAATACAAATATAGTTAGATTTGTTAGTAAAGAAATATTGTTGTTGTCTTAAGGCGAAAAACCACTCTATTTTTATCGCTTATCAAAAAGAAGAAGAAAAGAGTATAAGATAAAGGACGCCTACTCTACGAACATCAGGGTCGAAAGTGTACAAGTATTGGTTAAGATAGAAAAAATGAAAGAGACAGGTCTAACCCAAAACTACGTGAAATAAGGGTGTAGATACAACTATAAGGTAATATACAACTATAGATACAATATATAAGATACAACAAGGTAAGGTCCCTCGATATTGGCAAAGCTTTATTGACTATAGTGGGACATATTGTTTATAAATGTTACAAAATAGGGGTTGTTTATGTTTGAAGTGGAATATATCTAGATCTAATAGAAGAATATTAATTAAATTGGATGTTAAAATTTTATTCACGAGCTCAAAAATATATCAGAATAGTTTCCATGTTTTTATTGTACATACGGTTAAAATTGACAATTACAAACAAACTGCATATGGAATAGAAACAACACTCCAAATTTTAAATCAAAATATTAAAATAGTTCTCTAAAACACGCCTTGACTTTGTGACGTCATGAAAGTATGCCATTTTGACGAAAATGATTCTAACTGCCTCAATTTGTCGTTTTTTTTACACTTTCTGAGAAAAAAAAATAAAAGACAACATTTTCTTCGCTGTTCTAAGTATAAAACTTATATCCCACTAATTATATTTTTTAGAAATTTTCAACACGTGTTGTTTTATAAAAGAAAGTAGTAAAAAAATGAAATAATATTAAATAAAGAAAGAAATTATCATAGGACATTAGTTACCGAGATATTTAAACTTTCACCGGTGAGTCCCGAATCTCTGACCTAGCTCGCTTGGCATTATAAATGTCGACTAAGCGAGCTTTAACTTATTTACAAATTTCTAAGATGAAAGTATAAAACATTGCTTAGAAATTAGTATCAGTTTTGGTTAAAATATTTGTTAATTAATAATTGCACTCAACAAAATTTCATTTAACTATTTTTTTTTTGCAGCTCAGTTTATTCATCAACTATGAAATAATTTAACACAACTTGACATTTTTCGCTGAATATATGTATATAATTTTAAATAGCATAATTTCGTAAAGCGTTAAATGTGTTTAATTCATATTTAAAATATATTTAATAATTGTAGGTGCAAAATTTTGATTTGTAGCTTGAAAATGTTGTTTGTTGTTAGCTACAATTTCGATGAATTGTTTGTAAATATTCAGTTTATAATTGTAGATTTGCTGTTATCATTTGAAAGCTATACTACCAAGAAGATAGCTTCGCGAATCATTCAGGCGTTTTCTAGAGCTCAGTTTAAACATTGGTTTCATTAACATCTGTTCAGTAGATCCCGAGATATTAGAAAAATTTTAAATTACATCTTTAATTGTTTTGGACGTTACATACACTACAGAACTACAGAATGAACCTATATTCTTGAATATACAGGGCGTTTCCAAAAATCGTTCCAACAGTGCAAGAGCTTATTCCTAACATCAAAACCAATGAAAAAATTTATTTGAACATATTTACTACAATACTCATTAGTTTATCGTTTCGCCATTTTCTGTTTTAAACAAATAAAGTCAAATTTTAATGGTAATTGATTTGCAGTTGAAATTTTTCATGCTCTTGGTATAAAGTCACAATTTAAAAAAATATATCAACCCCTTTCTTTTACTCATTACAAAATCGCGGGTATTTAAACTTGTTACAGTAGAATATATCAGAAACCGTTAAATTTAGAAAATATTTATAAGAAACAAAATATTTTCCTGTTTTAACACAATTATTCTTTTATTTTTTCTGTAACTTAAATGATAAATAAAATTGAAAATATTAATTCTTTGTAATTGTCAACAACACCAAAGATAAGCCTAGAATCAAAATTATTGTTTGAATTCTGCAAATTTTATCTCTAAATCTTCCTGTAGCCTAAAGAATAACTGAATCGTCACGTCCAATAATAATATGTAACAACTAATATCTACGGTCTCTTTTAAATATTTTGTACTATTAACGGTTTTTGAAATATTCAAAGTTTTCAAGTGTAAATAGCAGCCACTTAAAAAATTATTAAAGGAAATTCTGGTAATTTTGTTCCAATTGTGACTATATACGCAAAGTATCATGCACAATTGTATCTCTATATAATTACTGCTGAAAATATATGATTTTGTTGTTAAAAATACAAAATGGCGTCTAGATATTAAACTAAGCACTTTAGGAAATGTGTTTTAAAAAACGTTTTATTGGTTTTGATGTGATGAATAAGTTCCTGAACCTTAGGAACCAGTTTTGAAAACATCCTGTATATCCTTAATAAATAAAATTAAAATTAAATGGACAAAGTAATTAAAAATTATACTTTAACATTACTAAAACTAGAAGATATTTTGTTAAAATTTTTATAACATAATTTTTTGAACATATGTTAAGTTTTTGTATAACTCAAAATTTTAGAGTAGTTGCTGGAAGAAAAAGGTAGGTTAACTTAAATAAATCGTTGCTTTTTTGTTGTTGTTAAAAAAATATTTGATTATGATTGGAATACACTTTTTGTTTTAAGGAAGCCAATGTTCAAACTAACGCATAAGGTCTTACATTTTTCACACATAAAGTTTTAGTTAGTTTGTAATATTTTAGTAAAACTCTTAAAATAAATGTTTAATTGTCATTAGATCAGGTTTACTTTGAAAATAAGAGAACCTAATTTTTTGTTGTCGTTACGAACAGTTCTAAAAATATATAGCAATTAATTTTTAGTATAATAACTGACGGTTGAATTAGAGGGAAACAAAAAATAAGTAATTAATAAAACACGTGTTCAGGTACGTAATTGGTTCGTATGGTAAAAGCATTAAACGAGACTACCAAATTAACAATTTAATTTACATTTTGTTTAAACATCAGGCGACACTCAACACTCAATCTCCTTATCAACACGACTAACCATTCTATTTTTGTTTTACTTAACTATAAAATATAAAAATATTATTTGGAAAAAATATATAACTGTTTTCGAAAAGATTTTGTTTGAGTTGAAAATTTAATTTTTGTATAAAATATTTTTTTACTAAAAATTGAAATGATTGGTAGGAAGTTTAATTTTTCAAATATATGGTTTTTTTCTTTTATTATTGGATTTAATAAACGAAATTAAAATTTTAAAGTAGAATATTTAGGAAATAGAACAGTTTTTGTGCACAAAATGTTAATACTATAAGTAAATGAGACATCCAGTGTAAAAATGTTAATGAAAATAATTACTTTAAAATTAGTATTCATATTATTTATAATTAATTGTACATTAGAAAAGTACTAAAATTAGGATTTTTTATTTTATTTTATTTTTATTTATTATTATTTTTTTAAATATAATTTAAGGTCGTATTTCATAAAAAACAATCTTCAAAATATATTTTCTGGACCTCAATATTATGGAGTTAACCAAGGTACCATCTAGCTTCATATCTTCTTGGCTAACCAGGATTAGTTCTAGTTTCTCAAATGTTTCCCCAATGAGCCCTTACTCAGCTTAGTGTCTCTCGCTGTCTCGCTGTTTACATACCTAATTATAATAATTGTGTATTTATCAGTTTACCTTGGACGTTTCCATAATCAAAACCATGTTGTGAAGGGATATTGTTGTACCCAGTCTATCATAAGTATCTTGCCATTCAGGGTTCCATTCGGAACACTCGATGAGCGTGGGCTTTTCCCCGTCATCTTAGCCTCCGTAGAAATCACATGCAGAAGTGATGTTCATCTCGAATCTATTGAAATATGCGTTGAAGCAACCATGAACAGTCATGGTCTATGTCAGGTGGTGATTCATCTCGCCATGTCTTCTTTCTAGCCAAAAGATAGCACTAAGAAACTATTAGTTTTAAATGAGATGTAAAACTGAACCAATTGTAAATATCATACAAACTCTAAAACATGAGCTATCTATAAATAAAAATAAGAAAACCCGAATTTCAAGTACATATTTTTGGAAGTAGAACTGATATATTATGACGTCGTTTATCAAATTAGAAGATATACATCACACTAAATGTACAAAACCAATGTCTGAGAGTTTAATCTATTACTGAATTAATTTTAAAACATGATGTATTGGTTTTATTAAAGCAAAGGTGGATTTTGATACTTATAATTGATAAAATGTGGAAGGGGGTTTAACCATGTATTTAATAAAAACTACTAAATTATGTGCATAAAATAAAAATATCAACAAGTAGATGAAATAACTTGTAAAGCATGGAAATAAATTTCAATGTCAAACAGAATTGAGATCAGTCGTCAAAAACATGGATCCTTTACATAACGGGACAGACACTTTGAAGTGCACGCCCAGAGGTAGTTAATCTCACACGAGTGTGATTAAAACAGAAATGATGAGTCGTAGGGAACGCCTACATCATGTACACTGTAATTAGTTTGACGCCTGTTTTTGTATTTACAAGAATGGGGGGGGGATTAAATAAATTGAGAAATTTTGAATTCAAATCTTTATGAATACATATTTACACAAAAAACGTTTTAACAATCGAACTTGTAGCTTACAACTTGTGGTGATAAAATACAACTTAGTTCATTGTTTAAGACAATTATTTTACTTTGCCATTATAAGTATAGGTTCAGTTTGGCAATTGTCAACAATCCGACCTCTGCTTTTGGATAATCATCACGTTTTGTGGTTTAAGGTTGCCAAAAACGTTATTTTCGACACGCTGTCAGTTGTCGTTGTCATCGGTACTTAAAGACAAGAGCGATTACAAAAATTGAGAGAGGGGAATTAATTTGGTACAGGTAACTACAGACACTGTGTGCTCTTATAGAATTATATTGAAATTCAGAAATATCTAAATGAAAATGTCAAAATGGTTGCCATTTTCAACAGATTTTTGTTCATATCTTGTGTTGTAGTCAACTTAATGACAGTAAAACGAGCTCTCAAGTTGGTAACTTGACTAGTTATTCTGAAAAATGTAACTTCGAAACTCGACGATTCAAATATAATGCAGTTTTCATAAAGTTACGATATTCGGCGGTCCAAGTCACCAACATGAGATTAGGGAGTTCTTCAGCTTCGAGACTCATCAGGGCTGAGATACTGTGACGAGCAAAGCAAGAGGAGACTTTTCAATATATCACATCTACGAGGCCCGGTAAGTCTAGCCGTTTTGAAGAATACAATGATATACACAATAATGAAGTTCTGAAAACCTTTGTAACAACGGTTTTAAACAAACATAACCTACTGGGTCTGCCAATACAATTTAACATTTCCTACAAGGCCCAAGAACCAAATTTTGTACATTATATTTAGCCAATATATAACGGACCTGGGTACGTACCAAGATTACGCCCATCAACTTCCTAAATTATAGAATTATGTTTTTATTTAAATGCTATATCTACAATTTTTCAATTTGTCTGATTAATCTATAAGTTTTGCTTACATAACTCTGTTAATCATTAGGTAATTCAGGAATGCAACAGATATCTTGTAAATAACCTTTTAATTTTATTTTCAGTCTTTATTTGTTTAAATATGTTAATGAAATATTGACAGTAAAACCTTGTTATTCATTACAGCCAAACCTAGACTTTTCAAATAATGAGAGTCAGATGAGTGTTTCTATTTCATTTTGTAAAATGTTACAAACAAAAGTTTGAACACAAAGGAAGTCATGTTTTGGTTGTGCTGCACTCAATTGTCAGAGCGGTTAAACAATTAGGAAACACGGTAGGAAAGTTTGGTTTGGAAGTTACATCATTAAATTACCTACATTTATGTTGGAACAAAATGTTTGGTTTCTATATCTACAGGTTTCCTTTATCTGAGGCGCGTTGTTAATAATCATGTACGACTTGTGAACAAACACACCAACTGATTTTTGTTCGTATGTTAATTTCCATGGTTCTTATATAAAGGCTATATATATATATATATATATATATATAAATTTTGTTGCAAGTTGTTAAGTGATATTAAAACAGTAATTATTCAAAGAACAAGGTAGAAAGAAGGTGGATTATACAAATTTGTATTCAGTAAGAAGAAAAAAATTCCTAAATATCATTTTTAGTGTTTAAATTAATGAGTCTAGAGTCTGAAATTTCAGTTCTTTGATATGACAAATTTATTATATTATCATTTAGAGATGGGTGCTTTTAAAATAAAATACACATTTTATATTAATTTATTTTTATCGAATTTTGTGTTTGTTATGTTTATTTATTTCAGTAAATCTTCTGGAACAATGACAAAAAACGTAAATGATTGCCACTTTAAAACAACTCAGCCGATTTTTCTACCTTAGATAATTCCGAAAGTAACTTGACTACCAAATCTGGTGTAAATTGTATAAAGGCTATAAAATTTAAATCTTTATGAACTATATATAATAGTAATATTAAATGAAAGAAGTAGTATTTTGCGTTTCCATAAAAAACTGTGAAAAATGTGTAACTCCCAATTAAATACAGGCAGGCTTATACAAAATGTGATTTAAAAAAAAATCAAAATTTAACTATCAGACCTTGTAATGCACCACTTAATTAAAAAGGAATGTGTACCGAAAATATAAAAATTTTGTTTATCGGGTGCCCAAAAATAAGGTTTAATAGTTTCTCAACTAAGCTTTGATTAATGATAGTGAAATACAAAACAGTTCAGTGGTTTGTGATGATCACAGTTTTGTAACATAAAAGTTATATATTGTGTGGACAGTGGACATCAATCATTCATATTACTGGTGTTCAAACGTTACAAATGTTCGGTCATCTGGTTATGCAGTTTGAAACCTGTTTTAAATTCTTTAAATGTAACAACTATTTGGTGATAAAATAGCTCTCAATTACACACTATTCATTGTTCACCCATTAATAATTCAAAATTGCATGATTAAGAAGTGTAAAAGTTTCGTCATCTTCAGACTTTTATCTTATTTTTGGAACGCTGAGTTAATTTTTTTCGGAGTTTAAACAATATGTGATTTTTTTAATTTTAACTTTTTGTCTTAAAAAAATTACATTATTTAAATTTCTTGCGTTTACATAAATTAAGATTGGGTTAAGTGAACTTTTCTTCCTTCTTACGGTTTTATCATTCTAAAATGTAACAGATTTATTCAGTTTCACTAGGGTGGCAACAAATAAGCTCACAACTGAACAATTTTCAAATGTTCATCTTTTAAAAAAATCAAAATGGTATGTTTCACTTAAATCCACTTTGTCGAGTTTTTAGAATAATTAACTCAATTTTGTCACTGGTTCAGTAACTTAAACCAATTGGCCAATTGGTTTTTGTTGGCCAATTGACCAATTAAACCAATGGCGACGCTTTAAATTAGAACTAATTTTGATTAATCACAGGTTTTCATGAAACATAAATATCTAACAATTTTGTATAACTGAAAAGTTCCTTTGTTATTGGTTTATGCCTAACATTGAATTGAAGTATCACGGTTTTTATAGCCTAAGTATACTTTTAATAGCTCCTGTTACAGACTCTCAAATATCATAAGCAAGTTAAAAACCAGCATTGCTTGTATAAGATTTGTTCCACGTGGTTACGATCGTATTTTCCCCTTTAAATTCAGTACAAAAATAGATCGATAGTAAATATAAGATTTAATGTTTTGTTAAAGTTATCAATTGATGTGTTTCCATTAAAAATTGAGGCAAAATTTTTAACTGTAGCTTTTTACTGTTTTAATTACCATAATAAGTCGAGATGGTTGTCATTTCTCCGAAAATGACGGTCCTTGAGTTATGGGTAAAAAAAATTAAAAATCAGTCGTAGTGCTGTTCTGAAAATCGTATTACAAATAACAGGAAAATCTCTTTATGGAATAATTTCCAAAATAATAAAATGAACCTTCACTTCCGCCGTCATATAAATTAATTTCCTCTTATAATATTTATGTTTATTACCTTTATTATGCAAGCTTAGACTTTATTTAAATAAAGATTTTATTTTATTTTTAAATAATTGAGGTTAGGTTTTACTCTTTTATTGGCAACTTCTAATATTTCAATATACGTACTTCTTGTATGGATGCGTGAGAGATAGTTTTTGTAATATTTTTGCATCCTTTATTTGAATCAATTATCGCGATAGTTATAAGGACCTTTATTATAAAATTAAATCATGGAATTCAAGCCTTAGACTTACTTTTGGAAGATTTCAAGGACTTCATAGAAGGTTCTAGTTTAAGAGATTGACGACCTTAATATATATTCTACATTGGTAAATAGAAAGTCCTTAATTTCGTCATAAAAAAGTGATATTTGAGTCAAAATTACAATTAAAACAAAATATGATATTTTTTAAATTGCATAAATATATTTTCTTGCTTAACAACAGTTTGACTAATGTTTAATAAGGTTCAGTACTTCAAGAATGTATCGATAATAAATGTTAGATTTGAAGTTTTTAATATAATAGTAACTTTTTCAATTGATTTATTTTCATTAAAAATTTAGGCACAATTGGAACTTGCGGTGATTTCGTCTCCGTTCCATGTAGGCTTTTTATTTTACATCTATGCACGGCAGATTATATACCTGCCCTCGGACGAAGCTTGGTCCGTTTTTGTACAACAAGCATTCAGTCTTTTCAGTGTCGTGTTTTTTTGTTTGTTTTTTTTTTTTTGGTCTCATCATCGCCATTTTTAACAAAATGATCTACTAAGATCATTGTAGTTGAGTTTAGCCACCCGAGGTAATTTATATTTTACGCATTCACGAATTAGATGTCCATAAATTAGTAATTATTTTGTAGTGTTAATGTTAATTGTGTAAACTACATTAGGAGTTGACTTACATAGATTTAATTAAGTTTAATTAGAGATAATACTGCAAAGCTATTTACCTAAACTAGATCCCATCTCTGGGTATTGCTAAAAAGTTGGTGCAGTCTCTTAAATTGCACATTCGCTTTTATAATTAATAATAAACCAATACTCCATACCAACCACTATCATTGTTTTGTAAACTGTAGACTGTCGCAGTTTTAATTAGGTCCAGTTCTATAATACGATTGAGTTTTCCCTACTTAAAACAATGAATACAAAAAGATTTATATATTTATATAACTACAGCACTCGAAAATGTGAGGCTCAATATGTGGGTTGAACTGTTAAAGTTTTGTGGGTTTAGGAAATACACATTCTTTCATGGGGGGTTAGACCCCTCTCTTTTAACTTACCAATTAGCTTCTTTTCGTCTTGGTCAACCATTTTTATTTTCTTACCCTGACACTATTATGCGAGAGCTAGGGCGTAATTATCTTTTTGTTATTTTCGTCTTTTTAAAAAAGTGAGGATGACTAAGAGATTTTCATTCTTTAAACAATCAGGTAAATATATGTCCATACTATGAATTTTAATTTCGATTAAAAATATGTACAGTTTTGTTAGCAATATTTTATTGATTTAGTAGTACTTTACAGTTTTTACTTAGTACACTTAGTACAGTCATAAAAGTAACATAATCTTCCACGTCATGTTTTCAAACAGTAAAGAAAATTACATGAATCACAACCGTGCTCTATTTAACAACATATTTTCTTTGACGTCTAGGGAGCTAGGAAAGCTTTTAGTTACTTCAACTCAAAGTACATTCGTTAAAATCAAATCATGTCATTTTGTAAATAAAATATATTATGAATCGTAGTTAAAAATTATTTTTTACTATGTTTAAGTAACTAGGGCCCAGACATGTAAACATTTAAGCTTCAAAATTTTACCTTATCACTTTAAAAATTATACATTTAAAAGGACATTTTAGTTTTTCTCTTCCCACTATGTTGGTAAAACTGTTTTTACGATCATCGAGCGATATTCTTTCGTTTAAAAATGTTTGCCAATGTTCACAAATACTTTATTCCTAACTTCTTCAAATCCTTCATAACCAGCAAAATTAATTGTTGCAAAACCATTGTATTTTCCCCCATGTACAGGCTTATCATAAAACAATGGTGGGGTTTTGAACATGATTTAAATGAAAACAGAATTACTTACAGATGATGTTGTTTATTTATCTAAATCGTCGCCTGAAACTTTTTTTTTTTTACGTAAATAATAAATATCGATGTAAATTTTGCGCCATTAGTCGCTTGGCAAATTTCCAATCGATAATCAAGTTCTTCCAAACGTTAGTTAACATGTCTTTGTTAACGGTTGTCATTGCTTCATTAATCCTGTTCCATAAGTGATTTAGGTCACGTATTTATTCTCGATAAACAATGTTTTTGATGTACCCCACAAGAATAAATCGCAATGTGTCAGGTCTGGACTCCTTGCCGGCCTATCCATCGATGTCAAACTTTTTATTTAAATGCACTTAAGTGCGGGGGTGCGCCAACTTGTTGGAAATAAAGTTGTTGAATATTTTCGAGTTCACCCAGCTGAGGAAAACAATAATTGATAACATATGAGGTACACAATTCCATTAATTGTCTTTTCAGCAAAGAAGAAAGGCCCTATCAGACGATTTTTAATCACATCACACCAAACATTAACTTTAGGTGAGTTGCGTATTTTCTCAAAAATTGTATTTGAGTTTTCAGATCCACATATGCGTGAATTGTGTCTTAACAGATCCATTGATATGGAATGTATCTTCGTCGGAAAAAAATATATCATCTAAAAATGATTGGTTTTCATCAATCTTGTTCAACATTTCAACAGCGAAATTAAAACGTTTTACACCATCATCAGATTTCAATTCCTGCAATAGCTGGATTTTATATGCGTGTAATTTCACTCTTTTGTGTAAAACTTTGTGGATTGTTGTTTTTGGAATACCTAACTCTAGGCTTCGTCGAAGTTTTGACTTCTTAGGACTTCTCATTGCAGATTGTCTAATAAGTTCAACTTTGCTATAACTATAACAGCAAAAATATATTATTATAATTCTGTTAATTCTTCACATAGATAAATATAAAATCTAAAAATACATCTTAACATAAAACAAAGTATAAAAAATAAAAGCATACGACAACAAAATAAATCATCTCACTTGCTAACAAAGTCTTGATTTAGATAGTTGAAAAAATGTTACAGAATAGAGACAGTTGCTAAAACTACCAATCAGATCGGCTTCCTGGTACACTTCCTTCCTGGATGAAACGTGATTCCTATATCAAATGTGAGGGACGCCGCCTTGGCAATATGTCAGCGTTTACGCTTTTATTAAATATGGGTCTAGTTTTTGTGAAACATACATGCCAGAATTTTATGTACATTAAAACAATAATTCTGATTCTTAATGATAAAATTTTATTTAAAGAACAAATTGGAATATTATTAATTTCAAACTTATATTGTTGTTAGGGTTCGTAGACAGAACGTCAATGGTTATTATCTTATTTTGTCGCTCCATGTGTTTCATCAACAGTTTTAACTAGTAATTTGGTATTTAATTGTCTATCCCCTTCAGGTTTCATTTTTATATCTGAATTCTTTCCTCTGAATTCCCCGTCCTTTGATCATTTGGATATCAGGTATGAGGCTGACAGAAGAATTAGATTCAGGAGCACACTAATATTGAGTACAGGCGTAGCAATCCCGAGGGACTAACTGGATATACACCTTTTTTAATGTAGCACCTGGCTTTCATCTTGCCTATCAAATATCTCTTGACCAAACTTCTTCTTGTTAAACTCGTCTTTATTTATGTTCATCAATTCCATTTTTATAAAATGATGATGACGGAAAGGTTTATCGCCTTTAAACAAGAAAAAGAAATTAATTGTAAATCTTTTCCAAAACGGTTGATCACCCGCCTTAACACTTTAGAAGAACATAATATATACAGAAGCCTGAAACTATACCCGAATTGTGTTATCAATGAGAAATTGAGTTATTCTTTCAATGAAATATTCAGTACTATAATTCTCCTCCAACAACAATCCTAAATAAACAGACATCTTCATACACCAACTCTATTTAGTTGCAACTTTATCCACATGAAATAGTGACCTAATTGATATAAAACTTATTAATTCTATTTGTTAGTGTGCATAGTTTTTCTTATGTGTTTTTTATTATTCGTAATGACAAGTAAAAACAATTTAGGCGTTAATAATCCCAAAATGGGAAACATTAAAAAATGTATGACATTGATTGTGTAAGATTCTTTGAGTAGATCTGAAGATGGTGCCATAGACATCTGAAACCGGTAATCTACACTTATTTCTTGAAGATTGTTGGACGGACTAAAAAAAAAAAAAAATGTAATTATGAATAATTAAATAATATATCGTTAATTTATTTTAAACGAAACAATATCTCTCCATAATCGTAAAAACAGTTTTACCAACATCATAGGAAGAGTATAACGAAAAAATCCTAAAATTTGCTGACAGTCTTTTAAACTTTGAAAGTGGAAGGTGAAAATTTGATACTTAAAAGGTTTTATGTCTTGGCCCTGGTGAAAATTTGATACTTAAAAGGTTTTATGTCTTGGCCCTAGTATTATAAACATCCTACAACTAAAAACCAAGCTGAAATTTTACCTGTTAAATCGCCACAAGGGGTTGTAACCCGCTCTCGGGCGAGGAAGCTTAATACAACTAACATTAGGCCACTCCCCTAATAGTTTGTCACGCCTTCTGGACCACGTCACTTGTTGCTGTATCTTTGATACAACACGTATTTGACGTTAGTTGTGTGTTAGCGTGATTGTGTTTTTTGACTTCTCAGTTTTAGCTCTGAGATGCATGCTTAGATATTAAGGTTGGTGCTATTCTTATTTAATTTTACTTCTTACATAGGCTTAGTTTCTAGTTTCACGTTTCTTTAGTTTTTAGTCACTTGATAACGGGAATTGATTCTTATTCCCGAAACGTCGTTTTTGATCTCTAACACACAAATGATGGCAAATGTCTGAAAAATGCATAATAATAAAATTGAACTTCCATCATTAACAAATAACTTCAAACAGAGAATTATAAACATATTGCATGGAAGTAAATATGAATTTTGGACATGCATTTCACAATCAATTTTTATTTACATAATGGCATGTTTTGATTAAATTGGATATAACGAATGTTTTTATAGTTTAAGTAAAATTAAAAGGTTTTCTAGCTCCCTAGACGTCAAAGAAAATATGTTGTTAAATAGAACACGGTTGTGATTCATATAATTTTCTTTACTGTAACTGCGTGACGTGAAAGTTCATTTTACACTTATACTAAGTACTAGAACTGTAGATTATTAAGAATTAATAAAAGTATTGTTTTAAAATAAATTACATATTTTTAAACGAGATAAATAGTTGAAATTAATAGCATGTACATTTTTATCTTGTTTAATGTCGGAAAACCTTTTGGTCATCGTCGCTTTTTTTTAAAAGAAAAAAGTAACATTAAAATAAAGCCACCCTAAACATCTCATAATAACATCAGGGTGGAAAATAAAAAGAGTTGGTCAAGATGAAATGAACCTGATTGGTAAGGTGAAAGAGAGAGGTCTAACCCAAGACTGCATGAAACAAGGTGTAAATTAAGCTGAGACACCTCGTTTTATGAACTTTGAGAAATTACGACTTTAAGTACATGATAGACTGAATGATAGATTTTTATTTTTGTTACCAATAATTCACAAACTGGCATTTTTTTTTTTTTGAAGAAATGGCTACTCTCTCGACGTAGGTATCGCAATCAAAACGGTAACAAGCACATATTACAAATACATACCGTAAAATCTGTAATTCAAAGCTCTGCACTCAAATCTACCTGATAATATAATAAAATTGAGATAGCAAAGATCTGAAATTTTAGACTCTGAACTAATTAATTTTAAAATTGAAAAAGGATATTTAGGAATTTTTTTATTAGTGTATAATTATACAATTGTATAATTCACCTTCTATCTCGTTATATGGAATTTTTGCTGCATTAAGGTCACCCAATTACACAACTAGCAAAAGAAGGAAATACAATTTTAGAAACAAGGAAACATAAGAATAAAAATCAACTTGTGTTTTCACAGGTCGTACATGGTATTAACAAGCACCCTCTAATAAAGGAAACCCGTAGATATAGAAATCAAACATTTTGTTCCAACATAAATGTAGGTAATTTAATAATTTAACTTCTAAACCAAACTTTCCTAACCATGTTTCCTAATTGTTTAACCGCTGTGACATTTGAGTGCAGCACAACCAAAACATGACTTCCTTTGTGTTCAAACTTTTGTTTGTAACATTTTACAAAATGAAATAGAAACACTCATCTGACTCTCATTATTTGAAAAGTCTATCTAGGTTTGGCTGTAATGAATAACAAGGTTTTACTGTCAATATTTCACTGACATATTAAAAACAAAATGGAAACGAACAAAGAAAACAAAATAAAATAAAATGTTTATTTGTTAGAAATATATCTGTTGTATGCGTTGATTACTTAATGATAAACAAAGATTTTCGTGCAGATTGATAAGAAAATGAAATGAAATAATAAATTACAAATATAATTTTATAGTTAAGCAAGTTGATGGACGCCATCTTGGTATTTATACAGATACAATGCAAAACTCGGAGATCCGCTAAATAAAATGTACAAAATTTGATTTCTTGGGCTTTGTAGGAAGTGTTAAATTGTATTGTTAGACCTAGTGGGGTATGTTTGTTTAAAATAGTTGTTAGCACCCGTTTTCAGAATTTCATTATTGTGTATATTATATTATTGAAATCGAAAAAGTCTCCACTCGTTTTAAAATTAAATTTTTGACAATAACTTGTCAAGTTACCAACTTGAGAAATCGTGTTATTAAAATTACATGGAGAATTGAAATATGCATATTTTCACATAATTTAGTGCATACAAGTCGAATAACCTACAAGACATGAACAAAAAACTGTTCAAAATGGTCGCCATTTTTATTTTCAATATAATTCTATACTAGCACACTATAGTCCCCTGTACCAAATTAATTTTTCTCTCTTAATTTTTGTATTCGTTCTTGTCTTTACGTACCGATAATAACGGCATGTCGAAAATAACGTTTTCGGTAACTTTAGGCCATTAAACGTGAATATCGTTCAATAACAGAGATTGAAATGTTTGGAACCTACACTTCTTATAATGGCTAAAGAAAATAATTGTTTTAAACAATGAACTAAGTTGCACTTTATCACCACGTTGTAAGCTACATTTGTTCGACTGTTGAAACCTTTGTGTAAATAGAAATGCATAAAGATTTAAATTTCTCAATTTATTTACCCCCTCCCCATTCTTGTAATTACAAAAACAGGCGTCTAACTAATTACAGTGTACATGATGTAGGCGTTCCCAACGACTCATCATTTCTGTTTTAATCACACTCGTGTGAGATTAACTACCTCTGGGCGTGCACTTCAAAGTGTCTGTCCCGTTATGTAAAGGATCCATGTTTTTGACAACCGATCTCAATTTTGTTTGACATTGAAATTTATTTCCATGCTCTACAAGTTATTTCATCTACTTGTTGATATTTTTATTTTATACACATAATTTAGTAATTATTATTAAGTGCATGGTTACACCCTCTTTCAGGTTTTATTAATTATAACTATCTAAATCCACTCTTGCTTTAATAAAAACACTACATCATGTCATAAAATAAATTCTGTTATAGATTAAACTCTCAGACTTTGGTTTTGTACATTTAGTAAGATGTACATATTCTAATTTAATAAACGACTTTCAAAAAATATATGTTCAACTTCCAAAAATACGGATTTCAAATCCGGTTTCTAGGGTTTTATTTTGCTTTTTTTTTTTACAGATAGTTAATATTTGAGGGTACCCTACATTGTATGATATTGACCCTTTGTTCTCATTTATATCAAATTTAATACCATTAGTTTCCTAATGGTAAAGGAGACATAGCGAAATGAATTACCACCTGACTTTGCCCTACAACGTATATTTCAAGAGTTTGTATATCACCATTCCATGTGATTTCTGCGTAAGCTAAGATGGTGTCGCAAGTGTTTTTAATGAAGCCATAAAAGTTAAGCCACGTACGCAAGACTGGGTATAACAATATCTGCGGACAACATAGTCTACAAAAAAGTCCAAGCCAAACTGGAAAATAATTGTGAGAACCCTCAATTTAAATCATAAAGTCCAAAGTGTCGGACTCCAAAAGAAGGAAACGGCGAGAGACACTCAGCTGAGTGATGCTTCAGTAGGAAACAGTCCAGAACTAGCCCTGGGTAGCCAAGAAGTTATGAAGTATGTTACTATGTGATGTTACGTTGGATAGCCCATAACATTGAGGGCAAGAAGAGAAGTGTGTTTGTTATTGAGTCTTCTTAGGAACAAAACCTAGAAGTGTGGATCCTACAAAGTTTCCCTCATCTTAAAAAATATTTTTGTATATTATTATTTTCAAAAAAATTACTAATAATCTAATTTATTGTAACAACAGCCGGTGGTTATATGTTTCCCCGTTAATAACCCTCCCCCTCTCCATCCCACAGGTGAGATAATTGGCCTTTATGTCATAAATATTATCATTTCTCAACCCTTTCTACTTTAACCTTTCCTCTCTCTTCCAATTTAAATTATTTAGACTTGTTATATATATATTTGGTAGCTTGAAAATGCCTAACGGAGATTATTATTATTTCCATTACTAATAATCTGATAAATAAGCTATTGATTCTTTATTATTATTATCTTTTCGCTGAGAATTTTTTACGTCAATGATATTTTGGTAAACATCGGACAATTTTGAAAAAAAAAATCGACTAAAAATGATCGTTGGATTAATTTTCTTCTTCTTCTTTTTTACCACCAAACCTTGTTTATGATTTTCTGTAATAATACATCTAATTATAAAATAAGATATTTAACATACTATCTTGTTGTTCTACTAAATGTTAGTAGTTATTTTAGAAAACAAACCTTAGTAACTGCATTAGTTGACATAAATGATAATTCTGAATGAAATGTAAAATTAAACTTACCCAGCAAGGAGAATGAATTATTATTGTGAATTATAAGTTTGCAATGTTTAAGAGAAGGTTTATCAATTCCGCAGGAATGAGGTTTGATTATTTCATTCAATAACGTTATGCTTTCTTGGTTTATTTTCAATCTTGATAAAATCTTAACTAGTTCAAACCTTATATCTTTTAAAAAGATAAGTTATACTTGTTCGGATATATTTGCTTTAAAATTACTAACAATTAAATTTTCTTTATCTTTCCAAATGTTAAATATATTTAGAATTTTGGATTTCACATTAAACTTACAAATAAATGAATTATTAAATTTACACATGGCGTTATTTTTTTCCTCATATATATATATAAACACAAGACAATCGTTAGATTTTAAAATATCTTACCAAATATATTGATGAATTAAAAAAAACTATTCACTTTCTCTCAAACACATAAAATTACGAAAACTATATATTCGTAAAAAAATATATATATTTCGAAATATTTTGTGAAATACGACTTTGAATTATTAAAAAAAAAATATCTTAATTTAAACATTTTCTAATTTAAAAAAAAATTGAATACACTACTACTATATTAAATGCTGAGCTTGACTTATGAGAAAACGTATACAGTATAACAAATACACAGAACACAATTCTCATAAAAAATACGCCTAAGTATCAGACGCGTTTCAACGACAAGGTCGTCCTCCTCAGTGATACACCAGGTACACCAACCAAACCACAACTCACACACTTTAGTTGTGGTTTGGTTGGTGTAGCTGGTGTATCACTGAGGACGACCTTGTCGTTGAAACGCGTCTGATACTTAGGCGTATTTTTTATGAGAATTGTGTTCTGTGTGTTTGTTATACACTACAACTAGCTTTATCAGCTAACCAGCAGTTTATACTCTGACATATAATCGTAATAGTTTACAAGGTGATTGCCCACTACCAATACCTGCATGTGCCATTCACCCCGTAGGCACGGAACGACAACTGCCATCACACCTTAGGGTTGGGTTGCCTCCTCCGCTGATTCGTCGTACCGAAGCACATCTCCTCCCCCGATATTCACCGGTGAGGACTTCACCGTAACCCTGGCAGGGGGCCCTTACATGGTACTACCATCCGGAGCCAGATGGACCAAGGTTTTTTTAAGAGGTGTTACTTCTCTATCCCTCCTCCTTCCCATAACAATGGGCTCCGGGCTAGGGACCGGTATAGCGGAGTTAACATTTTCTAATGTACAAATTTAAACAATATGTATATTAATTTTGGAGTAATTATTTTCATTAACATTTTTAGACTGGAAGTCTCATTTACCTATAGTATTAAAATTTGTGTACAAACACACCTCTCTATTTCTTAAATATTCTACTTTAAAATTTTAATTTCATTTATTAAATTCGAAATATAAAGAAAAAACTACATTTAAATTTGAAAATTTGAACTTCCCACCAATACTTTTAATTTTAAAGTAAAAAGGGGGAAAATATTATATGCATAAAATTTAATTTTCTATACAAACAAGGTATTTTCTAAAACACTTATATATTTTTTTCAAACACTTTTCTTATATATATATATATATATATATATATATATATATATATAGGCCTATCCGCTATTAACTATATAGGAAATTACAACAAAAATAGAACGCATATTGAAATTAAGCGTTTATAGTTACCTTAAAAATGATGTTTTAACAAATTGTAAATAAAATTATTAATTTGGTAGTCTCGTTTAATGCTTTTAACATACGATCCAATTACGTAGCTGAATACGTGCTTTATTAGTTAATTAATTTAAATTTAATTTTTCATTAAACCGACTGTTAATATGTTTAAAATTATTTGCTATAAAGTTTTAGATTTGTTCATAACAAAAACTAAAAAATAGATTCCCTTATTTTCAAAGTAAGCCTGATCTAGTGAAAATAATACGTTTACTTTAAAAGTTGTACTAAATATTACAAACTAACTGAGAAATTTATGAGTAAATAAATTTTAGTTAGTCAAGGCGTTAATCGCTAATTTTAGAGAATTAGTTTAATATTTTTATTTAAAATTTGGTGTGTTGTTTTTACTTGATACAAGCAGATTGTTTGTATTTGTCCAGTTTAACCGTACTTACAATAATAAGAAACAATCTATAAGCGAATAATTCAGAAGTATTTTGGAGTTCATAAATAACATTTTAATTTTCAACTTAATTAAAATCAATTGATTAGATTCCGAAATATTAAAAATAAAACATGAACGACCCCTATTTTGCAACTGTATTTGTATCTTTATAATTTATGAAACAATATGACCATAAGGGGTTCACTATATGGAATAAAGGATTGGAAATCTCGAGGGACCCTAGCTGGTACTTCACCTTTTTTATGTAGTCCTTTGTAGACCTTCCTTTAATCTTTCCTATCTTGACCAACAATTGTTCTCTTTCGGCCTTGACGATATTTGAGGATTAGGGTTCCTTCAGACTACAAAACAACTATATTCTTCTTTATACTATATTCTTCTTATATATATATATATATATATATATATATATATATATAAAGCAATAATGACCAAGAGGCTTTTACCTTTAAACATAAACGAAAACAATAATATTTCCTTTACTACCAAATCTAACTGTGTATTTGTATTAATCTCCCAAACAAGAAATTAGATGTCCGTGGCGGAACGCTTATAGGATTTTTGATCGATACTATGACTTTACTAATTGGGTTACACAAAAGCAGACAGACATCATGCCAAAATATCGGTTTTTATACAGGGGTAGGAAAAATTAAAAGTTTTTATAAAACAATTCACTGATTTTACCCCATTAAATTAAATAATACCATTTTAGAAGAAAAATGATTATTAGTTTTAGAATAATATGTTAATAATTAATGAAACTTTGAAATATATTATATACATAACCGTTTCACATATACCCCTAATTGAAACGTAATTTATATAACTTAGAAAACTGAATATTGCCAACAGTCTTTTACAATTATTAACGCACCAGTCTCGTTTTATTCCTGAAGGATTCTGATCCTTATTTGTAATATCAGCTACAATATTCTGCGTTATTTTTGTAGTTTTTACTTGATATATATTTCGAGGTTGATATGTTATAACATTGTTAACCTAATTTTAAAAAAAAAATTATTTGTCTTTTATCTAGGTATTATTTACATATTGAATAAATCATAATAATCTTTAAGAAACTATCTTTAAATATATATATATATATATATATATATATATATATATATTTAAGTGCTTAAAAGACCGTACGCAAATCCACTACATTCACACCGTTTATTTTCATACTACCCCCCCCCCCATTGGAGCTTATTTATGGTGATTTGGGTTCGGCAATCCCGAGGTTCTTTGCTGAACCTACACGTTTTTAGGTAGTCTAGTATAAGACGACATCTTTCCAATCAAGTTCTTTTCATCTTGACCAACTATTGTTATTTTCCGAACCTGATACTATTAGAGTATGCAAGGGCGGGAGGGTTTTTATTTTATGTTTTTTTTTTTTTCCAATTTTATAAAACAACAATTACCCAGAGGTTCGTCACCAAATTTTTTTTTTCCATATTATAAATTCAACTATATTTACCGTTTAAAAATAAGTAAATTTTGTTAGCAATCTTGTAATGATTTATTAATACTGTATAGTTTTTATTTAGTACAGTCATAAATATAAAATGAACTTCCATGTCACGCAGTCAAGCACTAAATAAAATTACATGAATCACAACTGTGCTCTATTTAACATATTTTCTTTGATGACAAGAGAACTAGGAAAGCTTTTAGTTGTATTTCATATGTTATATTCAATTCGATTTTAAATCAAAACTTTGTAAATAAAAATCAATTGTGAAATGTAAATCAAAATTTAACTTTGATTTCATGATAGAAACATGAAATTTGGTAAACGTTAGTGTGCTCATATATAACTCTATTGTCCTATTAAAAATATCAAAATTAAGGACATTTTAAAGGGTTTTTTCATATCTAGTGTGTTATTTTTTAACTTAGAATACATTAAATTTAAACTATCCTTCGAGTTCCAAATTAATTGCGGCGGGCAAAGATCATTTTTATGTAAAATCGTTACAGTAGATTTTTTTTTATGGCAGGTACTCCCAAATTTGGATTTATGGAAAAAATGAAATAAAATAACATGAAGATATAAGAAAAGCATGCACTCATGCCTCATTTTACACTTTTTAAACTCAAGAGACATAAAAACGTATAATCAGCAAATTAACATTGATATAAATATTTCTGTACTACGTGCACATACCACATCGTTGACACTTTTTGTTTTAGAAGGATGTATAGTGCTTGATGATTTACATTACACATTAATGTTAATAACCAAATTGCTAAAGGTTTACACAAGTAAAGCCAGATTGAATCAGGAAACCCATGCCTATTCTAATTGGTATGAATATTCAACAGATATTTATTCAGAAACACCTGTTTATTCAGACGGATTAATTCCTCAGCAAAAGTCTGACAACTGAGATCAGCCACTCCAGTATAGGCAGATGTACTGAATTGTTAATATTTTAATGCTTCAACGTTTCGTAGTTAGGTGGAAATTTGTGCTGCATGTAAATGATCACCAAATGTATCAGTGGAACATTTTTTGTTTTGAGTTTCTTTTTGGAGTTTAAAGGCGAAAAATCATTTTGGCCACTATCTCCTTCAAAACATTGGACAAGAAGATGCTCCACGTTAAAACTTACAAATAACAGATTAAAAACAATAATAAAACAAAAACTAGATATCAAACGAAATAAACAACAATATAATATAGTGCAAGGCTGTAAAATGGTCCTGCAACAAGTTAACAATTACACACTATGTTAAATTACAATTTAAAACATTGAAAACAAATATTACAGGGCTGTAAAAGGGCCCTGGAACAAGTTATGAAGGATAGAAATTTAACCAAAAAAAATTACTTATACAACAAAAAATATTACACTGCTATAAAGAGGCTCTGCAAAAATGAAATCAAAAATTTGCTTAATTTCATCGACTTCAAGAAAACTAATTAAGAGTTTATTACTAACTGAGTATCCACAAAAACTAAATATTTTAACCAATTTTAAGATTATTAAAATAGTGTTAATTTAAACCAGTTCAAGTAGCCATTGATGGCTGACAATGAAAACCAGTTCTGTAAAAAATAAGAAGGTATTGATCTCCAACAATGCAAACACAAAAACTTTGCTCCAGTTGGATACATGCCAAGTAAGTGATGATTGTGAAAAGGTAAGTATAATAACATTTCTATGTTTGATCCAGTTTCTAAAATGCCAAAGGATTGGAGAGAAAATATCTATCTACTATAAACTGTAACCAAAATGTTTGTTTTTTTTTAATATAGCTCCAGACATACCAATGATGATAAACAGATTGCACAGTGAACAACAATTCAGTATTATCGGCTAAATGCCGATAATTTGGACACATAACATTGATATTTTTAATTCAGTTCATCAAATAACGAGGAAGTATTAATTATCGATCAGATGAATAATTATCAAACCATTGCAATTGTTTTTGTTGTTTTTTTTTACAAACACACTACAAATATATTAACCCTACTTATATAGTTTATTTATTTATTTTTAAATAGTTGAACACCGAATTATTTTGAATTCATTAATTTTGTTAAGTCTTAAGTAATACTTGGTTTGATTACAATGCTTACAATTTTGTGTCTATTTATAATTAAGTATTAAAAAAAAGATTTACGAAAATATGTATAGTACTAATTTGTTACTCGATCCGTCACTAGTTGATTTGTCAAAACAAACAACATAAAACTAAATTAATATGAAGTAGGTAATTACAATTTTCGTGGCTGAAGATCTCAATGTCCCAGATCTAGATCTGGTGAATATGTGATATGTGTTTTCACAACCTAACCTAAGTTAAAATCGATCATTTAGTTGACATCCAGGTTTAGTTTCTACAAATTAACAGCTGTTTAGTTTTATTGAACGTTTATATTGGTAATATTCTGCGGAAATGGCTTATTGAGCGATTTTAATAACAGATAGTGTAGCTAATTGATGGAAAGAAAACCTTTTGACAGAAAACACATTCACGTATACAAATTACAAATTTGAATTAACCTTCAAAAATTGTGTTTTACAGAATATAATCTGTGGAAAATTCGTAGTCCTTAGTCTTCTCATGACGAATGGCTGTATTGCTATATTTCTAACTGAGAAGTTAGAAAGAAAAAAAAAATTATTATAAAACAAGTTATATGATAACATACACAGATCTTTAGTTCACGACGTAAAATACAATCTATACTATTATATAAAAATCTAATGGTGTGTGTGTGTGTGTGTGTGTGTGTGTTACTCAATCACGTAAAAACTACTGGACCCATTGAGCTGAAATTGTACATGAACATTCTTAGGGTCCCTGGTTAACACATAGGCCTATTTTTATTTAGAAATCCCATCAGGGAACCGCCCCACTGGCCTTGAAAACTCCCTAAACACACAATTATCTATACTCCATTATATACTTGGCTTAATCAGCAGATAGTAAATGTGTTTTTAATCACCTGTAAAAGTCACTTTTAAACACATTTAAACAGGCGATAGTAAATGTTTGTTGTTATTCATATATCAAGGTTAGTTATACTTTACAAACGTCATCCTTCTCTTGGTTTTTCAAGACAATAATCGGTAAGTTTATAGTTGTATTTCGGAATGCAGTAAGCACAATACATCAACCCCGTACAAAGGACGGGTACTCTGCTAGTTGACGATGTAAATACAAATTTTAATAATCAAGTAAATTTTATTATCCTTATCCTCAGAAAAAAATATTGATTACTAAAGATAAAATGCAATCACTTTACTTATCAAACAGTAATAAAACATAATACTACCCGTCGAATAATATTATTTTATTGTTGCAATATAATCGCCACTAAAACTTTGTTGTTGAAAAGTGTAGGTTACTTTAGGTTAGGTTAGGTTAGGTTTTAAAATGTGACGCTGTAGAGCTACGATTACCACTTTGAGTCCTTTTGATTGCAATCCATGTCTGAGAGCAACCTCGATTGTCAATCGTGGTTGCACTACACCGGCGTCTAGCTTGGACTTCAGTAATTATCTGATAATAACAGCGATTTAAAGATTTGATTCTCGCTGTCATAAGCGTAACACCCGATACTAAAAGATTCTCGAATGAAGAGAGATTGCAAATACGAATAAGCATAAGTCCGTGAAAAAATTTTTTTTGTGTAAATCAAGATAGAAGTAAAAGAAGATAACTACAGGATTAAATTGTATACGTTATTTTTTTTTAGTGACATATAAAATGTTTTTATATATATTAAGTACTTGCATCCGCTAAATATTGTTTGAAATTAAAAATCTTATTGGTTTTAACATCTTTAAACATTACTCTTTTATATTAAATGTTGAGCTTGACTTATGAGAAAAATTACACAGTATAACAAAAACACAGAACAATTCTCATAAAAAAAAATACGCCTAAGTATCAGAAGCGTTTCAACGACAAGGTCGTCCTCCTCAGTGATACACGAGCTCAATTGTGTTACTCTTTCAAGTAACTGTACTCAAATTGTTTGCATTATTATTGGTAGAAAAAAGGTCAGTATTTGTTTTTTCACCCTAACTCTATGAAATACTTCCGACGCGTATTGCAGACGTCGGAAGCCTACCGGCTGGTTTCCCAACAAAATTCTGATTTTTTTATAACTGTTCATTATATACCTGTATACTGCATACGTTCTCTTACACAGTCTATTCATGCTATACACGTTCATGTGTGTATTTATCTTCAATTATTTATTGTTACTATTAGTTTATTTTTCAATTTTAAAAAGATTCCTACAATAATATCAAACATTTCCATTATGAATATCAAATTAATTAAATTAATATAAATATAATGAAACATACTTATAAAAAAAAAAATGTTAACACAAAAAAAATTATACTTTCAGCATTACGAAAATTATTTTTGAAAAGTTTACGCAAATTCTTTGACATTTGACAGTTGAAAACGAAAATTTAAAATAATTTAATTTAAAAAAGTCATGAACTAATCCCATTTTATGTCAATAACATTTGAAAAAGTTGTATATTATAATAAAAAAATGCATTAAAACTGTTAAATAGACTACAGTTTTAATGTATCAAGAACTAAAAAAAGTAATATACGAACTTAATTATGAAATTTTCATCTTTCATTTTTTAAAATACCAATCAGATTATTTTTCACGAAGTTATGCCTTTTCTTGTGCACCTACCTCTTTGAATTTGAAAATATTTTAGTGAATCCATCATTTTCAATACCGTTTTCCTGAAAAATTATTAAACTTAAACCAGTTTATGACGTAATCTTTCTGTGCAAAATGTCATTGTCTCTAATGTATTTATTAATTTATCCTAATTATATCTTTAATATTTACAGAACCCCACAGTGTATATTATAATGTGTATATATTGTGTACTGAACCTTATTGTTTCATTCTTGTATAAGTCCTTGACAATGCTTTAACTAGCGAAACCATGGTCGGCAAGTTTCTATTAAAACATTGTGGTTGATACTAAAAAAATTGTTGTTTTAATTTTATTTAAAATGGAATACCACCAAGTACCTACGGTCTCTAGCATAAATAGTTTCTAACTAAAGTGTTTATGATTGCAGTTTCTTGTCGTTGTGTGTTGGCGCCACCAGTTCTACGCGTTGTCTATGATGGTGTAACCATAAATCAAAGCGATTGTATTATTTTTTGTTTAAAGCTGTCATACGATCAAATTTAAATTTATCCAAATCTTATCAAAATGACAACTAATTCTGGTAGTCCATCATTTAATAGATCAAACATAAACGTAATAAACGTAGGCGTTACAGTTCTTGCATAAATATTGAATTAATGTTTCTACTATCAACCCAACTTATCAAACATGCTTCAATAAAAAAAAAAAATTGATTGTAATTCCGGTAAAAGTTTAAAAAAATATCAATACAATTTAATAACGCCGATGTAATACTGAGTTTTATTACAATCCAGTAAAACCATCGATATGACTTATATTTTCCACATAGGTGTCTTGGAATAAAGTAACCCGTATTTAAAAAGACCCGAGGCCCTGAAATATTGCCAACACATCGATCTCTAGATTGGTACGCTCGTCACGTCCCATGAGGGAAGTCTCAAAACTCAGCTAAACTTGTGCCCTCAGTTTATTACTTTGTAAGAGTTTTAATACAGACAATATATTAAAAAACACTAGTTAAGACCTATTTTATGTTATGAAGTAAACTAGGGATTGTGAGTGCATAATCACAATATTGATTCGTAAAATGTGTTACAACAATTTATTCTGTGTCAAGAATTGATCTAAGACGTAACTGTTGTATAAATGAGTGTGTAAGTGAAACAATACTTGTTTCTCTGCATTTTATTATTTGTTTTGATATATCGTGGAAGTTTACACTTAATAAGTTTAATAAGAATATTATTGTTTAGCTACAGTAGTAATAAAACTGTGCACATTACGGATTATCTAAATTATGTAATTTCCATAGTAAATATTAGTTCGATTTTTTGTAGTCTGGGACACATAAATGCTGCCTTCTAAGTTTTTCGGTTGACAAGCTTTGTTTCAACAGCAGAGAGCTGAATATTTTTACAAATGCAGGAATTAAATGATAATTTGTGGAACAATTTAGCAATACTGCCAGGCGGGAGACGGGAGGCTAAGCTGTCGGTTGACCTTGAAGCTCGTATTCGTATTTTCCAACCTATATATGAGATCACGTGATTAGACTTTGTGATCATTCCCCTCTCAGACAAATTTAGTTATGAATATTCATACCACTCATTCACTCACATCTTATACGAAGGCTACGAAGACAATATACTGAATAAGCATCTCAAAACCGTCCCGCTCAAGAGGATTCAACTCAACAGCCACTCAAGCGGCATAATTGTAAGAATGTGCTAAAAAATGAAAAAAACAAACTTTATTATTACATGCATTACTTATTCTTTATATATTTCAATAAATTTTGGAAGTAAGTAAAATGCACCAGACTCAAGACAGTACAAATTAATGATAATACTGAATATTCGACTTTAGTTCGCCTCAAGTGTGAAGATTTGTTTCATATAGCGTATACTCCAAGAAGATCTACTGATAGTCACATCTGGACCAATAAAATTAGCTGAACCGATCTGTGACGATTCGTTCTTCTGCAAAAGCCTCGTAAACTCCAGCCAGTGTCGCGCGAAATATACATGTAGCTCAATCTTGTTGACTCGTTCTTACTCAGCGTTGAATTCTTTGTAAAGTTTGAGGTATACTTTTGTAAGGTAAATGAAATTTATCACTTTTTTCAAAGTTGATTTACATGTCATTTTAGAGCTTAGAAAAAATAAGAAGAGTTCCTCATTGAGACTTTTTTGTACCCCCAACGGTTCAAAAGTTAGCTATTGTAACATTTTAGGGGGGAATCAATTATTTGTCGGCCTATCAAACGTTTAATTTTCTGAACTTTAAGTGCCTGTAATTCCTAAACGGCTAAAGATTAAAAACAATACCCAAGTATAAAACATTTTTTAAATATTGTTTTACACCTGAAAAAAAACATAAAATACAGAGTATTCCATACAAATTTCAAAGTTGGCCGCCATATTAGAAAATGGCGACAATGTTTACCATTTTACAAAATGGATTTTTAAACTTCATTAGAAAGAAAGAAAGGTTCCCCATTTAAAGCACTTTATCATATTTATAATACAAAAGATATCTATTGTAACATTTTAGGTGGGACACCCAGTATATCAGATATTTTTTTAAATTTGGAGAACAATATTTTTCCTTATAAGCGTTTATTTTACCACAAAATTTTTAATGACAAAAAGTATCATATTATGAAAATGCGACTGTGAATTGTTTACATATACGAATAGATCTAGAAATATTTAAATTTTATCCTTTTCTTTTTATGATAAATGAAAAAAAAAAAACTCGAGTTTTTGAGTTATAATTATTCTAAAAAAGATATTTCATAGTTTCATAAACCAACAATAACCAATTACGTTACTATTAATCAACTTTAGTAAGTTACATTAAACAAACTGTTACTGTAAAGACTGTGGTTATAGTTACGGTCTCGTCCCGCGAGTTTTATATAGCAATAGAAACACTCCGTCACTTGTACAACAATGTCCTGCGTGTAACTTCATTAAAAAGTTTGTTTAGTTTTGGTTTGGACATTTGAAGTGTTGAGAATTTGAAATTATTGTAATAATTACATCTACTGGGATTTACATAATTAGTTTGAGTACAAACCTACCAATCCTAGCATTGCCTTATTATTTATTTATATTTGTCGTTACGTTTCGGAGTTCCTCCATTTTTAGAATACTAAAGTATGTTTCGAAGATGGAACAGCTCTGAAAGATTGTAATCAAACTAACTGTAAAGGTTTGTTCCAATTTATTTCAATAATTTTCCTCTCTTTTATAATTTGTCTTTTTAAAATCTATTTATGATTAATTGCAATGTTGTTAAACAAATTATTGTAACTTCTTACTATTTTGTTAGAGTACAAGCTGTTTTTTTGTTAAAAATATACATGTTTTGTGAAATAAAGAAAAGGAATATGAGTGGTGGAAAGGTCTTGTGTTGAAAAGAGTTTCTTGAGTTGGGAATGTTTTTAGGTTAAGCTTAATTCTTTAGTATTTATAGAAACTTACTTGTTTTATTCAGCTTTCAAAGGATTTTTATTTTTAGTTCTCACACAAGTTTAAATTAAATGTTTACTTGTAACCGATAGGCTTATTTTCACTAGCAACCTTGTAATGATTTTACCTAGCCTAGGGTGTACGATTTGCTAAAGCGATAATGTATTTACCCCATACGTAATTAAAGTAAGTTCTAAATCCCTTATTTTCACGTCTGACCGTGCATCACTGGATACCCAGTTTGAAGAGCTAAATAATAGTAATCTACTGTAATCTAAGTAAATACTAATTATTTCACTTACACAACACTGGTTAACACAAGGGCTATAGTTGATCATTAGTCATTCTGAACTCATCTCGTTTTAAGTCCGTTTGGTTAATTTGGCGTCTGGGAAATACTCAAACGCCATCGCCTCAATCAATTAGCCAACAAGCTGGAATTTTGAACATAATTTTATAATAAATATTAATAGGCCTACGATACAAGCACTAACACACCACAATTCCTGTGTTGTTTGCCTTCCCTAGCGTGGTCTTCTTAACATAGCTCAGACCAAGTTCCAGTCAGCTGTTCTCTGCTACAAGACAAAACGCACCATACTCCAGTAAGGCCCCATTCAACTTCCTGACCAGACCAAATTGTCACCGTTCTTGAAAAACAACTTTTCTTTCCTTTTTAGGACGAAAAAAAAGAACATGTTTTCATTTGACAAATATTCTTGAAAAGAAATTTATTGAACGGTTCCCCCCCCCCCCCAAATAAACTAAATGTCTTGATGGATCAGCCAATATTAACGATGTGAAGTAGCTCTTGTTGAACAAGGTTTTAAAATCATTGATGTCTCCAACATACAACAAAACATGGCCCTAAAAATGAGGGAGGGAAACTTAAAGTTAAATCTCCTCTGTACAAGTTACCATTTGAGAAAGTAGAAGATGTGACAAAATTGTTCGACATCAAATGTATTCTTTATATACAAAGGTACAAATAGAAAAAATTACTAACAAGACCTGAAGTAGGTTCAGTGTAAAACAATATCATGGATCTGGTAATACTAAAAATTATACAAGTGTTGGAGAGGGTAGATCACTTCGCCAAAAAGTGTGATAAATTCTGGTAGACTTTTACTTTTAAAAGTATCAAAAACTGTTAATTACTTTGTTAGAACCAATACTCGTTATAAGTTAATGCAGTTGTGTTTTTTAAATAAATTGTAAGCGTTTCTGTAATAAAAAATAAACATAATAAAATAAAACTTAATGTTTTCATGGGTAGCGAAATAAGTAATGTTTTTTCCTCTTTTAACAGCAACGTTTTGACATATCAAACACATATTCATCATCAATATCTACCGAGTCGAGAGAAATCATGCCTCTTCATCAACCTTAGGAACTCTAATATACAAAACAAAGGTCAGGAGAATTGGCAAACCTAAATACTTAGTAACTACCAAACAATTGAAAATAGTTACTGGTAAATAGGAATAATGTACAATTAAATAAACTTTTAGATTAAATAAGTGAACAAAGTGGTCTCTTAACGTACTGAAATAATAATAAAAACAAGTGCAAAGAGTATAGGAAATCGGTTATGAATAGATAATGGTTTTTATTTTTAGTGTAACAACTGAAGTCCTGGAATTCAACAACATTTTGATTTATCACAATTTAATTGAACTGCAGCTAACGGAAAAGTCGAACTTACATAATAGTTGAAATGAAGTAGTAAATAAACCATGAATTGGGATAAATTTTTTTTTTTTTTTTTTTTTTTTAATTTATTCTCTGTACATTGAGAAAGATGAGTTCATTTAATTTCAAAATCGTATCTTGCAAAGAGACGGATAAAATTACCAAGTCTGTCAGCTCGCTTTAAGAGGTATAATAACACAGATGTTATGTTGGAAATATGCAATAACTCTGTCGAGATACTTTAATGCCATTCAGCAATATTTTTATATATGGTATGGGTATTTATAAGTTTAAAAAATAATAACTTCAGAAGAAGAGTTTCACCCATTAAGTAGTCTTGAACTACCTGTTAGTTAGAAATAATATTAGAACTAAAATCAATCATCGATAAATAAACAAAACACATGATGACATACACTGATCCATTAGTTTAACTCTTAACCTACATATGAGATCCGTGTATTCATTGTCTTAGGATATATAATAAACAGCAATACCTCAACAAATCAAGGAATATTGTAATAATTACTATTAAAAAAATAAATTGATTTTTATTAAAATGATTATGCAAAACTGTTCACACCAGTACCTACATACAGTAAAATATTGGTGAGTGGCACTGAAGGATCTCGACGGAGGTATTGCATTCATATAAGATCTATGCTTATTATACTTCTCACGTTTCAACAAAGCGAGCTGACAGACTCTGTAATTTTATCCTTCCCTTTTCAAGGCTCGACTTTAACATTAAATTTTGTGATCAGCTGTTTATTTGTGGTAAAGATAATGAAGAACGAAAGTTAACTATTATCTTGGTGCAGTGTGTGCCTGCGCGCGCGCCCGTGTATGTGTGTCCCTCTCCCTCCCTCCCTCCCTCCCTCTCTCCCTCCCTCTCTCCCTCCCTCCCTCTCTCTCTTCTCTCTCTCTCTCTCTCTCTCTCTCTCTCTCTCTCTCCTTCTCTCCCTCCCTCCCTCCCTCCCTCCCTCCCCTCTCCCTCTCTCTCTCTCCTCTCTCTCTCTCTCTCCTCTCCTACTCCTCTCTCTCTCCTCTCTCTCTCTCTCTCTCTCTCTCTCTCTCTCTCTCTCTCTCTCTCT